>CP045893.1:14767292-14839085 GCA_013387185.1 Caligus rogercresseyi | reverse complement strand
AAAATTATTCATCTTCTTTTTACGATGTTTAAATACCCAGCCTTAAGGAATACAAAACGAAAAAGTGGCAATGAAGAGCTATGACAACTTTTTAAGGAACTGGTTTGAATATGAAAATCACATGCGATGATTTCACTGAAATTATTTGTGTGATTCTTTCTTTGTGTGATATTTAAATACCCAACCGTAAGGAATACAAAACGAAAAATGGCAAGGAAGACCCAATGACAACTGTTGAAGGAACTGATTTTAATATGAAAAGAAAAGCGATGACATCACTGAAATTATTCGTGTGATTTCATCATTTACGATGTTTAAATAACCAACCTTAAGGAATACAAAACGGAAAAAAATGGCAAGGAAGACCCAATGACCACTGTTGAAGGAACTTATTTTAATATGAAAAGTCACATGCGATGACATCACTGAAATTATTCGTGTGATTTCTTCTTTTTACGATGTTGAAATACTCAGCCATAAGGAATACAAAACGGAAAAATGGTAAAGAATACCATGATAACTTTGTAAGAAACTGATTTAAAATGAAAAGTTCAATGACATCACTGAAATTATTCGTATGATTTCTTCTTTTTTACGATGTTTAATTACTCAGCCGTAAGGAAAAAAACGGAAAAGGGCAATGAATACCCAATGACAACTTTTTAAGGAACTGATTTTAATATAAAAATCACATGCGATGATTTCACTAAAATTATTCGTGTGATTTCTTCTTTTTGCCATGTTTAAATACCCAGCCGTAAGGAATACAAAACGGAAAAAGTGGCAATGAAGACCCATTGACAACTGTTGAAGGAACTGATTTTAACATGAAATGTCACATGCAATGATTTCAAAATATGTTTATTCGTGTGATTTCTTCTTCTTATGATTTTAAATACCCACCAATAAAGAATACAAAACGGAAAAAATGGCAATGAAGACCCAATGACGACTCTTTAAGGAACTGATTTTAATATAAAAATCACATTCGATGACATCACTGAAATTATTCGTGTGATTTTTTTTTCATCCAGACTATGGTCAAGTTTGAAAGTCCCGGCGCCGGGTAACATTCGCTAGTATATATATATATATATATATATATATATATATATATATATATATATATATATATATAATATATATAGATATATTGAACAAAGGAATCACCATATGAACGGATATGCAATCATTTTTTGTGTTATTGAAAAACGTTTCTGTAATACAAACGAAGTAGTGGATTAACTTGAATAAAAAATCACTTTATATCATATTTGAAGCATCGGGAGCTGTTAACGCCCTACTTAATGCTATTTTTAACTCACGCGGTGGTGTCCAGTCCATGATTGGTGTCACAGGGGCACAGAGTGCGTCAGCCGAGGCTAGCACAACCATGGAGATGATCCCAGCATTTGGTTCTTATCCATGTTGGGCCAATTAGGCGTTTTGACGAGTGGGTTAATGATGGGTATGGCCTTGGCCGGGGGGCGAGCCGTTGTGGAGGAGGAAGAGGAAATGCTGGAGGCTTGATTGTTTGAAAAGGGAGGATGTGGAGCCGAGCGCTCGGCCTTGGAGGACGTCGCTTCACCAGTTAAAAGCGTCGGCAAACTCACCATGGCTCCAACAGACAACCGGCGACATCTAGAAAAAGTATTATATGGTTGGTGTTTTTACTTAATTGGTTTGACAAATGGTGGCATTGTATGCACTTATTTGCAATGACGTCATATATCCTTTTGTTGCCCTTATTAAATGAACGAAGAATCACTCAATGTCTCATGTTACTGTATAGGACAACGCAATAAATACTCAATAATAAATCAACATAAGTAAATGAGAATATATTGATTTCCTCGATGAATAATTAGAATAATTATTTCTTCAAATAGATACAAAAAATCTACATAAATACTACTTTCGGTTTTTTATCTTTGGTGGTTTGATTTATGTTTGTTCTAATGCCTTAATAATTCCCGCCTTAAAATAACATTTTTGGGGCCAACCAATATTTTAAAGAATGTCTATGATTTCTTTATAAAAGAAAATATTGAAACAACATATTTTTAAGTTCAAAATATACTATCTTTAAAAAATTATAACCGAACGAATCCTACACAATAAAGGTCTCTTAAACTCAAGTGCTGCATGACTGCGTTAGCGAATTTTCTTTTTAATACATGCTTATGGTGTTTGAGATAATTCTATGCTGTAAGAAATTATTGGTTGATCCTTGATAACGAAAGGTTTATTTAGAATTTAAACTTTTTCATTTCTTCATTTTGAATAGTAGTTTTCATTTGGGAATTGAAAGGAAGACACTTTTCAGTCATGATCAATCGCCCTTATCATGCATATCATACGTAGGTATTCGGAGTTATAACTTATCGAAAATTTTTTTGAATTTACCTCACCAAAAAGTCTCTCAAAATCATTAGATTCCGTTTGATACTTCCATAGCATGGTTCCATTAGTTTTGCATGTTTTCCTACATGATTTTTCATTTTCAAAAAATATAATAGAATGATAAAATGATGGGAATGTGTCAAATTAAATTTTTATGATAAACATTATATATGTAATTCAAAAAATTGTTTCAAAAAGTAAATACATAAAGTTTAAAATATACTAGATAAAAATAGAGTAATATATCTTGTAAAAGATTAACATGTCTAAAAATATGTTATATACAATCTTCTTATAATTATATGCAGTTGTAGGTTTTATTTTTATTCTTTTAAGTAGTATAAGACGCTTAAGTTCTTTGAGGTTACATTGTTTGAAATATTCGATCCGTTTATAGGCCTTGAATTAAGCCTTCAAAAAAATATATTTGTATAATTTAAATTAGATCTCTAAAAAAAAATATGTTAATGCACTCTAGTTCAATGGAACAAAAATTCTCTGTCTTGATGATAAAAAC
Source organism: Caligus rogercresseyi (assembly GCA_013387185.1). Taxonomy (NCBI): domain Eukaryota; kingdom Metazoa; phylum Arthropoda; class Copepoda; order Siphonostomatoida; family Caligidae; genus Caligus; species Caligus rogercresseyi. The sequence goes on along the minus strand of CP045893.1, from coordinate 14,836,165 downwards.
GTTGATCAGTATTGGAGCTAAAGACCCAATTAATTTTATTTTTGATGTATATCATTAAACAGAATTTTTATTTTCTTTCATTGGAAATTAGTTTCTGGCTGATGTATGTACTATAATTTAACGACCAAGAAAAACTGAATATAAATAGATATGAAACGTTGCCTTCTTTTGTCTAGTAATAAGGTATCACAATTGAAACTAGAGGCATGTATACACTCAGAGAGTGTAAACCTCCGCCGTCACGGGGTCCTTATGAGCCTTCCGAGGTGGATTTTTCACGACTGGGGCGGCGTAGAGGGACGGGGGAATGTTCCCCTCGACGGAAATTTCGAGAGGAAGACGCTCCCGGCACCCAATTTCACAGCACAGCGACATCTATGGCAGAGTAGGCTAACTTGAATATTTATTAGTATTTAGCTCATTTGGCATCTTAAAGAAGCACTCAGATATGCCAAAATTTAATCATTTGTTCCTTTTGGCATTTCCAACAACTCCACAAAGTTTCATCCGAATCCGTTCCGTACTTTTTGAGTTATCCTGCTGACAAACCAACCAACAAACCAACACAAGTGAAAACAATACTCCTTCGGCGGAGGTAATTAAGAATAACAGCTCTTAATTGGTTACGGAACATTATATGTACATTGACATTTAAGTTGTGGCAACTTAATTGTTTTTGTACAATAATAAAACTCAAGTGGAACGTTTTGTAAAGCATTAAAAATATTATCAGTACGAAGTTTAGTTATGTATAACAACATATATTAATTGGACGTCACATATTTTCATATATTTCTGTACTAATAAAATCAAACAATTTTATAAGCATTAAACCAGGAAAAAAAAGCTCCTGTCGACTGATTTATAGCAATAGACATAGATAAATATATACGGTCACAAAAACGTATATTTATTTGACAAGGAGCCTATAATGCCTAGCGTTGATAAGGGGGCCATTGAAGTACTTACTATTCAAACAAGTATGTCCCGATTAAAGACGAGATCGTTACTCCAGTTTAGGAGTCTTGTCTAATAGGCATCTCCGGAACTACGTAAAGAAAGGTTCTTCCTTCAGAATATAAGAGTGTGAGCTATTATTTATAGCAACAATAGATTTCAATTTCATTTTCATTCAGGTATAAGCCAAAGATAATAGATAACACAGAATGCGCAGAATGTTTAGATTCCTCTGATTAGAAAAGAAAAACTGAAACGTCACACATGACGTCACATTATCGATTTGTTATGATTTATGGCATAAAAATATCTATATTCTCTTTCTTTTTTCTCATTATCTTTCTGTCTGTTTGATAGAAAGGACTACTACTTTTATGGACTAGTGAAAAATATAAATAATCAAACCTTTTCAGATGTTAATAAATTGGCTGAGTTTCGGCCTAAAAATTGAAATCTAATGCAAATAACATATTAATAAACCAATTTCATTTTTTTGCTGAAATCATATGAATGTAGTTACACAGAGTCATAAAAATCTTATTTTTTTATATGAAATTATATACGAGGCTGTGTGGCTTCATCGATATAGTCCACCATATTATTATTTATTATTGTTATTTATTTAGATGGTGTAGGCATAGAGATATAAGATATCTTTATATCTCTATGGGTCTAGGTATTAGGTTTACAGGCAAATCGTCTAAGTGATGACGTCACATTTTTTCGATTTTTTATTATTGGAAATATCCCTCTTTGTTTACATGATTCTACCCCCCTTGGGTATAAGCCCAAATCGACTATGAATATATTTTTTTTTTCATTGCATTCATTCATTTATTTCATTTAAAATAAAATAAATAGTAGTTATGATCGACTGTAAATACCTTTGCTATATCTCTATAGACAGCTGTTTTTTCACTTTCTATATCTCAGGTCGGGTAAAACAGTAAACAATATACTATCTTATAATTTAAGTCTTTCATCCTCATATAACTGATCCAGCTTACCGCTTATGCTCGTATTGGGTGCGAATGATGCACTGTGTCCGGGGCTGTTGTCCGGGCTGCTGACGTCATAGGTTGATAGTGTGTCCATCTTCAGGTACGGAGGAGAGTGCTCCACCGCCGCTGGGTGCAAAGCGAGAGGGGCGTCTGGATTTGGGGACTTCGGGGGTCAGGGACTGGAGAGACCGAGGAAGAGCCACCTGCGTCATCCTAACAGATACACAGGAGTTGGTATTAAAAACAAGTTTTAAAAGTTTAATTTTTTTCAAAATTAAATTTTCCCCATTACTTTGTGTTGAGAATTATTATTTCAGAAACAGTGATACTGACATTACGCCAGCTCAGTAATCATAATACTGCACATAGATTCTTGTATTAATGTGAGAGTATGTTTTTGATTTCTAATATAGAAAATGAACCATTTAATTTGATTTTTCTGCTTTCGTGCCAAACTAACTCGCCATAAAATATCTTAAATGTCCACACGAAGCATAAATTTTGTCAATAAAATATAAAGAAAAGGATTACATCACTCATGCAATCATCATAACTTTAAATCAACTTCATACATTGATACGTTCATTTCGTTTTTTATTACATAATTTATCTAGTATACTTTTATACATATAAAAGCATACTAATAAACAAACGTATATTTTTAAATTAATACTCTACAAATAAATAAATGCAGATTGCCAAACATCTTAAAACTGACGAAATAAGAACTAATATACTATGTCCAAAGCTGTGATATGATTATATGAAAGAAGATATCACTAAACAATTATATCTGTCTATCTGTTTGTCTGTCTATATATTTATCTATCTTTCAGTATATCTATCTATTTCTCTCTCTCTGTATATATATATAATACGTTTATCATAAACTTTTATATTACATTCTTCAGAAAAATAATCCCATGGTTTGCCATTACTTTTGACAGATCTCCTTTTTCTTCATTTTCACAATCACTTGGCGAGGAAATCATGATTTCAGGGCATAAGAGTGTCTTCATTTTATTGTCATCGACTTGTGCTAGAGCCTCACTCAACCTCATTCCCTCATCCAGGTCCGAGAAGGCCTCTGGAACCGGGAGTTCTTTTGCGTGTCCCGTGAGGGAAATGATCTTTCCACTGGACTCGGTATGGGAGAAAGGTTAGATAGAAGGTCATCCTCGTCTTCGTTATCACCAGTCAAAATGAGGATTGAGTGGTGGGTCGGATCCATATTTACTTCCCTCTTCTTTGCCGTCAGCTTCTGGAGTCCAGGACTCTCGTAATGGAACTTCATCCTCAAATGAGACGCCTTTTTCCACATTCTCTTTGTCACTTGAATCCTGAAATCCAAAATTAAAAACTGTGTAAAAATCCCTACGTTAGTTTTATGATTGCACTTTTAGTGTAAAATATATAATAAATAATTAAAATTATAAAATGGTGATTTAACTCTTAAATGTCATATTATAAATAATTAGGGAATCTGAAGTAGTTCAAGGCGCAAAACTCATTAGAGCTTTTTAAATCGACATAAGTCAACCACAGTCATTGCTCATCGTAAATAATATCATTTTGAAATATCAATCTTGATAAGATATGAACCTCTTGAGACACTTGGTGATATTTCTTTTATCGCTAAATAGTTCATTCATTAGATTGTGTTTTCAGAACCAAATATTTTTATTCGTGTCATTTTACAAAAAAGTTTCTAGAAAGTTCGAGTCATTATTTTGGGGGACTATAAAAAGACAACGCCAGTGATGGTGTCAATTTCAGAATAAATAAAGAAGGAATTTATATCAAGTTTAAAAAAGCTGATTTGCTCGTTTTCTAAAGCAAAAAATATGTCAACCATGTGGAAATGGAGGAAAAAGTCCACAGCATTCATCGAATCATATAGCAGAAGAATCAAGCCCCCTATTCCGTGCCCTGTGGAATGGAGTAGCTTTTGGATTGAAATATTGCCATCAGGGAGAAAAAAACGATAACTATTTCTCTACTTATCTTGAATTTGGAAATCTCCATTCCAACTTTTTATCACACTTCCATTTCATTTAAGGACTTAATACGTTTTATACATGCATATCTCTATTTTTAGTGGATCGTTATATCAGTAAAATAAATATATATAATAAGCATTTACTAATTTTAGCAGTAAAGTTTAAATTTTGGGTACAAATATTAATTTTTAAGTTGATATTGTCAAAATGAACTGGTTTTTAGTAAGTCATGGTAATGTTCAACTCTTATTGGGCTGTTTATTTACTCGTTATTTTTTAAACTTAACCGAAATGATATTTTTTTCATATTTTTTTTCTAAATATTTTAAATGCTATCAGATACAAATAAGCAATAAAAAGAAAATCATAAAAAACAGATAAGTGCATAATAATATAAAAAATTATAGATAACCAAAAAATGAACATGAAACCCTTAAAGCTATAATCAATACTTTCCTCACAATATTAATCACAATAAAAAAGTGTTAGGAAAAGAAAGTTTGAAAAGGATTAAAAATATATGATGAAGTTGATATGGTTATCAACCATATATCTATATAAGGAGATAGGAATAATGGTAATACATAAAAAGTAGCAAGGCAGAATTCTCTTGGAAGAATGACTTGCTCAAAACAATTATACAGGAGTGTGTCTGTGACTTCGACCTCCTCCACTAATATGCCAAATGTGTCCAGCGGCAGTTCGTCGTCACTCCTGCAGGATATACCTTACACTCCAGAGCTCCCCCTCAACAAACTTTGGATTTTTTTTCCTATATGGTTCGATAGAATTGCATCCGACAGGATATAAATAAGCATTATAGCGTTAAAATTAGTCTATTGAACCTAGGATCTTATCAATGAGGTAGATCAAAAATGACCATCCCCTCTCGGGATTCGAACCTGCGCCCCCAACATTGAGAGTTGAACACGCCTTAGCACGCACGGCTATCGAGCTCCCTTTCGGATTTAACGAACTTTCGGATATAACGACCCTGCCCTCCCCCCGTATAGTTCGTTATATCGAGGGTTTACTGTATTACTTGTTATTTCTTTTCGGCATAAATATGATGTGAAACGTGATGACTATTTCAAAATGAATTAGGGCTACTTTGGTTTATCAAAAAGAATAAATGATTTACATTCATTTTCCAAAATGTTATCTACTAAATTGAACAATGATAAGGAATTAGAAATAAGTCATCTTTTATTTCGTTTTACATTCTATCAGTAGTATAAATAAGGGGTGCAATAATCAAAGCACATACAAAATAATTCATTTGCCTCTCGTCATCATATTATACTGGATGTAACACATTTTATGATAGCTCACCTTGCATCTATGTGAATAGTTGTCGTCCACTAAGCATTCAGTGGAATCCATTGGGTTTAGAGATGAATTGATAATTTGTTCAAAGTCTTTCAGCTTTTTATCTAGACTCTTGAAATCAATCTGAAAAGGAATTAAATGAAATATATAGAAGGCAAAAAAAACAACTAATTTTTATACGTTAATGCTTATTTATTTCCCATCGGATGCAATTCTATCGAACCATCTAGGCACAAAAAAAAAACAATAGGCAGCGGATTTATTATTTAATTTCTACCCCATAGTTTATGCGAAGTATTTTACAATGTTAAAAAATATAATTAAATCTTATGAAACTTTTAAAAGAATTTAATTTATTTAAATCAATGTTTTAACGTTTCTGTGTGTTTGAGTTTTATATATGTGTTGTTTGGATGTTTTGCATATTTTTAATATTTTGTTACTAAATTTTATATTTTGAAAGGCGACTCAGGCGAGGCATAATTTTAAACTACAATGTTTACTGATGTTATACACATAATTCCTTCTCCTAAATATTTTATTATATTTGTTGTATTTTATATCTTATATCATAAAATATTTTCAGTCTCAATAAAAAAATATATAATCTTTGATATACGATATAATGCTCCAGAAGTAAAGCATCAATAAGCCTATTCCACACACACACACACACATATAATATATATATATATATATATATATATATATATATATATATATATATATATATATATATATATATATATATATATATATATATATATATATATATATATATATATATATATATTTACTTCTAAGTATAACCTTTTTTGTAGATTTCAGACAACTTTATATTATGAGTTTGCGACTATAAACATTGACATGTAGGCATTTGGTTATGGATAAGCTTTAATTGTTTCATATGGTCAAAAATCCTTTCAATGGATTTGATCAAAAAGAAAATTAAAAAGTTGATGACTTTAAATACAATTTCACATGCTTTACATATGCTTTCTTCGCTAGCAACGCACTCTCATCTCCCTATTTAATAAATGTTATTTATGTAGAAATAAATAAATAAGACAGCTAATTGTATATTAGCGAGTATTTTTTTAGAAAAAAATATCTAAAGCTTGGACTACCTATTGATATTCGATATTTTTGAAAGATCCGTTGTCAATCGGTATTTAAAAGTGAGTGGGAACCTTCCTTATTTAGAATATTCATTTCTTGAATGATTTTTATTTATCGAATCCGCAGCTCTGAAGTTATCACCCAGAATAGTGACTCACCTGACACTGCAGGGTTCGAACATCTTGCTCAAAAGACTTCATCGATAGATTTTCAGCCTCTTTCAAATCTTTGGACTTGCTTCTTTGAAGTTTGGGCTCACGTTGACTCTAAAAAAGGAACAATTAAAGGAGGATATAGAAGAAAATAGATTTTTTCACTAAATACATGCAAAGATATCATTGATAATTAAAAAATAATTATGTATAGGATATTGTAAAAGTGAGAACAAAAATTATATTCGTTGAATGCAAGTATTTTCTAATTTTCATGAAGACAAAACGAATATAAGTAATGGACTTTGAGTTAACAATTATTTAAAGAACAGTACAAATGTTCTAAACATTAAATTTAAGAAGTAATAAATGAGTTTAAAAAATAAGTATCACTAAATTAAAAATACTTTGATATATATATATATATATTCAAATATCAAAGTATTTTTAATTTGGTGATACTTATTTTTTAAACTTATTTATTACTTCATTAAATTTAACGTTTAGAACATTATATATATATATATATAATATAGAAATTTAAGTTTCAAAATGTTCATTTCTGGGGTATTTTCCATAAAAATGACTATTTCAAAACTTAAATTTTCGTTGAATTCTAGATGTACATAAAAAATAAAAACTGATTTGGAATCTTTGCAATCATACCTACATTTGCAGCAAATTATTTGAAAATAACATTGAAATTAAGGACATTAGACACGATTGAATAGCGAATTTTTTTTATACTACATAAGTTTACTAAATAACTTTTGGGCCCGTTGAGCGGGTACTTCCCATTATTCGATTTCGTTCAGACTATCACAAGATGATCTCTATGCACTAAAGTAAATCTTAGGGGGAGCCCGACTCTCAAATCGAAAAAAAACGCGAAATAAGAATTACCTTAATATATATATATATATAGAGAGAGAGAGAGAGAGAGAGAGAATATATGGCATACATTTTACATTAAAAAAACTGCACAACAGTTTTGTTTCTTCAGTTACTATAGTCTATTTTTAGAAAATGATATTATACTTGATAGTCTAATCGTAGCCCTAAGAGCAATATTCTATCATCATTTATACTTGTCAAAGAAACTCAATTGTTTTCACTCTATATTTATGTTGCTTGGACAAGCCATAAGGGTTGAGGAGGGAACAATATACTAAATGTAAATACAAGATCTCTTTTTTACTTCATAATGTGTTATGAAGCCTGTAATGTGAATAAAAAAATCTACCATTTCCCATCATACTCAATACATCCCTTGTATAACGATATTATGTAACACGTTAGGTAATAAATAATGGATTTTAAGTGTATTTTATTATTCACTAGATAATGTTAAAGGAAAGTCGTAAGAAATCATTCATTTATATTTTACGTAATAATATGAATTTGACTGCAGTGATCAAAAGATACTTTATGTTCATTCATAAGTTTTTGGAATTCTTCATATTTGAAACATTCAATTCGTATATCATTGGACTTGAATAAGTAATTAATCGTACAAATATTTATGAAACCTGTCAAACTATATTCGGGAATGCACATTAATGAATAATTAAAGTTTATATAATTTTTAAGATATTATGCTTATATTTTAGAGTATGACATTACCCATTGACTACATTTCATCATCCTAAGCTCAATATTTAATTTTAGCCTATGTAAGGAACGTTGGCTCAAGACTGCACATTCCATATCATGACTGGATGCAAAAAAGAAGAGCTCCCTATTGGAGGGCATGACCAGTTTGAGTCAATTATATAACACTAACCCTTAGATGTAGGTAATTGGGCCATAAGATGTAAGCACTTACTTTTTCGTTGAGAATACATCGAATATTGTCCTCAGGCATATATTCAAAGACAAGACCCTGAAGCTCGGATGCCATTTGATTCAAACTACTGCTCTCGTTGGTTCCCTGGAGAGTTAAGTCCGTCACTTTGATTATTTCAACAAGGATGCATTCCTGGAAATCCTGCCGATCTCCTAAGCGTTCCTTGATGCCCTCTACATCTAAGGCACCCCCGAAACACTCACCAAACTTGGAGTAATTACTCAGCTCTCCTCGCAGATCCGACAGGTTTTTACAGAGTTGCATACGATCAAGTGTGTAGTTATCAAGATCGTCTTCAAATTCAAGATCTTCGTGCGAAATGAGTTGTGTGTCGCTGATATCACGGATCACTTCAGTGCCGGTTGTACCAAATATTGAGCCTTTGCGATCATTGAGCTCATTTTCGTCGTCTTCAGGTAGACAGTCTGAGATCTTTGTTTCCACAGACATGATACTCCATCTGTAATCAAAGAGGAATGAGCACATCGGTTGATGATTTAAATTTAGCAATAAATCTATGATCTGCTCTTGTTCATGATAGATTCCTTTTGAGTTGCATTTGATCAAACAGAAAATGCCAATATTAAGAACTTTTACCATTTCTTTTGTTTTATTTTTAGTTGAAACATATGCATTGTATTTATTATAAATTCAGATTACCCTCTAGCACAGGTGATATATGCAACTCGTGCCAGAGAATCAATTTGGATTTTTTGTAACAAAATACAATATAGAACATGACATCTCAATAGATCATAATAGAACAATGCTTGATGAATAAAAAACTTTATCGTATTCTCCTCTACAAACACCTTTTAATTTTATAACCAAATGAGTAAGCCTTTGTATATTTGAATTTGTTTACGTCTTGTTAACAAAAGTATCAGACAAACAATGAAATTGGGGCCTAATACTCAAGGACATATTCCCAATCTATCCCATTATAGAATATATCATATGGGAAAATACTCAATTTAGAAATAACTTAGAAAGTAAATTTTTAAATAAATTCATATTTTTTACTCTCAATTTTTAGCAATGCCTCATTATAATATCATATTATATTATGCTCATCGTAATTTAGGTATTACAGATAGAATGGAAGTAATACATTATAAAAATATTTGCTTTAAACTGTTTGTAAATTCAATGAAAATAACAAGATTAAAGATGCAATAAATACGCCCAAAATGATTAAATACATAAAAATATTATTTACTCAAAAAATTCAGAAATACTTGGCATTCAGAAGAAATAAAACGAGAAAATATGGCTTAAGAAGCAATTGCCCTAAGAAATGGACTAGGAAGAAATGACCCAAAATAGAAAGGGAAAATAATGCCTCATGGAAAATGGCCCAAATACAAGGAGTTGAGAGGAAAATAATAAGTATCGTATCTATTTTTCCCTTAAATTGAGTAAATATTGTAAAAAAACTATTGTATTTTTACAATTCTAGAAAAAATATTTGCTTGTTATCGTTAGCAAATATTGATTTATTTTTTTCCATGCGTCATTTACTTCCTATTCTATCTTGGGTTATTTCTTCGTGGTACATTTTTTTTCGGGCCATTTCTTCCTGGGCCATATTTTCCTCGGTCATTTCTTCCCAATATAGAAATACTTATGTTCATAAGCTTTTGAAAATATGTAAGTAATAACTTACCAGAGAAGTATTTTACAAAAGATCTTACATCCCTTGAATTTTAAATCATAACACTTAAAATACAATAATTAGTCGGCGAAAAATCAAGTTATGAACAAATATAAACTATATGATATATTGTTACATGGATAACGAACTCGATAATATAATTATTTTTAAGAAAAATATTCTAAGTTTAAAAGAAGTTTACCTGTCCAAAAGTCGCGGTGTTCCTACGTCATATTTCTCTAGCAAGTTGATGATGTTCACATCGGCTTCAATGGCAGCACCCCATCCACAGACTCTAGCTAGGTCATTACCCGTTCCAAGGGGTAACACGGATACTGACACTCTTTCGGCCTGAAAAACGATACGGTTGTTGTTTAACAAACTATTGGGAAACATATTAAGGTTAATGAAGAAAGGAAATCCATTCCATCGACTCGTACTTTGAAATATATTATACAGTTTTGTTGTATGTTTTTTAAATATATATGTTTTAGTTATCTTGATTGTTGGGGTTTTATTAATGCAATACGATATATATATATATATATATATATAGATTGATAAATCGATAAAAATAAGGATAGATAGATATAATTTAAAAGATCATATAAAATTCCAAAAAAATCGGTTCTTTATACACATTACAATTTAAAAATTACATTTCTGATGGAACACACTGTATATAATTTAGGATGTAATATATATGAATTTTTCATCAATGATTTGAAATTTATCAATAAAAAAGTAATAATAAATCTACGTAGAGCCAAAGAATGCAATTCACACATTTGCGCAGGACCGAATTAAGTATAATATTCCATATAGTTTTGAATACGTCTTAGTTATTAATTTATTATTAATGAATTGTGTATCATCCTTGACTATATGTACGACCAAAAACATTGGTCATAGCGTAATTGAGTAGCGTTAGATAAATACCGTGCTTTCTCATAACCAATAAGCTTGGTTCGTTCAATTCGAAAGAAAATAATAATCTTTTAATGGTCTTGAATGTAAGATTCATATTTTTTTTTCTTCTTCTTAGTTATAATTATTTTTATTTGTATGCTCTTGTGCTTCTCTTATTTTTTCAAGATCATAAAACTACCAAATGACAACAAGCATCATGTGCCTGAACAAGCTTAATAATGTTGTTACAATTTTCCGATGAGTAATTTTCATTATTCCCAAGACAAAGCTTTTCAATCAACAAAAATGACAACATAATATTATATCAAATTATAATGGTAGGGAAAAAGGATTTAGCAAAATGTCCTTCTTATATATATTTTCAAAAGATTCTGTAATATGATTAGTAGAGAAATCCAAAAAAATACCCTTTTTCTTTCTATGATATTATTATTATTATCATGGGTAATAGGATAATTTTGAGAAAGATTCATTCAATGGGGGGGGGGGGGGGGGGAGGCGCTATTGTATAGACTCTTCCCTCGTTGTCCAAACATGTGGAATCTAGAAATTAGACAACGATTTCCTCTTCTCCACATATGAGTACTTGGCATTCTAAACAAAATAGAAGATAAAATTATTGTATCCCGACAAAAAATATCCATTTGAAGTTCGTTAAAAAAAATATTTCATTTAAAAAGTAAATAATTGTAACATTGTTTATATTTTTGTTAGTATCATATTATTCTTAGGAGGTTCAAATATTAATTATTATCAAATCAGAAACACTTAAATTATCTTTGGAAAGCAATCATAGCTACATGAAAATCATTAATGCTAGTATTAATATATTTTACAAATAAACGTCTTTTTCGGATATTTTTTGAAGAAACAATAGTGATTTTTTTATGGAGAAGAAGAAAACTCGATGTGTATGTGATATTTATAAGAGTGATCTATGCCAGGAGCAATAAAGTTTTATACTAAACATTTTCTACAAATCATATAGATTTTTATGCCAATTTAATGGAAAAATAAAATAGCTTTTATGTTCAAGATATTAAAATTGAGTAATATTTTGTTAAATAGTAAATATCGTTTATTTACAAAAAATCTTTATTCTCAGACTTGTTTCACATGCAAAATTTAAAACTTCACCCAAAACAAAAAAAATAAGTTGGGTTACTTTTTTTTAAATATATTTCAGTTCTAAAAAATTCCAAAGTAATTCCGTCAAAAAAAAAACATAAATAGACATTGTAGTCTAAAATTATTACTTCGGAGAAGAACAACACCAAGTTTAACAATGATTGACATAATCAAATAATAAAAATAACTATAAAATTGCACAGAATATACTTTAAAAACGATAATCAATTATTATAAAAACATCATTTTGAAGTTTTAAGAATGCGACGTAAAATCTTTAATTGAGATAGTGAACTTGAGGGGAAAAACTTGATCTCCCCTGAAGCAATGGTCCACGAATCGTTGCGAACAGACGGAATTTTGAGAGAAAATGCAGTATATCTGGCTGCAGCTGATACCAAAATTGCTCTTAGGTCCGTTGGCTTCACGCACTCCCGTTTTGTTAAAGAACTGGCAATCCTTGCTTTAGCGTTCAATAAGGCGTAATCTATAGCCTTGGAGTTATTGGAACGAACAATTTGAAGTCCAAAAAGCATAATTGCCTTTATTTATCCCTGCCCACAACTATCCAGACCTCTGACGTTTAAAGAAACGAATTTCTTCAACATAGAGAAAGCCTGGCTATCCACTAAGGCAAGTAAGGTGTCACTGTATAATCTACTGCAATCCTTGCAATGCTCCGAAAAGATAATGCAATTGGTAAAAATTTGAAGTTGGCTGGTGAATGTTCTCCCGTCAAGGATTCCAACTAAGGACTGGTTTATTCTTTGCCTCCATGTTTCAGGAAGTTTTAATAAATTGACAAATAAATCAGTCAGCCCCTTAATTTCATCGTTAGAATTGGAAAATACCATTTTAAGGTGCCATGGCCGGGCATTAAGTGATTTACAGCAGCCCTTCTTAGAGGGAATTTAAACCTTCCGTCATCAAAGGGGTATAGAAAGAGAGCAGAGTGGACGGATAGAACATTGTTGGACAAAGCTTTTTCCTCCAAAACTGCCGAATCTCCCAAATTTTTGAAGAAATATGGTCTTGAGTGATCTTTTCGAATAATGTCCACTGTTGAATCACTGAGATATTTGGGCTCACACTTCCAGATGATGATGAGCTGCCGCCCAAATTGAGGAAATACGTTGGGTGGAGTCGTTTGTGAGATCAGTTCCGAACATTAACCTCATACAAAGACTATTGTACGTTACAGTCCTCCTCCATTCCCTGTCTGGGGTTTCAAGAATATTCATAAATACCTTGATATATATTTTGGGAATTATCCGAGATAGAAGAGCCAGTCCTCCCCCAATTAACGTCTTAGGTCTCCTAATAGCGGGAAGGTAGTTTTTATGAAAAAGCTTTGACAGCCAAACTTCTTCTTCAGCCATAGCTCTTTCCGCTATCTCCGGAGACGCTGTGGCTTTATATAGAACTAGCGGAACGATGTGGAGATTGTACAGATCTATTCTTTTTTGGAGGCCCAAACTCCTCCACAAAGCTACCCGACTATTAATTGTTGAGGACATAATGTCCCATTTACTTCTATGTAGCCCCTCCGGTCCCCATTGAATACCAAGTATAGATACTTTATTTTTGACTGCGCAATGACCTACGCAATGCCCTTCTTTGTAAGCCCATTCCCCTATCGGCAGAATAAAAGTCTTGGATCGATTTAGTTCCAAACCCGACCACTCCTTGAATTTTTCGAAAGAACCAAAAGTATTTCGATTCTCTTTTTTAGCTGCGCTTCCGAATTTGCTTCTACTGTCAATGTAATGTCGTCTGTGTAGAGGTCAATCAGATGTCAGTATCCGGAAAATTGAGCACCGAATCCACTGTATTTACGTGACAGTTGAATCACAAGTTCTTCCACAGCAGCGATGAATAAAAGGGGGCTGAAGGGCAGCCCTGTCTACAGCTTCTTTCAAGCAATATTAATTAATTAAATTACAAAATATGAAAACACTTAACTTAAATAGGAAACAATATTTTAATATCTGCAAACATTATTTAAGTGATACCGATACAATAATCCTAAGAGTTGCAAACTCTTTAAGGAATCTCCACCTACTTTTTTATGAATAATAAATAAATTAAACAAGATGAGCTATGATTTAAAAAGATATAATTTGAACGTACAAAATCTTTAAATTAACTTCTATTTGATGTCTCAGATTTTTTTAAATAAATATTTTTCATTGTTATCAATTTGACTTGAACTATTAGAAATTCAATTTTTCAATACATTTTATATGACATTATGATTATCTTTTTAATATCAAATGTCTTCCATTATTTCTATATTTAAAAATATTCAGTCATTTTTTCACTTCAAAGAAAGAAAACGTATTAATGTTTGATACTCATAAAAGGTTTTTATAAGAACAGTATCCTAATTGCAAACGAATACAAATTCAATGTCAATGTACTTCAAACTTCTACATTTTAGTAATAGATGAATCTTTTTGTAGCATAAAACTATGTATTTAATTATTTATAACTTTTTCAATTTGTTTGCTTCAGGAACAGAGCCTAAGAAATTTACCTTCCATGTGGTTTTGGTAAAAGGCATCCAATATATTTTATTTTGAGTATTTGGGGAATATTTTGTAATTAATAGAAAGAGAGAAAAATCATTCTATTATGTTATATTTTTTACTGATGAATATGGATTTGATGGTCCAGCCTTTAAATCTGAAGCTAACTTTTATAACAAGTTCTAGTTTTCATTCGACTTTAGATTGGTGAAATAATCGAAAATGGACCTTAAGTGGCTTTAATTGTTGAATCAAATTCTTTTGATTGTTCGTTTTATATACTTTAGATAATGCACTGTTTTACTAGCTTACTTTTTATGTTTGTTCGAACACATTAACAAAAGTATATTCAATTTAATAGTTGGTTCCATTCCCTGGTTCCTCTAGTAACTTTTTTCAGCTTCTGTTAACGATAAATTTATTTTTCAATCTGCAAAGAGAGATTTAAAAAAATCAAATTTAAAATTGCAAAAAGGAGTCTTTAAGCAAACAAAGGTTCGCCTCTCCATAGAGGAATATCAATTTAGGTCAAACACAACATAAAAATATCCTCGGTGCAATAGACTATTTTTCACGCTATAATACTTATTCATGTCAACATGGATGCAATTATATCGGCCCAAAATAGGCAAAAAATCCACCTTGCAATAAGCGATGGAACGATACACTTTATTTATTATGTGTATACCAGTATTCTTTAGTTAACTACCATAATTAACTCTAATGAAAGTTAATTTAACCTTCAACATTTATATGTATATGTATGGAGATCAGTCAGATATATATTCTTGATAAAAGGAAGGACCTATGTTGGTAAACTGAATACCCTATTTATCTGCAAAATTGTTACGCTTCAATGATAAATTTGAAAGTATAAACACAATCGGAAAGATTTATTTTGATTATTTTGTATCGAAAAAGAACCAACCGGCGAGGCTAATGAATTTTCTGTTTATGAATTTGTAGGCTAGATATAAAGAGAGGGACTCGGCGGCGGAAAGATATTTTCTGATTTTTTTCAATCACATTCGACAGAAGAAAAAAATATCCGGTTAATTTCCTTACCAATAAGCAAAAAAGAGAGGAATCATACGTAAGTGTGTTCAACTCTCAATATTGAGGGTGCTGGTTCGCATTCCCGAAGCTTTTACTCATTGACTTCTTGGACGAGATCTAAGGCTTGATGAACTAATTTTAGTACTACATTCATATTCATAGAGATGCACTTTCATCGCATCAAATAGGCAAAAAATGCAACGACCAGTTTGATTTTTTAGTTACAGCGATTATTTTAAAATTATTTACTTCTTATTTAATATTTCAAGTTAAACTTCCATCAAACATAAAAAAACCTCACAAGAATAAATAATGTAAACTATTAAGAAACGTGCACTCAAAGGAACCAATCAAAAACATTCTTCAGAATTTATCATAATTCTCAAGTATTAATTAAATAACTATTCGATATTTAGAAACCCCCCCTCAAAAAAAGTATTGGAGCACATTATATCAAGATTAAAAACAAAAACATTTGGATACCAATATTGGATTTGTTATGATGACAGACAACGTGACTAGAATTTTGTTGACTTCTTCCTGAGAACGGAAAACTTGAAGTTTAAAATAAGTAACTGCTCCCATTTACATATGATGAATATATAACAGATTTTCTAAGAAATTAATCCCTACTTGATTAAAATACGATACGTGATATGTTGTCATAAGATTGACACAATAGTCGCTCAATATGATCACATAATACGACAGATAATGAAACTTTGACATAAAAACGTGTTATACCCCAGTAATTGTAGAATAAAGCCATTTTTTTCATCAAATCTTTATTAACATGAAGTATTTGTGTACACATACATAGACATTGTAGTCTAAAATCAAACTTTATAAAAGATTAAAATTTAATAATTAAATTTATTTTGCCTTGAATGTGTATTAATTTATATGTTACTTCGCCTAGCTTTTTTGAACTACTTCACCTAAAAACATATATGTAGTTTAATGAAAAACATTGGTGGCCCCAAAAAAGGTAGTAAAATAAGAAATTGCAGATTTAAAAAACCTCCAATTGAAGCAAATTGAATTTTCTTATTTCTCTGTTGTGAGAAATTATTCTTTAAGACTTAGGGCAGAAGCTCCAAAGTAGTCAAACGGATCATAGAATATTGGAAAAAGGTATGGAAACAAATGGTCAACAAGAAAAATATTGACATTAAAAATAAACAAATAGGCAAGTTTTACTTCGCAATAGATCTAAATATTGTCCAAAAAATATTTCTTGAATATATATATATATATTAGACCCCCCAAAAAAACCACTTTTTTAGTTCTTTTACATATACCCAGCGATTCTGGTTCATTTTTTGATGCTGAAAACGAGTATCTAATTTAAAAATTTCTTGCATTGTTAGAAATCAGACGTCACTGGGTTCAAATATTTCGTTATGAAGCAAAACTTTTTTGTTATTACTTATTTTGAAAAAAAATAGTTTTACCAAATTTAGCTATGATCAATTCATGACTTTGGGTTTTTTGCTCCTATTCCCGTGTCTGACGCATCCACACACATTCGTAATTCCTGCCCTGGAATGTAATATGCGAGTGTTGTAACTTTATCTAACCCATCCTTGAACCTACAAAAAGCATCAGTCAGGTCCCTATTCCAGGCAACTAAAGCATTCTTTTTCTTATTTGCAATGGCTCCATAAAATGGTCGCAAAAAATCACACAAATCGGGAATAAATCTCCTGTAATATTTGACATGCCAATGAGTTTGTTCATTTCGTTTACTGTTTGTGGCTGGGATAATTGCTTTAATTTTGAAATTTTATGAAGCAATGGTCTAATAACTTTGCTGCTAACTGTAAATCCAAGAAAATTTAATTCAGGTAAACAAAACTTACTTTTATCCATATTAAAGCTAAGCCCATTTGGGTTTAAAAGATCCAATACTCTTTGAATTAATTGATGATGTTTTTTTCTGATTTACTGAACAGTAATATGTCATCACATAAGCAAAACAACCTTTTACATTTTTAATACCTTATCAATCATTCGTTGGAATGAGCTGGTGGCCTTATTTAATCCAAAAGGCATTCTCAGGTACTGATAAAATCCACAAGGGGTTCAAATAGCAGTTTTTTCTTTGTCTTTGGCTAGCATAAGAATTTGGTGGTATGCCTTATTAAATCGATTTTGCTAAAGTAATTAGACTGCCCTATTCTTTCGTTGAAACATTGTATTGATGGCATGGGATATCTATCTGCCTTAGTTATGTTATTCAGAAGTCGATAATCTCCGACCATACGCCAATCTCCATTTAGCTTTTTCACTAAATGGATCGGAGATGACCAACACGAGTTAGAGTTTTCAATAATTCTTTGTCGTAATAATTTGTCTATTTCCTTTCGAATTATTTCTATTTTTTCTGGAGTGAACTTTCTTACACGAAAAACAACTGACATCCCAGTTGCTTCTATAGCATGATATAGTCCATGTAAAGAATCTCCTTTGAAAGATTTATCGTGCAAAACAGGGTAATCTTTTAGTAATTCTTGAGTTTTTATACAAGTTGAATTAAAGAAACATAATCAATTTTCGTACCGTCCTGGACTAACATCCTCCTGTTATATCAACTAGAATTTGAATTTACTAAGAAAGTCAAACCCTAAAATCCCAAATTTCATATCTATGACGACAAATGACCAATCAACATCATTTATGCCAGGTAGTTTAATTTTTTGATTTGAAACCCCGTAATTCTTCAAAGATTGATTATTTGCTGCTACCATTTAATGGCTGAATTACGAATAAAAATATTATTTGAGAAAGGGATCAAAGACCGTTCAGCACCCGTGTCTACTAAAAATATAATTACATTTTTAAATTTAGTTATTGGGTCCATAAGGTGAGCTTTTATTTTAAACAATTTACTATCCTCAATTAGGATTGACATATATTACAATAAAAATAAAATTTAGGGGGAGGTTGTGAAAAAATATGGATATATTCGTTATTATTTACCGTCGAACAAACCCGACCTTTAATTAGTTTTTTGGAGTGGTATTTAACAAATGGAAACAAATATGAGGTGAAACACCCTTGAATGAAGTTTTCCCGTACTTTAAATGATATTGACGAAGTTTATTGTAGTGAAGGTTCCTTGTGCGCTCGCTCCAGAATGTCACTAGCCTTAGTTTCCATCTCCAACACGCACAAATTATCTGGTTCGATGATATAACCGAGGCATTGTTTTATCAGAAGGTCTTTAAAAGTGCTGTAAGGTTTTTCTGAGTTTGCACATCTTTTGAGAGCATATTCCGGCACTCTCAAAAGAACATTCTCAGGAACAGCACCGAGAAGATGATTGAATTAGGATATTTCTCTATTGATCTTTGCCTGTTCAAACTGAGCCTCAATCCTGATGAAGTAAGCCGAAGGACGAAAGGGAGTAAAGGTGGGGAGTTTAACAGCAACGTGCTGGACTCCCGAATGAGTCGTTGAATCCTCTTCTTTCACTTTCATAATCCTTCTCGGGGTCACCAATGAAGTGTCCATACTGGGAATGATAAATACCTCAGTCATAAACATAATAACGGGTACACTTTAAGAGAGAGACAAAAAGAAACTGATTTATTCACAAAAGGTGCATGTTGAAAAAAAGGAATTATAACAAAAACAAGAACGGATGAATCTGGTAAATACAATACAATTATACGACGCACTATATATATATAATTATATATACTTATAAGGTTGTTCCGTAAATAATGAGGTAGGTTAGCTATCTCGAAAAGTTCAAACGCTATCTAAAAAATTTCAACGGGAGCGTTCTTATCGCATATTTTCGCATGGGAACAGACTGTATGGCGCCACTCAGGTTAGTATATAAGGTGAGTAATCGCGTCATTTCTATCATTCATCCTACTCGCCGCTGAAAATAGAGACATCTGACTTTCGCTCTTACTTCTTGATCTGGATCAAGCTCGCCAGGACAGTCAACGAGATCCACGGGGACCTGCTTTCTACCTTCCCTGACTCCTGCCCTGGTCTCTCCACCCTCCAGAGATGGCACACTGAGTTCGATAAGGGTTTTGCCCTGGAGAAGAAGACCCTTCCTGGACTTCCCGGGAGACGAGGACAGATGAGAATGTGGCCCGTGTGAAGCGCCTGGTCGAGGATAACCCCCGGATGACCACTCGAAAAGCTGCTGCAGAGGTGTCCCTACCATCTACAACTGTTTTCAGGCTTCTGACGGAGGATCTAGGGCTCCGAAACCTCCTCAGCGTGCTCGTTCCTCACCAGTGCTCTAAAGCTAACAAGACACAGCGAGTGAAGTGCTGTCAGGACTCGGGGAGGACTTTCTGGGGTCTCATCTGTTAGTCCAGGACGAGTCCTGGTTTTACTAGGATTCGGCGGAGCGGAGGCAAGTCTAGGCGGAGCCCACGGGGGCCCGGTTCTCGACCCCCCGAGTGAAACAGACAGCGAGGAAGACGATGATTCTGATGGGGTTCACCTGCAAGCCGAGGCAGGTATCGATCACTGCACTACCTGCCGGGACCACAGTCGACCGAAACACCATGATAGAGTACCTGAGGACGACTGGGAAGCGCTTTCTCAGCCTGAAAAAGGACAAGATCCGGCTGAAAGATTATCTCCTCATGTGGGACAATGCACGTCCCCACACTGCCACCGATACCAGGGAGTTCCTGACCCGGAGGGACGTGGAACCGGTGAAACAGTCACCCTACTCACCCGACCTGAACCTGGGTGACAGATTCTTGTTTCGGAAGTTGAAGCACCTGCTCCGGGAGGACGAGTTTGGGGGCCACGAGGAGGCTACACTCGTCGTTCAGCGGGCGATGAGGAGGGTCAGTGAAGACGAGCTCTATGACCAACTCAGGAAGCTCCGGGGACACTGCCACGACGTCATTGCAGTCGGAGGGGATTATGTGTACTGATTGAGAAGTTTTTTTGTTGATCTGATGAAAAAATTAGTTTTAATTGGTCGACCTCATTATTTATGAAACAGTCCTATATATATATATATATATATATATATATATATATATATTATATATATATATATATATATATATATATATACTATATATTATATATATATATATATATATATATATATATATATATATATATATATATATATATATGGATGTATATATATATATATGTGAGGTGAGAACACTATTTGAATACAGAACGAAATATAAGAAAAGGAGAAAAACTATTATACGTATTTTTGGCTATATTTACTTCATACGATGATGCTTCCATTTTTTATGATTTGAAATTATACGTTCTATATAGAAAAAAAACAAACATATAGGCTTTCGATCATATTAATGGATGTTTGTAGTTTGTTGTAAGTCGATTGTTTATTACAATCAAAGGTTTTTCAAGGCGCAATATCCTTCCAAAGATGGACGGCCGTAATTTTTTCGTGAAATCATTACAAAATATTTATGTTGGTGTCCCTGCGCATCGATATGCTCCACCAATCACATGCTCCAACAAAACAATGGCTACAATTATGCTTTGAAGAGAGAGAGAGAGAAAGAGAAAAAAGGGGTGATCTAAATTCAAAACAATAAATGGATCTCTTATTAATACATCATTATTAATTAGTTATTCTCATGTACTTCAAATCAACTTGGATAGACAATTCGGAATCCAATCGTGGATTGTATTTTGTCGAATTGATTGTGTGTTGCTATGCAGAGATTCCATCCAGTCGAATCCAGTACATCCTTCATCTCGTGGACGTGGACGTGCCGCTCACAAAGGAAGAGTTTGCGCTCGCAAAAAAGGACGTGCCGCTCGCGATGGAGGGCTTGGCGCTCGGAGACGAGGACTTCTTCCCCCTCCAGGATTCATACTTCCCGGTGATCCCATCCTCGTCGTCCTCCGGCACAACGGAAATGCCTCCGAATCCACGAGTCCTGGTTCCACTTGGACTCGGCGGAGCGGAGGCATGTCTGGATGGATCCCATGGGGCTCGGATCTCAACCCCCCCGTGTGAAGCTGACGACGAGGAAGACGATTATTCTGATGGGGTTCAGCTGCAAATTGAAGCGAGTCTCCATTGAGGTACTATCTCTCGAGAGGGACCACAGCCGACTGGAAGACCATTAGAGAGAACCTGAAGACGACCGGGAAACACTTCATCAACCTCAACGCAGGATTCACCAAAAGGATTGTCTCCTGATATGGGACAACGCCCGTCCTCACGCTGCCGCTTAAACAAGGGAGGTTCTACCCAAAGGGACGTGAAACCGGTCAAATAGAACCCCTACAGCCCAGATCTGAACCTCTTTGACCGATTCCTGTTCCGGAAGTTGAAGCATCTGCTCCGTAATGACGATTTTGGGGCATGAGGAAGCCACTACTGCTGTGCAGCGGACGATGAATAGGGTTAGCGAAGACGAGCTATTCGACCAACTCAAGAAGCTCTGCAAGCACTGCTGCGACGTCATTGCAGCCGGAGGGGATATTTTCTAATTTTAAAGTGTTTTTTTTAAAATTAATTTGATGAAAATAATGAGTTTTACTGGGCCAGACTATACATGGTTTAACCTAATAATAAGCTATATGTGCGTATTTTGTTATATTTGTTTATTTCATTTGATCAAACATAATCCAAAAAACATTTGATTTAACCATTCATTTATTGTAACACATTTTTTGTCCAATGTTAATAAATTTACGTTATTTTATAATTTTTCATAAATAATTTTTTGTCTGAATTGTCGAACCTTTAGAACAAATGAATTTCTTGCATTGCTTTTTAAAATGTTTATTACGACAATGTTTGCACTTATAACATTTACTTACTTTCTTAATTAAACGTTGCTTGTATAAAGTGCAACCTTTACATTCAAAACATCTAAAAAAAATTCATCTTTGTCCGCATTGAACGAATCAGAAAGGCCAGAAGCTCCGTCTGCTTCCACAGGACTTACAGAAGTATCTACAAAAAAAGCATTGATTATAATACTTATGCTATGTCCGTTATGAATTTACCTTCGATCAAACTATCGCCTTCATTGTTTATTGATTCAAGTGTCACATTAGATGAGTTAGAAGGACCAAAAGATATGTCAGCCTCCACAGCACTTACAAAATGATCTACAACTAAAGAAAAATAGTTTATTTTAATACACTATTGTTATGCTAGTTATGAATTTACCTTCAATCATACTATAATCTTCGTTGGATATTGATTCTAGTGCCACATTAAATGATTCAGAAGAACCATAAGATTTGTCAGCTTCCACAGAAGTATCTACAACTAAAAAAATAATTTATTGCTATGTTAGTTATGAATTTACCTTCAATCAAACTATCATTTTCTTTTGTTTTACTGTTGGTCTGATGTTCTTGACTGATCGACTCATCTACACTGGCAATAGAATTGATGAAAAGCTGTTTCTTGGTTCCAGAAGATATTAGGGGAACAACATTCTTCATGAGGTATTCCTTCCGTTCCTTCGATAAACCATGCTTTTCCAATAAGAAATCAACCATACGACAGTCTCCCAATGGCATATTGGGGCCTGTATAAGGCCGGTGAGGGCATAATTGTCCCGGTGGATAAATTCTTCCCACTCCGTTCCTGCTTGGGAGTCAAGTACATTTCGAGCATCGAATGCGGATTGGCAAAGAGCAGAACGAAGTTCGGAGAAGCGTTTGAAATTGTGTTCTCTTAGAAAGTTTAGGGTGGAAGAAGATGATGCACCAGATTAATCATGACCTCCAATGGTTTTCTCTTAATCAAATACAAACAAACCCATTCCTCATCAAGTAAGAGTCAAAAAAACTTTCTCTGCTAAATCATATACTCTTTTTCATATTGTTTCAGAATTTTTTATTACAAATTTGGTATATAAATTCTTTCTTATCATAATTTTTTTAAGGAATAAATTGATAGGATTAATGAATATAATTGGGCTTCATTCATGAAGACGAGGGGCAGGACTCCATTCACGAAGAGGAGGGACGGGGAGCTCTCTAACGAAGTCCGACGAGGGGTAGGGCTCCATTAACGGAGACAAGAGACGGGGAGCTATCTAACGAAGATGAGGGAAGGAACTCCTTTGACTGACGAAGACGAGGGAGGGGTAGGACTCCATTCATTCACGAAGTCGAGGTGAGGGGAATGTGTCTCTTACTGGGAGGGAGGAGACTCGTTTCCTGGTGTCCAAGGCATTTATCCCGGAGTCAAGACCGTCTCATTCGCCCCGGGAAGATAGAAAGAGGGTTGGAGGAAGGGATCGAGGAATCTCCAACAAGATTGAAGTCTAGTCAGAATGCTTTTATGGCACCCAAAAAATAGATTCCCAACTATGATCAGTGGAGGCTCTATTATTTGATGATTGTTGATGGAGTCAAGACTCTCTCTACCTCTGCTCTTGAAGCGAATCAGCTGTAAGAAGGGAGACTACTGCCTACTCTATTTTAATATAAGAAAACGTACATTAACTATGAACAACGTAATATGATTGGTTAAAAACACAAGAACCCGCAAGAAGATACCAATATTCCTAGCCAATTTTTCATTTGATTAGCTTCTTCATCGATAATTAATCCTTAAATATCGCCTCAATCAGAGGCCTAATTGCAAAAAATACTAATACAAAATGGAGAAGAGTAAATGAAGAATACTATTTTTCATTTTCACCAAAAAAAATCCTGTATTCAAATAGTGTTCTCACGTCACATATATATATGTATATATATATATATATATATATATATATATGTAGTAAAAAGTATTAGTTTGCATTACAGATTGTTTGAGCAATATCCCACTCCGATACTTGACAATTCAAATATTTTGACCTTGTTTCCTTTTGCATTACTTTTTATTTTTCTTTATTGATTTTGCCTTTGCTTTTTACCATAGATCAGAACCCGAACCATACAGACCTCCTCGCCTAGTCTCTATCTCGAAACAACATTTTTTTTTCTTAAGTCCATGTAATATCATTTTTAGTATTTTGAGCTATGAAGATTCAATCTAATCAGAGCAAATAGGCCGGCTGCTGAAGGAATATGATGTATCAAATGTTTTTTTCTTCAGTAGTTTTCAGGAATGTGTCAACTACATGCTTTCAAGCTTAATTAGTATCAGTAGAAGCATAAGTAAATTAACCGTATTTGTATTTAGAATGAACATGTCAAAAACACGAACGATTTCGTGAATTAATGATATAATGAGAGATGTTTTCAAATACCTAATTACATTTAAAAAAAACTCAACTTGTTTTGACGGATTATTCCTTTTTGAATATATATATATATATATATATTATATATATATATATTTATATATATATTATCATAATATTAATTTTTTTAAATCGCATTGGGACACTTTACATTTATTCATTGAGTTAATAAATCTTAAATAATCAATAAAAATAATCATAGATTGTACAAATATTAAAAGGAGAAATACATGTAATATCAAAATATGGTAATAAAAAAAACACATGGCTTAAAAATTTTATAATGTAAATGAATCTTTAAAAGGGTTTCCAGAGCTATAATATTCTTTTAAAGCCACCTCCGCTATGACTTTCGATGCCAGTATCAATTTAGGGTCCTTACTTAGAAAGCCATATAGGATCTCTTTTGGGCTCAATTCTACTTTCGTACACCGCTTCCATATTTTAGGGACTCATGGTATATTTTATTATTTTTGGAAGGAATGGGAGAGGAAAAAAAAGAAAAAGAAAAGGAAGAGTTAGAGAGATGGAATAAGAGAGAGACACAGAGAGAGAGAGAGTCACACAGATATAGACACACAGATAGAGAAAGGCACAGAGATAGAGATATAATTAACTTACTCCCATCCTGAAGAGTCTCAGGATAAAAAATAGTGACTTTACGCATGGAAATGGAATCTTTGGGCACCTGGATCGTAAAAAGAGGAGGTTCCTCATGACTTATTTCTACCCATTCGTCTTCAAATATTTACCCTCCCTCCATCCCCTCTTCCGGGTCTCTGATGACTACGGAGACTCCACTCATGAACCCTCCTCCTACAGATCCCTTGGACTCGTCAATCTAGAAGAAGAAATCTCTCAAGCATTGCTCTTCCTCAACAAGCAAATGAAGGAGTCCTCCTCACCCTTTGAGTCTCATCTGTAAATACTCGCAATTTGGAAACCAATGTCCATGATATAATATTCTCCGGATCAACCCACCATATCAGTCTTGGAGTCGAAAAAAATGGACCTTATGCATGGAAAGGGAAATTTTGGGCATCTTGATATAAAATTATATATACTTCAAGGCTTCTTTTTCCCCTTTTCATTTGCCTTCCTTGATTGGAGCCATAATTTGACAAATTCGATCATCTGGGAATTTGGTGACTTATTACCATTCTTTACGTCGCGTTTCGATCCTAGAATCTTCACCAACTACACCAAGTTTTTCACATTTGAATCCATGAGAGTGAAAGAAATTTCTTATTTTCTTTCAAAGAATCTACAAATAATTTCGACGGAGTCCCTTTCCACTTGGGATATTTGTTTCAGCCTTATTTTATATTTCCTGCATATATCTTACAAATACTCTGATTGATATACCGAAATATACATTTGATCACTCATTCGACATCTATTTTATACATATATCTATACTTTTAATATTTGTTATTATTAGTTCAAAGCTCAGCGCTTTGCTTTTTCATGTATTTTCTTTGTTAAATATCGAGTCACTGTGGGCTGCGTTGGAGAGGTTCATTCAGGAAAATGAGAGTAATAAACTCAAAAAGGAACTTTTTCCATCTTACTTCGCGTAGTAAACTTGGAAACGGAAGTGGTCAGTGTCAGATTTATGTTTTTAAAAAATTTCACAGAGCAGTATCTTGTCTACGAATCCTTCTAGTTCCTATAAATGAAGTGAAGTAAGACAAATTAGGTTTTGTATAAAAATCAAACGTAAAATAATGTAATTAAGTAATTAATACTTCAGGTGCCCAAAGATTCTATTCCATGCGTAAAGTCACTATTTTTTTATCCTGGGACTCTTCAGGATGGGATCAAGTTAATTATATCTCTATCTCTGTGCCTTTCTCTATCTGTGTGTTTATATCTGTGTGACTCTCTCTTATTCCATCTCTCTAACTCTCCCTCTTTCTTTTCTTTTTCCTCTCCCATTCCCTTCCCAAAATAATAAAAATATACCATGAGTCCCTAAAATATAGAAGCGGTGTACGAAAGTAAAATTGAGCCCTCTTTTGGGCATCCCCGCCTATTTTTCATTTAGACCTTCTTTTATAATTTTCATAATATGGACGAAATCCGTGTAATTTCTGATGTGCAACAGTCTCATAAATATAGTTTAATAAAGATAGTAATATAATATGTAATTAAAAAATATATTTTGTAAACTTTCTCATATCCTCCTATGACCTTCACAACAGTTTGGACCCTCCTAACGGTGGAGGCAACAGAGGCATACATTTCTTCCTCAGATAAAGAGGCCCATGCCTGAAGCAGTTTCTTTTTAGAATTTCCACAGATGGTCAGGACATGCTACACACCCTTCTCTCCAGAATGAATTATATTCCGAAGTCCATGGGGTTCAGATAGGGGG
The DNA here is from genome assembly GCA_013387185.1 of Caligus rogercresseyi. Taxonomy (NCBI): domain Eukaryota; kingdom Metazoa; phylum Arthropoda; class Copepoda; order Siphonostomatoida; family Caligidae; genus Caligus; species Caligus rogercresseyi. The sequence goes on along the minus strand of CP045893.1, from coordinate 14,808,882 downwards.
AAGATGGTGGCCACAAGTCCTTGGGCCAAAAGTCTGCAAACAAATCATTACAGAAGCTTTGAACTAATTTTCTGGTGTAGGATGGAGCCCCATCTTGCTAAAACACTAAAAGTGTCGTTAAATACTCTTTTTGTACCCATGGGACTACCTCATCGGATAGAAGGTACAAATAAACCGCTTGGTCGACCTTCACCCCTTCTCAACGAAGATCAAAGGGGCCTTCTTCCCGTTCAACGTCACGCCCGCCCATACCATGACGGAGGGTGGTTGCTGCCTACTGAAGGCTTTCCTCAGCTCCACGGGGATGTCTTCCTTCTTCCGGGCCAAACCCAGTCATGACAGCTGTGGGTGGCCTGGACCGTGAAAATCTTCTTACCTGCCAAGAGAACTGATGGCGATCTGTCTTGGGAGAGCTGTTGAATAATTTTCCTCCCACAGATAAGACGCTTGCTCATTATGGCCTGAGACAGAATATGACATGGCTTCTTCTTATAAGGGAACATCCTTAGGTCTTTCCTGACCGATCTTTAGCCATCTGTCTCATGAATCGAGTTGGATTTTTTCCTGATTCTCTTCTTCACAGCCAGTATCCTCACAATTTTTTTCCGGACCTGAACCTTCCTTGAAATCTTGCCTGACTCATTAAAGACTTTTACAGTCCTATAGACCGTTGCTCTCCTCACAGCGTAATATAAATTCTTCTTAATTTCAGCCGTAGATTTTCTATTTCAAAATGAGGCAAAAATCAAGTCAGGTTTTTTCTATTCCGAAGCCATTTTCTATTGGAAGCAGGGCTATCTCATATTATATAAAATACATTATAGCATACAAATTAGTCTATCGAACCTAGAATATTATCAATGAAGTAGACCAAAATTACCAACCCCTCTCGGGATTCCAACCTGCGCCCCAACATTGAGAGTTGAACACGTCTTAATGCACACGGCTATCGTTCTCCTTATTTATATTTACCATATATACGACCAATTACTAAGATATAACTTAAGGTTGAACATTGAAATATATAAACCAATCTTGAGATGAGTTCATGTTTATATAGCAAATTGCTGGATTTGCTGCTTCTTTGAGTAATAGGTAATCTAGATTATAATTCATTAACCACAAACATATTATTATTTTCCTAGAAAATCCCTAGAATATTTCATGTTTCTCTGACGTCAATTTCTCTTCTACTTCATTTATAAACCCTTATGCTGTTCTTACCTTTATCGAAGAACGTCAATTTCCTTAAGCACCCAACTGATTGATCCGTCCCCACCACAAACGAGTAATCTAAGTGGAGCGAGGTGTTGAAAAATTTGTAGACTAAAAGAAAAGTAAGAAAATTATGAACACTTCATCCCCAATTACATAAATACAATAATAATTAGGGATATAAATAAATCATCTATACTAATAAAAAAATCCGTTCGTTCGTTCGTTTCCCTGTATCTTCAGAACGGTTCATTGGATATTGACTAAATTTTCAGTGAATAATTTTGAGAGCTCAGGGAGTGTTTTAGTAGGGTTTTAAACTAACTCCCCGAAAGTTCATCTTCGTCATGTTTATTTTATTCTGAAAACATGTTTGGTGTTTTCTTAAATTGCCAAATATATTTTAACCAAATTTTCTGTGTATGATTTTGATGCGGTAAGACGTGCTTTTGTTTTTGGGTGTGAACCAGAATATTCGTTTTCCATATGATTACTTAAAAATAAGTTCTTTTTGTCCCTATTTTTCCTCCCCAATTTAAGTTTTACAACGCAACCTCGCTCTAATCAAATTTTAATCATGTCTAAAGATGGAGAGTGATGTCACACCACTCTCAACTTTTCTTGGTAAAGATCTTAACTTTTTTTATTTGGCTGCTCCTTCCCCCATCAACGGAGACCCAAAAAATAATATGATGTTTAGCGCTACCATACATATTAGGGTGATTCTTATTTCACGTTTTTTGGATCCCCCTAAGATTTTACTTTTATTATTGTAAAGACTATTTACAAGTCGCTGTAAATCATCCAAGAAATCCTTTAGGTAGAGGATTTTTTCTATTGAGATTTATTTTTAGATTGGTGACTATCTTTAATGTATGATTAATGCTTTAAATAGAAGTAATCAAATAATGTACTATGAAGTAGTTATTGAATATATTCCAATCACGACATATTGAATGACCCGTGAAATCGGGACCATCTTTTCTGTGATTGACATTGAGTTGTTAAAGTGTGGTTATTGTTTTTATTGGGTTGTTCCCCATCATAATTTCGGAATAATAACAGCCTTTCAGAACACAACTCTGCATATACAAAATTAAAAGAAATGAGAAATGGAGAGTAGTGTGCTTTAATTTATTCACATCAGTATTCCTTTCATAATAAATAATATGAAGAATCACTCTGCCTTCTTTTTGATGATATCTTTCTGCCAATATGGAGATTAATGTGACATCACTCTCCATTATGCAGGATAACGATCAAAAGTCTCACTATTTCTTAAACTGTTTCTTACGCTATTTTCTGACGCATCAATGGAGACCAATACCCCCATATTCAGCGCTACCATACGTGAATTCAGCACTCTATATACTATATAACAACATATGAAGTCACACTTTCACTTAAGATCAATCTAACTCTGTCTTTCTCCAATGAATGGCGACCAAACAAATACCCCGATATTCATCGCTATCATACGTGTCTTCGGTACTATATGAAATGACTTTAAAATAACTTTGTTTTACGATGTCTAATATCCGGCCTTAAGTAATAGAAAAAGGAAGAAATTATAATAAAGACCCAATGAAGTGTTTTTAAGGAATATTATAAATAACATGCGATGACATCAATAAAAATTAATCGTATTATTTTTATTTATTCCTCAGACTATTTACAAGCTGGCAAATCCGGGCAGCGCCGTGTAACATCCGCTAGTTAGATATATTTATTAAAGAATGTATGACTAATGGATTTAAATTAAGAGCTTTAATTCAGAAAACTCGAAAGTAAACACAAAAATAGGTTTTCCGGAACTAAAGAATCAGCAGCAATATCATAAATTGATTCAGCTATATATGATAACAAATATACGCTATATCAATGTGGAAATAATGAAATGCACATTTTTGTATTTTAAAACTCCGTTTGCTCTTTTCAACCAGATTCTTTGAATATTAAACATATTAGGAAGAGAAGTTCTATGGATTTGAGTATGAAAAGCCTTGTTTTCTAAAGTCCCATATCTCACTAATGTTCTTCCTGTCACTGCCTTTACCTTATGGAGAGCTAATAAATATCACAACACTTCGACACTCTATAGCATCTATGGTCCAAACCCACGGTATGAATCAATTTAATATGACGTCCATTTATTAATTAATTATTCCACAAGAAAATATATATCCACAATGAAGGAGTCATTGCATTCAACTAGCCCTTAGAATTATAATTAATCCATCATTCCGAGGACTAATTACTCAGCATAAAAAGAGCATGTTGTATATATATGTAATTACTTCTACACATAAGCTCTCTCTTTCTCTGTATTCCCGCATATAAACTCTTAATGATCATCACATGTATATCAATAATTAATTTATGTAGTTCCATCAACTCTTATACATATATATCTTGTGCATCATAGTTAATCCCATAAAACGTAATGATATTATAATATCATCAGAATACATACACTTAGCTCAGCCATCAAAATCGATATTAAATAGATGTAGCTGTTGTCGCAACCCACATACTATTTATTTTATATTTGATATTCCTTGAGTACGTTAATACATATATTTATTTAGTTTATATATATATATATTAGGGTTGTTCTTATTTTTCAAATGTTTGAAATGTTAGCCATTGAGTGGATTTTCTGTTTCTTGGTGATAAAAGAAGACGACATACAAAGTTTGAACAAAATCGGTCAACATTACGAGGTCGCGCAAAGAGGTCAAAGTTTTAAAAATTTAGTAAAAATATAGTTTCCCGCCAATTTCTTCAAAATGGTGGACGTTACAGACTTCAATAATAATTATTAATTTAAAGGAAATCTAATTTACTACCAGACGTATGTTTGATGTTTTTTAATAAAACAAAGTTTTCAGTAAAAACAAAGCAAGAAAGGGAGTGAGTATTGTTAGCTTATTTCATAGCTTTTTTGTATCAATTAACTTCACTCGCCTGTAGAAGATGACTTGTTCGCTTCAGAGTAAAATAGTACTTTTAAGTTTAGTAAAACTTTAGATGATAAATCCAAAAATGACCTTGGTTGCATTCTATCAGTTCAGAATTCAGTACAATCTGAGTTTACATCATATGATTCAGAGCCTGTATTGACCTATAAGAAATCGATTATGAAAAAAATAAATAATAATTTGTTTCTTAGATTTGCGTCAAGGTATCCTCTCAAAATTTTACTTTGTCTCTGACGCATACATAATCCATTATATGCGTCATTTTGTACGCAAAATAGGCTTTTTTTAATGTACATATAACTCTCTACTTATTAAACTCACATGATTTAGTATACCAAAATATTAAAGCTGGTTAACCAAGCTTTCATTTGATATGTTTGGTGTTCTAAAAATCGCTATACTTTAAGAGATATAAGCAAATACGTACTGTCCCCCAAAAATTGTCTTTTGATATGAGAATATACGATTACCATTTGGTAACGCCAGTTAGTGTTACCTGGATAGCAAGAAAAAAGAAGGGAGAGAAGGAGGAAAAATACCCCCTCCCTTCTCTTTCTCTTTCTATCCAGGTAACACTAACATTATTACCAGATGGTAATCGTATATTCTCATATCAAAAGACAATTTTTGGGGGACAGTACGTATTTGCTTATATCTCTTAAAGTATAGCGATTTTTAGAACACCAAACATATCAAATGAAAGCTTGGTTAACCAGCTTTAATATTTTGGTATACTAAATCATGTGAGTTTAATAAATAGAGAGTTATATGTACATTAAAAAAGCCTATTTTGCGTACAAAATGACGCATATAATGGATTATGTATGCGTCAGAGACAAAGTAAAATTTTGAGAGGATACCTTGACGCAAATCTAAGAAACAAATTATTATTTATTTTTTTCATAATCGATTTCTTATAGGTCAATACAGGCTCTGAATCATATGATGTAAACTCAGATTGTACTGAATTCTGAACTGATAGAATGCAACCAAGGTCATTTTTGGATTTATCATCTAAAGTTTTACTAAACTTAAAAGTACTATTTTACTCTGAAGCGAACAAGTCATCTTCTACAGGCGAGTGAAGTTAATTGATACAAAAAAGCTATGAAATAAGCTAACAATACTCACTCCCTTTCTTGCTTTGTTTTTACTGAAAACTTTGTTTTATTAAAAAACATCAAACATACGTCTGGTAGTAAATTAGATTTCCTTTAAATTAATAATTATTATTGAAGTCTGTAACGTCCACCATTTTGAAGAAATTTGCGGGAAACTATATTTTTACTAAATTTTTAAAACTTTGACCTCTTTGCGCGACCTCGTAATGTTGACCGATTTTGTTCAAACTTTGTATGTCGTCTTCTTTTATCACCAAGAAACAGAAAATCCACTCAATGGCTAACATTTCAAACATTTGAAAAATAAGAACAACCCTAATATATATATATATATATAATAGATAACAGTCCGGATCTCTTCTAGAAAAGAAGTTGACTATTATGTTAGAGAGCAAGATTAAGATCAATCCTAGGAGAGTCTACAATTGTGATCTCTACCAGGAGAGTCAACAACTCTACTAAATCTCCATCTCTGCTGCCACACACACACACACATATATGTATATATATATATATATAGTGAATTACAATCTCAGGTTTTAATAATTCCCTTGAATTACCATTATACGTTACTCACATAGTATATCTCTTTTCTCCTAAAAAATTGATATGACTAATGACTTTCTAAAATATCAACCTGACTTCACCTGAAGGAACATGTGATCCTCAGAATATATATTTGCTTAAACATTAAGGATTTGTAAATAACCCTGATACTTGTTAGTTCCCCCCTCGAGATAACTATTTCAAAACCTACAAATAATTAATTTTGTATAATTTTTCTTGGCCTTAATGGGAATACAGCTGTCTATTGCATAAGCATACATAACATATAGTATTGTGTATAAGTTAATTCAAAAAGGTATGTAGTTGTATTGTTTCTCGGAAAAAATAATTTTGATTAATCGTCTTCTAATATGTACATACAATGGAATTCTTTTTTCGAATGATGCTATTTATTAGATAGATTAATGAAATGTGTAAGCAGTTTTCAATATTGATATCTGAGAGCATAAAAAGTCAAAGTCAAGAGATTGACACGAACAGCAAATAATAACAATAATAATAAAAGGAATGGGAGCAAAGTAGTATAAGTATACCTTGCTTGTTTGGCTTTTCTCAAAAAGGAAAGAAATAATTGATAGTTTGTACGCCGAAAAAGTACTTTCTCTACAAAGTTGATAATTCAATGATAAGTCAAAGCGAATTACCAATCAAGGCCAATAATTAATAAAAGAGCCATCTTGATTATTTCGATTACTTATTACAATACCTGACATTATGAGCGCTCTTAAATCTATCATAACTGACACTTTACTTTGATATACATACATATATATATGTATATAGGTTTATATATATATCAAGAAACGTCTGCAACACTTTTTTTCGTCGGGACCCGGGCCAGGACTTCCTTCGTCATCCTGAAAGTGATGACTTAAATTCCTTTTTTAAATTTTAAGGAATTAATAAAAATTATTTTCTAAAAAATCTCGTCACTTTAAAAAAGACGAACGAACGAAAATAAATGATTTAGTATACCAAAATATTAAGCTGGTCCCCCAAAAATTGATCTTTTGATATGAGAATATACGATTACCATCTGGTAACGGCAGTTAGTGTAACCTAGATAGGAAGAAAAAAGAAGGGAGAGAAGTGAGACAAAATACTCCCTCCCTTCTCTTTCTCTTTCTATCCAGGTAACACTAACAGAGTTACCAGATGGTAATCGTATATTCTCATATCAAAAGATCAATTTTTGCTTATATCTCTTAAAGTATAGCGATTTTTAGAACACAAAATATATCAAATGAAAGCTTGGTTAACCAGCTTTAATATTTGGTATACTAAATCATGTCAATTTAATATGTAGAGAGTTATATGCACATTTAAAAAAGCCTATCTCGCGTACAAAATGACGCATATAATGGATTATGTATGCGTCAGAGATAAAGTAAATTTTGAGAGGATACCTTGACGCAAATCTAAGAAACAAATTATTATTTATTTTTTTCATAATCGATTTCTTATAGGTCAATACAGGCTCTGAATCATATGATGTAAACTCAGATTGTACTGAATTCTGAATTGATAGAATGCAACCAAGGTCATTTTTGGATTTATCATCTAAAGTTTTACTAAACTTAAAAGTACTATTTTACTCTGAAGCGAACAAGTCATCTTCTACAGGCGAGTGAAGTTAATTGATACAAAAAAGCTATGAAATAAGCTAACAATACTCACTCCCTTTCTTGCTTTGTTTTTACTGAAAACTTTGTTTTATTAAAAAACAGCAAACCTACGTCTGGTAGTAAATTAGATTTCCTTTAAATTAATAATAATTTTTGAAGTCTGTAACGTCCACCATTTTGAAGAAATTTGCGGAAAACTATATTTTTACTAAATTTTTAAAACTTTGACCTCGTTGCGCGACCTCGTAATGTTGACCGATTTTGTTCAAACTTTGTATGTCGTCTTCTTTTATCACCAAGAAACAGAAAATGCTCAAAGTCGCTGACATTTCAAATATTTGAAAAATAAGAACAACCCTAATGTATATATATATATATATATACACATATAGGTCGATATATAGATGGATAGATAGATTGATAGTTAGATCTACTCCCCTAAAATAAATGTTGAGTTCATTTTCTGTTTTAAAATTTTCCCGGCATAAATCTTCCATTTTGTATCCTTGTTTGCGTAGCTTTCCTTTCAATTCCCTCACTTTTTTAAAATTTCAAAGTATCTTTGTTAGCTCTGTCAACGACTTTTCTTTTGTTGCACTCCATTGTCTATGATGGTATACGTGATATAATTTATTAATAATAAGACCATTTCTTTCAAACTAAGAATGGTTTTAATTTGAAAATAACTTTGGTATAATTTAATTAAAATACACTTCTGTTTATTCTTAAAGTTAACTCAAAGAAGACAACTTTCTGCGTGAAGGCAATATTAAATTAACGAAAGACCATTTCTTAACATTTTTCCTGGTTTGATACATGTAAGAAGTAGTGTATAAGTTGATTAATAAGATTCCAATCAATTACACATTGATTTCTAATATGGTTAGACCTTATTTTACAAAATATCATTGATAATACCAACATTCTATGGAAAGGGAGAAATATGAGATAATATCTGGTCAATTTTGGGCGTTGATCAAAACCTTGCTTTAAGTTTACCACATGTACATATATGTATATCTATTCTTTTATATGGCTCTTTTTCAGATTCATCAAAATCTAACGATATGGAGGGAAAATAAGAGTTACATTTCTATTTCTCAGAAATCGAAGATTGAACATGTCTTCATAGGATGATTGCAATATATACTCGTTTTTCTGTTAACATTTTAATTAGTCGGGGAATTAAGCTCACCATTGACTGAACAAATACATTTGTGAGTAGAAGTAAAAGAAGTAAATTTGTAGTAGTTTGATCGATTTTGATTAATTTATTCACGCCCAAGGAGGGAAATGATGCACTTTTGACACAGATTCAGGAGCCGAGGGGAGCATCATAACTTCATTAACGTCTTCAACAGGAAATTAATGTTAACAAGAAGTATTTAGGAATTTAAATGAAACCATGTATGGTCCAAGGAATCTATTTTTGTTCCAACAGGATGAATCTTAAAACTCCAATTTTGTCTAAAATTATCTTGTTGACAATGAAGAAATAGTATTTTCAAGAGATTTCTGGCCTCTTTGTTCGCCAGGGTAAGCTTTGTGGACTTTGATATCTGTGACGTTTTTGAACATGTAACAATAATGTGAACACCTCGAGGTCGTTCTTCTGTATGCTTTGGCCCTACATGCTTCAGAACCACATTGTCAATGCCTGCGAATGGTAAGGGTCAAGACGTGAGGAAGTTGAATGAAAATAAATTTAAGAACAACCATCCCATATTTAAAAAAATATTATCCCTCATTATATATATATATATATCAGAGCTGCGACTACAGAATGTAAATCGGTATTCAATATTACTGACGGTAGATTTCAAATACCAAACCAATTATACGATACTCGGTAGAAAAAACCAAATACCATACCGATTGACAATCGGTACGGTATATTTGAAAGTATGACTTTTGTGACATTCACATAGACATAAAGATACAGAAAGCTTATTTCCTTTAATAGCAGAGAAACATCGTTCAACTGTCGTTTTGCCCAACATAAACAAAGTAAATTATACTACGTCATCGTAAGTTGATATTTGGATAGAAGTAGATTATATATGGTTTCATAAAAAATGAGCAAATATTTGAATGAAATTTATGCTTTGTTTTTCTAAGTACAAAGGTAAAAGTGGAAGCGCTCCCTTTGTGAAGAACTTGAACTTCGCAAAATAAATAAACAACTTATAGTATTATATAGCCTTCCATTTCCTACAATCTCCAAGTACATATAATTTATATAAGATTAGTATGTATTAAACTTCAAATAATCTCTAAAAAAATTATAGCAAAATATGTACCTAATTGTCCTTTGTTATAAATTGTCCGATATTAAATGCATATGAAGAAGTCATAGAGAAGATAAACAAATAAATTTATCTATCTTTCTTATCTACCGTTCTGAATATCGATCGATACTTTAGATGTTTAATAAAATCTAACGAATACCGATATCGATCGGTAGAAGGTATATACCGAATACCAAACCGGCGGTAGATTTTTCTACCAAATCCCAGCTCTGAAACATATATATATATTCATATATAATATATAATATATACAGGGTGGAGTGACCAGCGGGAGTACCGGGACTATTCCCGCTGGGCCGCTGGCCTCAAGAAACATAAACGGCCGTTGACAGCCTCCCAATGGCATATTGGGGCCTGTATAAGGCCGGCGAGGGCATAATTGTACCGGTGGATAAATTCTTCCTACTCCGTTCCTGTATATATACATATATTTATATATATATATATATATTCTTGGTATGCTTAATAAAATAAATAAAGGTGTGTCACTACAAACATATGTAACTATTGGTATATGGACTTTTTAGCAAGTCGAAGGCATAATTGTTTTCTAGCATGATCTACATTTCAATTATATTATATTTTACTCCTCTGAAAAGTAACGACAACCAGTATTATATATTTGTTTACAATTCTTCTTGAATATGACTATCAACCAATTTTGGGAGTAGTCTCTACGATTTAAGGAAATTTATAATTAGGTTAACACGATTATCGATCGATGGGTTCAGACGACATGCATACCGACTATAGAGGTTTTTATAGACTATTGTATGTAGATTTTTAATGGATCTATGTATATCACATAAAGACGCTGCGTGCATTTTGCTTATCAACTTTGTGGTGCAACTAATGTCTAATAAGTAAAAACATTTATAATAATACAGTCTATTGTATGAAAAAATGATTCCTATTTTATACAAGAGGCAGTTCAATAAAAAAATAATAAATGGATTTTTTTTTTCAAATGCCATTTTAATTAAAATATCGCATTACCTTTAAGGTAAAAAGCCTAATACTATATATAGGCAATGCCTACTCATCATTTGATTCTCCTTTTTCTGGCTTGTGTATCTAAATTTGTCTGTTGAATAATTTTCATCGTTCATTGAACTCAGAAAGTGTTTGAAGATATGATGGTTGCTACTTCAATTTTATAAGTATTTTTGTCCCCAGTTGATAACTTTTGAATAATAAACTGATAAGATATCTGATATCGTATGAAGTTCCTTAAAGGAATATAAAATCAAGAGCCTTCGAAGTAGCCGATGTTCATAACTCAAGATATTGACTGATTATAATAGATGTGATTGCACAAATTGGGTGCCCTAAAAATGTACATTTTTGTGCACGACACAGAAGTCTTTTTTATAGCCTTCATTTATTTATAGTCTTACTAAAAAATTATAGAAATAATCCAAATGCACAAGAGTGCTTTGATGATTTTATATATTAAACAACGGTCATTCCGTTTTTTGACTTTTGAAAGAAAGAATTCTGAAATTGAAATATGAACCTCATTCCTTCATCCAATAATAATTTGTTCTTTTCTTTAAAATGACTTGTAATCTTACATTTTGTTCGGACTGTCCATTAGAAAAAGAAATACATTTTCGAAAACGCAAGCAATGAATTTCGTCCTTATAAAAACGAATGATTTTTTTGCTCAAACACATACAAATTTCAAAATATTACGACTTGGAGAAAGGGATTCAGCTAGGAGCTATACCAAGGTAAATGGTACTTTCTGTAAGGATTTCATCAATGTATGTAGGAGTCATTTGCAACGGACACAATCCGTTTTTTTATTCATCACAAATAGTGTAGTTATATTTTGAAAAGAATTGCTAACAATTAAAAAAAGTGTTATGATTTTATGGTCTTTTAAGCTTTGCCTTAACTTTTATTGTTGTGCATGGAATAAGTTTATCTATGAAATATTGATTATATTATATAAATGTAAGACTTGTTTAGGTAGGGTGCTAAAATTTTAAAATGTAATGTTTACTTATTTTACAAAATTGCGTCGGTTTTTTTTTTGCAAAATCAAAACACAACCTACAAATTCGTATTGATATATCTACACGGGTCAAAAGTAGCCCGTTTAATGGACTCATTTATTGATATTGAATTTCTTTCAAGAAAGAGATTTCTCCACTCCTGCTTCTATATTGCAAAAATTACAAGGAGAATAACAGCATTTTTGTCGTATTACCTTCTTCAAAATGCTTATATCTAAAGTGTGTAAGCTCTATGGGTTGTTCTTAATTTTCACTGAGTTACTGTCATACAATTCGTAAGAAGAAATGTTTCTTATTGATCTAAGTTTACCGATAATTATTAGCCAATTTGTCGAATTTTTAAAATTCGCCTTAAATTGATATCGGCAAAAAAAACACCTCTCAATTCAACTCTTACCCCTTTTTTGGACTTGCAGGCGAAAGGTCATAGACTTGTGAGGGATTTAGAAACTGTTTGAGTCGGATAAGGAAACGATCCCCGTGACCATTTCCGGATTTCGAATTGACGAAAACAATGAGCGGAGAGCCTGGAAAGGGATGCATTACCTTCCATTCCTCTGTTTCTGAAAATATACAATAAAGTAGTGGTAGAAATTTCAGTGGCAAACTCCTTTCTCTAAAAAAGAAGTCGTTATATATGTTATCTATATGGAGATTTATTTATTATATTCCTCAAACCCAAATATTATTCTAAAAAAATCAGCTTGAACGATAAGTAAGTATTCACTTTTATTTTGTGATCAATGTTTTTAATATAAACTATATTATACTATAAACTGGGATTTTTAATGGTGTATAATTGTTTTAAAGAATAAGAGAGATAATAAATAAGACAGTTGATATTATAAAATAGGACATAACTGTACTACTATTTGTTTGTTGTCATCTCAACATCAATTCAGATATACCTAAGAGTTTCATCCTTAAAAACACAAATTGATATATCTCATTGGCCTTGTGAATCTTCCCTTGTTTGAAAAAACAACCATTGAAAATTGAGAAAAATGAGTTGCAAACGGAAAAATGTGTTTGTTGGATAGTTTTCGGGAACAATCAGTAAATATTTTATTAAATGCAATCAAATCGTTATTTAATATTAAAAAGAATACATTTAAAAATAATGATCAAATTCATAGTCACACAATGCATCAGAGAAAAACAACTAATATATTTTTTTTAAGACGAATAAAAATTGAGAAGGTTTTATTGCCACTGACATACTGGCTGCCATTTCAGTTGTAGATTGAGTTGGATAAAACGAATCTGATATATATATATATTTAATGGGTCATTTATTTAAAAATCATACCTAACATATAATATACAATAATAATAAAAAGAGCAAGAGGGGTTGTGATAATAAAATCATAAATAAACATGTAGTTTAAAATTAACCCTCTGAAGCAAGACCCATCACTTCATTAAAACATCATAATCTAAATTATATAGAGTGGAAGTGAGTAACACAAATAGAGATTTTTTTTGTAAATAGTATATAAGAACCTCTTTTATTGCACGTCTCCCTCGATGATGTCATTTGATATTTTTTCTGCTAATTTCCATCTATTTGATGATTATATTTATGCTTTGTTTTATATTCTTCACGTACTACAAAGCTAATAATTGATTGTCGACTAAATCCTGGTAATATGTAGGAACCAATAATTATAATTAGCTATCTGAATTCGTAATATGGATGCAAAGTTCTAAATTTGTACTTTTTATGTTTTCTGCCGGCAATTTCAATGTGTTGAATGAATTGGCGATTATTATTTTTTTTGCCTTTTTCCCCTAGGTTCGATAGACTAATTTTAATGCTATAATGCTTATTTTTATCCTGTCGGATGCAATTCTATCGAACAAAATAGGCAAAAAAAAAATTCTTAGCCTCTCAATGCTTTTAACTTTTTAATTTGGACCCTAAATTATATTTATGTTTGAATCCTTTTAATATACATTTTAATCTTTTGTTAAAGTAAGGATTTGGAAATTGTATAATAATTCGAAGACATATCTAAATCTTCACAAAATATGCAATATATTCATCAAAAAAGTGATACAAACACCTTCAAAGATACTTAACGAACGAAAGCTCTTTAGGCTGGAAAGTGTTATTCCTCTTTAATTACTTTTTTTTCGGAAATTCCCCTATTCCAAGGAATGAATTTATTTTCTATTTAAGAACTTATATTTATAATAAGATCCTAAATGGTAAATAGTTAAAAACACGGCAATTACTGGGTATATTTGTTATTTCAAATACTTAATAACGTTTCTTAAAATATAAACAAGTGCTATGAATATATCTCTTTCGAGTTGAAGGAGCTACTACCTTGATCTAAAGTTTGTTATCTTTTGGTGCTCTAATATATACATATACTTTTCGATGTTTTGACATATAAATTAAATGAAATAATATAAGAATGCACCTAGACAAAATAAATAATGGAATACGACATTTGTCTTAGGAAAATAAAGTTTCCTTATTACAATTGTATTCTTGTGATCAGGGACATTGCAAATGATTCAATTTCTAACTTTTCTAATATTTTATTTCTAACATTTTTTGACAGCTTTCTTGGCTCAAAATAAAAAGTGGTTTGTGTAAAGTGTAAAAATATTTACTTTTTCGGGAATATTAATACATATACATATTTGACACATGACAAAATCATTTTCTCAGATCAAAAAGGCATGATTTTATGAGTAAGTCAAAGTTACTACCCATGTAAGAAACTCCCCCACCTGTTTTTTGGGGCCTTGAAACCTGAGAAAAAGGGTTTCTTACACCCTGAAAAATACGGTACTTTTTCTGGAATTGTAAATATACAAACCCTTTGTGCTAAAAATGAATAACTAACGATAAAACTCTCTATAACAATAATAAGTACACAAACTATCATGGTTTAGAGTTAATGCCATACTTGCAGATAATACATAGTGCCCATATTGAGCTAAAATTGTTCTTTACATGATAAGGATTTTTTTTCATTTGATATCTTTTTTAATATCTTCTTAGAGTTTGCTGCTACACCTATCTCAACTTTTATAAACAAGGTTCCAAAGCCCACAATTTATTTAATTTGAATTCTACGTCAGATTTACAGAATAAATAATAAATAGTTTTTTCTACATCTTGATGAGGTTACCTTTATTATGTGATAGACATGTTGGAGGAACGGTGGCGTGCCTGGTTGGACCCAGGCTGCAATGAGGAACAAACTGAGATCGACATGCCGAGTGAACCGTTGCCCGACACCAGAGACATCTCCAGTCTTGAAGTCTAAAATAGAGTTTAACTTTTGTTATGATCTTAAAGAACAATCTACTTTTTAAGAGGAAATGTCTTAAACTAGTATAGGATGCTAATAAGTTGCATTCAACACACGTATTCCCTTGTAAATAAATAACATCCGCTTATATATATGGCACCCTTCATAAATGTATAAATAAACATTGTAGTCTATTCAAATTAGACATCAAAACAAATAAGCTAAGCATCATTTTAATAACAGATGATGCTATTATAAAATAACAAATATTTTAAAGATATGTTGAAGTGCATTTTTTCTTATAAAACTAAAAGTAATGAAATAACACTTTAGATTTGGAATACCAAAATATATAAAGAAAATAAACAAAACATAACATACATAAATATTACAACTGTCATATTCTATTTAAATCATTTGTGTTTAAATAATGATAGGTACAATACCGTTTACATTATTTTGTATTTTTGATCCTACAGTGTGCACAAGGAACATTGTCTTTGTTATTAGCGCGTTGACTTTGAGGTGTTTTGGTCCTGCTAGCATTTTTTCAGCTATTTATTTTTCTCGGTTCAAATAATTGTATTCCGAAATCTTCGATATTCAACGAGTATAAAATAAAATACACTTAAATTAATAAACAAAAAACAGAGCAAAACTATTCCAGGCGTAAATGTACATTTTAGTTCACATAGTTTAGCTATTGTTGCGTTGTTCTCAACAGTACATTTGGTTTGTGTATGACGACGTTTTTTTGATGACGTTTTTTTATAAAAGAATCTCCGAAAAAATAATTTACAATAATCGCCAAATTTCATGACTTTTGTTTAAGAAGCGGAATGCAATACTGAATGCATTTAGTATACATTCTATTAAAGTATAAACCACTTTTACAGAAGGGAAGCATCTCTAATTTAGACATTATTTTCTTTAACATTTTGTTGGCAGCTGTGAAATATAATACAAAAACTGTTAAGGGAAAAACATTCAAAAAACCCGCAAAAGACTCATTTGCATTTGGAGTTTTAGTAGAAAAAACCCGACTGCAAAATTTATAAATACCATGGAAGTATAAATAACAATGTCGAAACACATCTTGCTCAAGTTAAAATAACCATGGAAATGCAAGGGGTAAATGAGGGGTAAAATTGATTCAAGGTCTTGCCTGATACTTTTATAAATGCTCAAATTAAAACCATTAAAAATACAAAATGCTGGCAATGAATTTTATTCTCCTTCACCCCAGGTTTTAATATCAAAAGTGATATTTTTAAACTGCGATGCTTCATTTTAATTTATGATTTTAATTTTGTACAGTTTAGTAAGTGAAATTGCACTTGATCAAGTTCATATAAACATTTATTTTTTGCTTTTTTTTTTGCCTATTTGGTTTGTTAGAATAGCATCCTTTTGAATATAAATAAGCTGACTAGTGTGCAAAATAGGCTATTGAACCTAGTATCTTACTAATGAGATTGACCAAAGTTGACCTTCCTCTATCGAGACTCGAACCTGTGCTCTTAATATTAAGAGATAAAGACGCCTTAACATACCGAGCTATCGCGCTCCCTTTGTTATATTGGACTATTATAATATGTATACCAGGAAACGACCGGGTACCTGGCCCGGCCCGGGTCCCGGCTATTTTTGAGTGTCCCGGCTCGGCCCGGTGTCCCGGTTTTTAAGACACCGGCCGGGACATCAATATTTTATTTTGCTGGTCATTCATAAATTATATTAAGAAAATAATTACCATAAAAAAGTGAGGACGTTTTTTTAGAAAGGAATTTTTGAAATACGAAACGTCGTCACTTTTTTTTGGAGATTCTTTTCTAAAAACGTCATCACTTTTTTTCGGAGATTCTTTTATAAAAAAACGTCATCAAAAAAACGTCGTCACTTTTTTTAAAGATTCTTTTCTAGAAAAAAACGTTTTCACTTTTTTTTGGAAACTCTTCACTTCTGAATGTCGAAGGAACGAAAATATATATTATGTCCCCCGTTTTGGCCCGGCCCGGCTTGAAAAATTTAAGTCCCGGCCCGGGTCCGGCGAAAAAAGGTGTCCCGGTCGTTTTCTGATGTATACTTAATCAACAGTACGAAAAATCAAACTTTCAAGATAATCATCCTAATGGAGAATCATTATTTTTTAAAGCATTGACATCCTATTTGTCATTTGGAAATTGTATTTGATAGATAATTATTTTCTGTAGTGAACACATAATACTTTTGTACTTAAATGATCTATTGTGTATTTTATATTGTTCTGTAAATATCTATATTTCTCAAACGGTGTCTGTTTATGCATTTGTTTGTTCTTTATCGACTCTAAAACGGCTATATAAATTTGTCTGAATTTTGGCATATATGTGTATCAAGTGCCGAAGCAGGTCATGGGCATATTTTGATGGCATTCCAGGCCTCAAAAGGCTAAAAATACCGTTTATTGTATTTCCATTTTTGAAAAACAAACTAACTTTTTTTTTAAATGATAAATGAAAAATTTTTTTTCAATCTTTCTCGCTGCATGTTGGTTTGGTTCTTCAACCATTTAAAAAAGAAAATGTTGCTGTCAATAAGAATTATACGAGTAGGAGTCATGAATGAAAATGATAACAATAGAAATGGGAAGGGAGAAAAAACCACAGAGATATAAAAATATAGAGAGCTCATTGGGTTCTTCAGAGAATTACGTTGTTTTGCCCAATATAAACAAATATTTCTGTCTTTATGATCAATTTACGATGACGTAATACAAATTACTCTGTTTATATTGGGCAATGGCGGCAGCCGAACGATGATGTTTCTCTACTATTGAAGGCAATCAGCTCTCTATATCTTTTTATCTCTATGAGTCATATCTGTTATGATTTAGAGAGCTTATTGGGTTCTTCAGAGAATTACGTTGTTTTGCCCAATATAAACAAATATTTCTGTCTTTATAATCAATTTACGATGACGTAATACAAATTACTCTGTTTATATTGGGCACAGGCGACAGCTGAATGATGTGTATCTGCTATTGAAGGGAATAAGCTTTCTGTATCTTTATCTCTCTATGGCTACAGTTTATAAGAGTAATCAGTCGGTTTGTAACAAGAGGATTGACAAGTGGATTGGGTCGGTTTACATTGCAACGCCGAGTACTACTGCTAGTTATAAATATGTTTCAAAACATTATTATTATTATTATTATATCTGTATTTATGTTGTTTCTATAAAAATCTTAAACAAATCTAATTTTTTAAATCATCATGAACATGTCAGAATATGGTTTTCAAGTATTGGACATACGTGACATAAGTCTTGGGGTTAAGTTGTCACTTTGACCGTAGTCTATTCAAGGTTTACCTAAGCACTGAGCCGCATGTTTTATCGCAAACAACGCATTTAGCCGACACAGGAAGATTCCCTTCGAGCCATTGGTGATGGATGGTTGTGGAATCCTAAAAAGTATTGATGAGAAATTGATATGCACACAGGCTCTCTCAAGAGACCTTTTAAACATGAACGTCTACTTACATTTGAACAAGAAAGACAGGAGATGTCCACGGATTCGATGGTCGTCCACTTACAACTCTTTACGACATATGCGGCACAGTTTTTTGTGAGCCTTGAGCTTACAGACACCACAGCTCAATCCGTGAGAGGTGACTCCTGAATTAGAAAAAGTATTGTTGTAGCGAACTGCATGATAAACGTTTTCGAATCGATCTAAATATAACATGGTGTTCAAAAGAAGATAAATATTCATCTTCAGAGGTAATTTTAAAATAGTAACACTAAAAACTCAGCATTAATGGCTACACATGATCAAGATCACGTACTGCATTTCATCTTTGATATTCATTTAAATTAGTCTTTTAAATCAACCATCAATAATGCTTATAATATGTTTATTTTTTTTATAATCTTCATCCTTTTTCGTATTTACCTATTGCATATATATTTATATTAAGTGTCAGTAAGGTAACCTACCCACGAGTGCCTCTCGGCAAACGTTGCAAAAAGTTGGTCGGGCGTGGGACACGATTTGCCAGGTATGACATTGGTTCATGCTGGAAGTTGAGAGGTCAGTCCATCATAAGAATCTAATGAATGATAGAAATAAGAAAAAACAACCGTTAGAAAAGGAGTACCATCCTTGTTATTAAACATATAAATATTACATTTCTGACTTTTCCCTCCTGAACAAAACCAATAATATTTCAAAAGAGAGCTCTATTACAGAATTGTGTACATACACACACACATATATATATATATATATATATATATATATATATATATATATATATATATATATATATATATATATATATATATTATTATTCAAATGTTTGAAATGATATCAACATTGTGTATTTTCTAATTATCGGTGATAAAAGAAGACGACATACAAAGTTTGAACAAAATCGGTCAACATTACGGGGTTGCGCAGCGAGGTCAAAGTTGTAAAAATTAATTAAAAATATAGTTTTCCGCAAATTTCTTGAAAATGGTGGGCGTTACAGACTTCAATAATTATTATTAATTTAAAGGAAATCTAATTTACTACCAGACGTATTTTTGATGTTTTTTTACTAAAACAAAGTTTTTCTGTAAAACATGCTTACATTATACACTCCATTTTTTCTTTGTTTTTACAGAAAACTTTGTAAAAAAACATCAAAAATACGTCTGGTAGTAAATTAGATTTCCTTTAAATTTATAAAGTTTTGAAATGTTGTGTAGAATTTTTTTTTTTTGCCTATATGGTTCGATAGAATTGCATCCGATAGGATATAAATAAGCATTATAGCATTATAATTAGTCTATCGAACCTTTTCGTAGAAATTGATGGGAAATATTTGATTTGTTTCGAGTATAAAACAGCGTATCTTGCAACGTCAGCTAAAATTATTCCACAAAAGCTCTTCAAACATTAACTTATTTTGCATCAAGGCTTTTGAATTAGATATCGCGAATCCGATTACTTTTGACCTTGCTTGAGTAGACTTTCGCCTCCCGTTTTCCCATCCTAAAAAACTGATTTTTTTAAATAGCTTCTCCAATATTGATGGAGGGTTATATAAGCTTTTTAAATAATTGTTTACGGACTTCTCCAATTCTCTCACATTCAAGGCAACGAATGTTTTTTTAACTGAAAGCATGGGACAGTAAACAAAAGCGTAGATAGTGTCGTTGTAGATCTTACAACAATCCTTACATGGTTCGTATTTTTTTTGTTCGGTTTTATAAGTATTTTAAAGCAACAAAATGAGGATATAAGCTTCGCCAATTAAAAAGTTGCTAGGCACTTTAACATATTACTTTTTTAACCCCTGAGATTTGTATTAAAAAACTATGTTCAAGTATGCTAAATACAATTCCTTAGAATGGGCACTTTTTAATGGACCCTTGATTTAAAATCGATAAATATAACAGGGTTACAACTATAAAAACATAAAGATACCTAGGTGGGTTGTGATATTATGATCATAAATGAAGGCTGTCATGTTGCCCAAAAAAAACCTTTTATTGTAATTATGGTAAAGGATGTCTAGAGTGGAGGATAGGTCATTAGTTGACATAAGACTCCATGACATTCGTTGGCGTAAAGCTCATACCTAAGAATGACATATTTGAGAATTCAATAAAATGAAAAAGTTGTGGTCATTGTTTGATCACCACTCCTGCTTGGGGTTGTTGCACAAAAGGTCAATGATAATTTGCTTATAAATTTTTGGCGATATATTTTACAAACTGTATATTCTCCACTCCGTTAGATTCTTTCTAATAAAATTATAATTGTTAAAATGTTTCATAGTCTTTGAGACCGAATAATTATGTTCACGAATACAAGAAAAGCAGCTCTAAAAAATTGACAAACTGAATCTTCCAATCTTGTTTTTTCTTCATTTGGCTCTCATGAAGCACAATCTTTGGAGGTAACTTCACTAATTTGCTTTTTGGTTGAATCCTCTAGTATTAAGTTCTGTGCGAGGTCTATTATCTTTGGAATACTTTTTCATTATATTATCGCCATTTCCTATAATAGTTGTTCTATGTTGTTGAGTATGTTACCTGGATAGCAAGAAAAAAAGAAGGGATTTTGCCTCACTTCTCTCCCTTCTTTTTTTCTTTCTATCCAGTTAACACTAACTGCGTTACCAAATGGTAATCGTATATTCTCATATCAAAGATCAATTTTTGTGGGAGAGTACGTATTTGCTTATATCTCTTAAAGTATAGCGATTTTTAGAACACCAAACATATCAAATGAAAGCTTGGTTAACCAGCTTTAATATTTTGGTATACTAAATCATGTCAATTTAATAAGTAGAGAGTTATATGTACATTAAAAAGCCTATCTTGCGTACAAATGACGCATATAATGGATTATGTATGCGTCAGAGACAAAGTAAAATTTTGAGAGGATACTATTTTTTTCATAATCGATTTCTTATAGGTCAATACAGGCTCTGAATCATATGATGTCGTATGTGTTTGCTGCCAACCGGTCCAGAGACTTTTTGCAAATCCTCATTCACACATGGCCAACAAAGTTACGTGAGAAACGTCCAGCTCCTTGGCGACATCCCTGATGGACCTGCTGGGGTCGTGCTCGAAGATTTCTTAAACCCTCCTGATGAAGTCGGAGGTCCTAGCCTTGCGGGCGCTGCTGGAGGGCCTGAAGGCCCTGTCGACGACAGCACGAGGTTCCCTGGTATCCTTCAGCTGCTGCCTGAGCTCAGCAACCCTTCTTCTGTCGAGAGACCAGGGTGTTGCTGATAGTGTTGCCCTTTATACAAAGAATCTGGATAACGGCACACCTGAGTTCTTGCCCGTTCCAGATAAAGGCTGTAGATTTTCATATGCGGCCATAACGATGATAAAATTCTACTGAAATGATTTCTCATATGTTGGCTGTCTGATAAAAATCAGCTGCGCGGATCGGATGACGTCATCCTTGTTAAAGGATGTCCTGAAACCCCACCGGATTTGATCTTACCACCCTGTTCATATATATGAACAGCCATCTCTCTCTTAAGTCAGTGAAACAATGATGAAATCCACTCTCCTGTAGACTCCCAAGACGAAATGGTCTTCGGATGAACACAGAAAATAAAAATATGAGGGTAAACTGTTTATATGGCTTGAGAAATTCTACACAGACATCATTATAAGAATAACATAGCCCCATAGACACGTCCGCACGCGTCAACCAACATACATAAACTCAGACAAGGTTCTTTTTACTCCACTGCTTTTGTTGTGAAACAATGTAATTAAAGATATTAATAGACTGGCAAAAAACATTTGTTTTATTTTGTTTGCATCATCAGTCAGAAAAGGATAACCAGAGGAAAGCCTTGTCTAGAAAATAAAGAATCCAAATGACAAATATATAATATTTTTATCATATTGAAGTTTCCATATCATATGAAGAATATATTAGTCTTGTTTTTGACACAAGTTCTTTTTGGGTTTAATACATCTAGGTTTTTTTTCTTTCAAAATGTAACGTAGTGAATAATTAATGTTATTTTCCTTTTTGTGTGTGCCTCCCATCTTTTTCATAATTGATGATTGCAATGGTTTCTCTACCAAACCCAAGAAGAACACTGCCTATATATATCTTTATATATATATATATACATTACTTTAAGTGACATGCCTTTTTTACACATAACCATAAGATTAATTTAGCGCCCTAAGAAAGTTGAAGTCTACATAGAGAATAATAATTATATATCTATGTACATGACTTTCAATTTAACTTTAGGCAATCAAAAGATCGAGCTCTTTGAAGGAAATACCCACTTGAGGTTATTACAAGGTAGATAAGGTTTGTTCGCCAGCATATTTTTTTTAATTACTTTTTTTGTGACATCACATTAATATTCAAGAATAAAATCACAACAATAAATCTAGTATTTGAATGATATAAACTCGGTTTCCCATCCATTTTCACAACTCAAAAATTCAAAAATATTTTTTTCCAAAGGCTCTGAGGTTTCCACATTCTCAGGATATACCGCTATAGCCTCGTTAATAGCAGAGTTGTGGAATATCATCAATAACGGTCATTTAAAAAATATTCCCCTGGACAAATCTTATCTATAATAACCTTGATATCACTCATATTTTATGATTCCGTTTGGATATCCCTCATAGAACCAAAATTACTTCGTAATACATGATTTCCGTACGATATATTAGTTGTTTATATAATATCTGATTAAGAATATCAAAATATTATGTAATTATACTTTACACGCTTTTGTGATGAGTCATACCGTTATTATTCTAAATATGATAATGATAAAATATTAAAGGCTATGCATACGTCTTGTTCTGTCTGGAACGACCACCTACTTCTGAAAAACCGAAATCAATAAAAAAATTATATATTCCATACACAAGCCTACAATATAACCATAAAGTCCATGATATATTTATCCTTTAAATTATTTCATTTTTACATAGCAAGAAGACCTTTATATAGCCTTAAAGAAATGAAACTATATGGTAGAAATTTGAAGTTGTGAAACAGAATATGACATCATAGATTGAAATAAATTGTCTTGGCCAAAACATTTTTATATAACATAAAATTTAGCCATCAAATAAGCATAACCATTAGTTACAAAGGTCCTTTTAAAGCATCAATAATATTTAAATATCGATTCAAACAATGGCCCTATGAATATAATAAATGATATTATTTTAAACGACCTCATTGTGATCAAAACTGTCCTTGACGTGGGTTAGTTTGTGGTAAAATGGAAGAACTTTCTTTATTTTTATATAACATAAAATTTAGCTATCAAAATAAGCATGACCATTAGTTACAAAGGTCTTTATAAAGCATCAATAATATTTAAATATCGATTCAAACGATGGCCCTATGAATATAAAAAATGATATTATTTTAAACGACCTCATTGTGATCAAAACTGTCCGTGACGTGGATTTTTTTGTTATAAAAAGGAAGAACTTTTTTTTGAGGTTTGAAGTGTGTGTAATCGTCTTTATTTCTCCCAAGAAACATCCTAGCACTTCGGCTAGTCAGGGATGTCAGGAATTTTTAAAAAAAGTGATACAATGTATAATATATATAAAACTATATAAATTCAACAAATACTAACACATAATTATATAATTAAAAGTAAAAGGTTTTTTCGAAGAAAGAAAAAAACCCTTATATTTAAAATAAAATAAAATATTTAAAAAAACACTATCGTCTGCTATATAGGTATTATATAGGGGCACATTTTTCCAAAGACTTGGCCGCTACATATGCTTCCCTCATGGTTTTGGCGTTGTGAAGTTTAGGACTACTGTTCCAAATAGCTACAGCACAGTGTTGGTGCGGATTGAGAAGGATCAAACTTAGTCCCTCTGCATTTAATTTAAGCAATATCGTAATGGGCGTTGGATGCATACCTTTAAACGCAAAAATAAAACAGATCTCCCAATTAAGAATATATCATCATCATTCCATTCGACTGTTAATCTGTTGGATTTAAAAATAGTATCTATCACAGTTGCGACACGAAATATATGACTTATGGACCTTAAGATCCTTTTATTCATGTGAAACCTTGTTGGCTAAATAAAATAAATTAATTCTTTGCATTTACACAGTTTTAAAATATTAAAGTCGACTTTTAGCTTAATTTTAGCTTAATCTAGCATATTTTTTCAAAAACAACATGTAATGATTATTTATAAAAATTTAAATTACTTATTAGCAAGATTCTAATGTAACCAAAAAATGATAAATAATTGTGCAAAAACTTATAAGTTAATGAAATCAGAATATATTTTCAAATTTTGCAATAAACGATAATAATAAAAATATTACATCAGCACAATTCTCGCTCATTTGATCTTTCACGAAAACCACTGGAAAACCCCACATACAAAATAATAGCATTTTATGGTTTTGTGAGTATTTTAGTTTTTTGAAAATATTTACAACATATTTACATACATAAAATACAAATCAGCTTTCTAAAAAACATACATCATAAGCCAATTATAGCAAAGCTACAAAATATGAAATGATAGTACATAATTTCATATACAAGCTCAAAACTGTAAAGTCATTTTTTGCCTATATGGTTCGATATAATCGCAGTATCCGACAGGATATAAATTAGCATACTAGCATTAAAATTAGTCTATCGAACCTAGGATCTTATCATGAGATAGACCAAAAATGACCATTCCCTCTGGGGAGTATTCGAACCTGCGCCCCCAAGATTGAGAGTTAACGCATTAACGCACACGGCTATCGCGCTCCCTTTGTATCCAAATTTGATACCTATATTGAAGAGTTCTTTGAATCTATATCAGAGAGCTTTTTACATTTGCTTGGCATTCCTCAATCATGGAAGCAGATGATTTTTCAGGCGACGTGTGGTATAATTGATCGTGCCAAGTTTACAGATCATTTCAGATTTCTGCTCTTTTACTTAGATTTTATTACCCTTGCATTTATTGTGGGGCTATATTCAATTCAAACATTCATGCCTTTGCTGATTGTCCAGTGCTTACGTTAATCAAGCGTTTTATTCAAATAAATGCGTGCGAAAATGATATTATTACCTCAAATCTTATAAACGCCTTTATTTTGTTTGGTACTTATAAACGTAAAAATAATGAACCCCCCCCCCCCCCTTCCTTGCCACAAAGCTATAAACAAAGCCCGTTTAAATATAAAATTGTTAGTTGCAAAAAAAATATACGACAAACCCTTTCATCGAGGTCGAGGACCTAAGAGCAATTGGAGCCGCCGGCCGCGTCTCAGCTCTGCAAATTAAGATTCCGAACGCAACATCAAATGATTGGAAATGGGCTGGAAATGTCGTTGGATTCATACCATCGAGATCAATTCAATTTTTAAAATCAGGCAAGAGGATTTTAAGAAAATATCGACGTTTTTTTGAGGAAAAAATAGATTGTCATTTTATATTTAGGTCGTTTAACGGTAAAATTGAATAAATTTATGTTTTTGCACAAGTGTTGAAGAGAGTTTTATTTATTTATATTTTAGTGTCGTTTGATTTACATTGTATTGTTTGTTACAATATTAAAATAAAATTCGCGACCGACAAACAACAAACTGTAAAGTCAAAAAATGAGTCACAGTGACCCAAAATTCAAAATTGATGTTTTGGTATCATTGGAAAGAAGAGAAACCAATGATTAAAATGATATCTTGGTCAAAGCTTATGGTTGTCAAGTTACATTCGTTTGAATTATGGTACCACAGCATCATTTTCTAATTGAAAAACCGAGAAAATCGCATTTAAAGTTTTTCGTCAGTTTTTTGTTGATATCTTTAACAATACATAGAATCCAAAGAGATGCACCCACTATTCAACAACAGAAATGTAATACAGACATTTAGATACTTGGGAAAATGTATTAAATACCCGGAACACAGGGAAATCCTCGGTTAAAAAACAGGGTAGTATGCGCTAACAGCATTTATTTTGGACATTCTTTTGTAATATTTGAGAGTTTCAACTCGTCATAAATAACCATTTAAGTACATTTCCACAATTACTAACACAATGAAACTTTAGGATATTAATTTTGAACATATTTTCTTTCATATGAGACCAAAAAAGAAAAAATGATATTTTTGACGTGTTTTGACATAATCGGCCGTGTCTGAATAAATATAACGCCGACTTCCGACTCATTCCGGCAGATCGGGTCACATATGTTGAAGTTAGCAACTGAATAAACAAAGAAAATAAGGAAGTATCACTTGAAAAGTCAAGGTAACTTGTAAATATAGGGAAAAATTGCTATCCACAACAGCATGAAATGAACAAAAATTGTGAAATTCTATGACTAAGGGACAGCATAACAATTTTATTTGTTTATAACATTGTGTAGTAGTCAATTATAAACTATAAAGGTTTTTTATATAAATTAAAGTATATATATTTCCGAGTGATAATATATATATATATATATATTCACAAATAGACATATTTTGTCAAAAAGCTTTTTTTGAATTAATATATTCATGATAATCTATGAATATATGATTATTTGGAATATTCATTAAAAAATCAAATTTTATATTTTATATAGGCTCAAATCTCTTTTAATTACGATATTCCATAACATATCTACCAAAAATTACAAACTGATATTCGCTCTTCTAGCATGAGTTTCGTGCAAAATAAGTACCACCCTTGCATTTTGCTCTATCTTAACACCTATGGCATAAACGATATGCAAATTATATTTTAATCTATTTTATTAACCTATATATTTATATAAAATCTTTTAATATTAAGGTCAACAAAAAGTATTCGAAATGTTCAAGGCAAAGTTGGTACTAAAGTGAATAAAATGTCATTCGTTTATTCTGTACATATTAATATCAGTAATCAAATGAAATGATAAGTTCTCAATTATAAGATGACTTAGTAGAGAATGATTAAACTTCTGAAAAGTAATCCATCAAAAATTTAAGAAATTTCATTTAAAGCGGAAATACTAAATTCCTAAGCAAAATAATTCATAGCTGGCATTCACAACCTCCATTCTCATATTTTTATATTCTTTGAAATCTTTAAAGACATAGTCTCTCGTGCGTCAAAGGACATCATAAACATTCAAATGGGGTTCATATATAGATCTCTCTATCCTAGTTGAATGAATTAATGAATTTACAAAATATGTTATCTCGTAAGATCAGAGAGAATTAGATCAGTACGAAGGCTCCTAACGTTTTTATATGGCCTTGATAGGTACTTCTCAAAAGTTGTTTATTACAGATGGAAGGAAAATGATGGACCTGTATTTGATTTTTTTAGACAATAACAAAAAATTATAAGTTTTGATATATTAATATGCGGGTGCCACGATATACATAGATTGTCTATCCCATTTCTTTACTATATATATATATATATATAATATATATATATATACTCTTTCTCTTTCCTGGGTACAAAGATCGTTGTTTCTAAAAAGGTATAAAAATAAATAAATAAATTTTAACTAAAAATTACTCATTGTCAATATTTCATATAATAGGATCACCAGTGAACGAAAAAAAGTCTGTATTTTTATTTATGGTTGGGTAAAAATTCTTCCCTATAAAAAATTCTTTGTTCATTTTAATTTTTGTTCTTAGCAGAGTGTTTGATCGAAAGGTTTCGCATATTTAAATAGGTATATATAATAACAACTTGTTGTTTAAAATTAAAGCCTTGAAGTAAAATTAAAAACATTCAGAAATTAAAGTAAACTATATATAATCAATCCTGTACAAAAACATATCTACTTAAAATAAGACTTTATAAATAACTGACATAACTTGTTTATTTACATCGAAAAATATACTTTATTCCTTTCAATAAACACTGGGGTTCCATATGTATATAATGGTGTATAGCATCAGTATACCAATAATAATTAACTTATGTTATATTAGTTTGGATGGTCGTTCGGGTAACCTCTTAATGTTTGATACTTCATTCTGTTGACTATATCTATCCATATTATATTATATATATATATATACCTATATACATATTATATATATGAACTTCTAGTTATGCTCTTTGGTACAAGAAAAAATTAATATATATTAATTTTTCTAATATTTGTTTCAATACTCTCTGGAGTATAAACTTAATTTTTATTATATTTATCCAAGTTTATCTTATTTTTTCAAAAAATTGGAAAATAATATATAAATGACAAATTGATTATTATGTAACACCCTAAATTCGCTAGATTGCAGTTAGGTTTTTGTGTCCTTCAGTACTTTTTTTTAACTAAGAGGTAGGGCTGGGCGATTTTTCGATTTCGATTTTATTCGCGATGTAATTTTTTTCTACGATTGAAAATGACACGTTCGATGTGGAAAAAAAAGAAAAAAAAAAAAAAAAAGCTCACGAAGTTGGGCGGACATGCACGAGGATCTGCGTGCGAACCAGGCTAATAAGCTGATGCCTTCAAAAAAAATCATCCCTGCAACAAGCACGCCCTCGGAGAGGGTATTTAGCACAGGGGGTAACATTGTTACCTGCCACAGGGCAGCTTTGAAACCTGAGACGGTAGATAAGCTCGTCTTCCTCGCTCGCAACTTGTGAGCACTACTACTTATTGCACTACTTTTTTTTCCATAGCAGCACACGTTAAATACAATTTTTTGTTCTGTTTTTGAAAGCTGCTACAATTTTCACTAAAGGTATATATAGGTTACTGGTATTTTTGTTTGTTTTTGTTTTTAATGACCTGCTAGGGTCTAGTTTGACAAAAGATTGTACAACCATTTTGTTTTTCTTCTGTGAAACCTGAATAGTCTGTTGAGCTATTTTTGTTATGTAATGCTGTTTTTTGACCAGAAAAAAAATAATAATAAAAATAGTGTTTTTGTTCATATCGTGATATAAAATCGAAATCGAAAATTTTTGGGGAAAAAATCGAAATCTAACTTTTTCTCATATCGCCCAGCCCTACTAAGAGGTTACTTGAATTTTTTATATTTTTGAAAAAAATCTCCTTTATTAGTTACAAGGTTACAATTTAATGATATGAAACGTATTATATATATATATATAAATATAGTGGCAAATGGATCATTATAATCGTTATTTGTTTAGAGTTATTAAATAGTTGATAAATAAAACACTTATCATTAAGTTAATTAATTTATTTATGAATACATAATTCCAGATGATAAAAGTTTGTGTATGAATTATCATGTATAAAATATAGTATCTGGTGAATTACCATACGTTGAGTTCCAATCCAGAAGCCTCCCTCCACCCCTCACGCTGTGAATTTTCGCCCATAAAAAAATATTTTTCGTGTTAGTGACCGCAATATTTTTCGAAATATTATTTATACATGAGGTTATTCCAATCAGAGCAATGACATTTCGGGGTGTCAATCCCACAAACGGGCCATCAAGTTTCTTTGTATACATCTATGGTATATTGGGTTTCGAATTGACTGCAAATAGGCTTTCGGGTTCTCATGTGTACAAATACGGCACGAAGGGTTTCAAACCACCACAGGACTTTACTGGGTTGGAATTCACCGGGGTTGAGTTTATCTAAACTCATCAAAATGTGGATTAACAAATTTTATTCGAAAATTAATCGTTCACTTTCAAACATTTATCTCTTAAACATACAAGTTTGTTTTTGCCGTAAATTTGAAGATGCATCGTAAATTTTATATGTTGCATTATAATAAAAATAAGAACATTGAGGAAATAAGAGGCGATCGAATGGTGAGAAAAAAAATACTGCTTATGTTACTGCATAACTTAAGGGTCAAGGAGTCACTTAACGTTGTATATATATATATATATATATATATAATATATATATATATATATATATATATATATATATATATGCTATGGTAAATATATAATCAAGAATCACACGCCAAAATAAAAAAATGATGCATAATTTTTCAAAATCTTTTATAATTAAACTATTTCAATATCTATGTACACGAGTTGTCATGAAGTATGATAAATAAAACTTGGACTCTTTATTTCGCAGCTTTGGTCAAGAAATCTTCGTAGAAGCATCATGCAGGATTTTTTAAAGAAAAATAATGTATATTAAATAAATCAG
Organism: Caligus rogercresseyi; assembly: GCA_013387185.1. Taxonomy (NCBI): domain Eukaryota; kingdom Metazoa; phylum Arthropoda; class Copepoda; order Siphonostomatoida; family Caligidae; genus Caligus; species Caligus rogercresseyi. The sequence continues at coordinate 14,778,148 of CP045893.1, read as the reverse complement.
CATTACGTATGTCATTAGACACAGACACATTTCAATTTAATGTATAAATAAAATTTCGGTTTACCCAAAACTGTGACATACAGTCTCCTTTTATTACTTTGACTAGGAATGCCTAGTGAAAATTGAAGAATGTAATAAAATATTCAAATTATTAAGGGACTTTTTTTTTTTTTTTTTAGTAAGACTTTATTTCCGTTTGCCAATATATATAATTTACAGGGAAAAATAATAAATAAATAAAAAACATTAAAAAAGAAAAACAAGAATAGAGTAAAAATAATAATATATATATATATAAAAGAAATAAAAACAGGCAATGAGCACGACCACGCAAAAGGGGTATTTGTGCTACTACGGAATATTATAAGAATTTTACTGTGTACAATAATTATTTGCCATTATTTTTTTCATTTTGAAACATGTCATTAACTTTAAAATTCGATTATTATCGGCTTCGCATTGCATGGCTTCATATCTTTCTTGGGATAGTGCAGGGCATCTGTTGATAAGGTGATCGGCTGTCTGCGGCTCTTCCTTGCAAACGTTATTAAGGGACAACAATTTATATTTTTTAATAAATGATTCAAAATTATTCAATGAAATATATTTTTTGTTTGTAAATAATGACTTTTCGAAGCAAAGTAACATTGTATGTTTTTCATTTCTATCATCCTTTATATGTAGGTAGAGGCAATAGATTTGATGAACTACTTTTAAATAGCTGCATCCTTATTATATCCATAAGCATGCATATCCATCGAAACATATAATATAATAAATGACTAATATTAATTTATAATAATTTTAATTCGCATGGATGCATTTCCATCCAATGGGAGTTGCAAAGCAAAAAGATTATAGGTTCGACGAAGTATATTAAATCAAAAAGTACATATTTTTTTCTAACTTTTAATCGCAGTAAGCCAGGCAAATAAAAATTATCAACAAAGATGAAACTTACTTGAATCCTTGATAAAGACTCCAGGCCGCAAGAGGAAGAAGTGAACATGCTTACACTACCTTTCAGGCAATAAACAAAAAATTAATACTTGAGGACTCTCTAACTTTTCCCCTTTTTCTTCTTTTTTTCTCTCTCTCTAGCTCTCTGTCTTACATATATGGTTCTACACATCATGCTCAAGTTAAAATTGTACAAGGGGCGCTTTCTCCTCTTGCTTGCCTGCTGCTCCGAGGTGGGTGTGAGAGACGGCTCTCAAGTCAACTTGTATTATTCCTCAATATAAACCTATATATGTATGTATATAAGAGCTATGAATAATAGGGAGAACAACCAACAAAAAAAGGTAGTTCTTACTAACTCACAATTAAAGGGTTTTGTTCCTTCAGATGGTGTCTCAGATTTCTTTTATATACGATGTGTAAGCATAGATCCATTTAAGGCCAGACTGAAGCAAATTAACATTATTTCCCCCTAAATATGAGTATCTTATCTTTAATTTATTAATATTAATATGTGACATTGGACAAGCCCACTCAAAGGATTCAAAAAATGATATAAAACACATGAGAAGATACGATTTGTGTTCTCTTGGATCTATTCCTTCTCTCTAAATTGACATTCGCACCTTCACTGCCGATGCTATATGGCATAGCTTCTCTTTAATAAATTCCTCACTTCTTTTCTTAATAACAATGTCTCTTCAAAAAAAATCCCCGATTGCCTTCCTTAGTTATTAAGCCAAAGGCTTTTTGTCCAAAGCGTAATTTTTTAAAACATAAAACATACTTTAAGGGGGTTCAAAGAAATGACTTTTGATATAATGCGCTTGTACTTGAAATATGTAGAGACATGAGTAAATCAAAATGATAAACATTGCTGCTCTCATGTATCATCTTATTAAGCATAGAGGGATGGATTAGCTTCATCTGGTCAAAAGGTCAAAATATTTATACAGACTATTGATATCCTTTTTTACCTCGTTCATATAAAATACCAGTTAGTTAGAGGATCATTAGCCTAAAGCATAAATGAACAAATTTAAATGCAACGGAAAAATGCTGGAGTAAGAGAATAAAGAAAGTAAAACGTCATTTACTTATCCAAATATTTTCAACCTAAAGAAATGCTTGCTTATTGTGATCATTCGCAGAAATTATGACTATCGTTCATCAGAATCAATTGGCCATGTTAAGGTCCACTGATGAATTGGTGTATCTTTATTTAATTTGTAAGAAACGCCAACTAGTTTTTTTTTTTTTTTTTTTTTTGCCTTTATGGTTTGATAGAATTGCATCCGATTGGATATAAATAAGCATTATAGCATTATATTTAGTCTATCGAACCTAGGATCTTATCAATGAGGTAGACCAAAAACGACCATCCCCTCTCGGGATTCGAACCTGCGCCCCCAACATTGAGAGTTGGACACGCCTTAACACGCACGGCTATCGAGCTCCCTTAGCTGGAGTCTGTGGCGGGCTCTGTAATCCAAGCTACTGGGATGCTAGAATTTGAGGATGGTTTGAGGTTGGGAGCCCTGCTGGTCAGTGTTGCACGTTAATCCAGCGTCCGCACTAAGCTTGGCGCCAATATGGGTACCCTGGAGACGTCTGGGATATCCAGATTGTCTAAAGAGATATGCACTAGGTCCAGCGTAGAAATCAACTAGTTTGATCATTACGAACATGGCTTCAAGTTAGAAGAAACATCCGTTTATAAAACAACTAATCTTTCATTTGAAAAATGTTGGAATGGGAGTACTAAAAAGAAATATATAGTTTGTTCATTTGCCTCCCTACTTTCTTTCTCCGGCTTTGAGAGAAGATCAACTCTGTTAACAGTTAAATGTAAAATATGTTGAGCTCCTTGACATATATTTTTAAATGAACTCAGGTATGTTACCACAGAGCCGATTTTTTATCCTGGGAACATGTAACCAAGCTTGTGATCTACCGAAAGACGTCTTTTTCCCAAACGTCTTTCATTATGAGACCTTCAAAGTGTTGATTCCATATATGTTGTTTTGTTATATAAATCAATAATAATTCAATAAACATGCTTAAGATATCCAAATCGAGGTCTGAATCCATACAGTTATTGCTAATATAAGTGACTAAATAGAGCGAATTCGTTATCTTATATATTTCTTGATTCTTATCTATGTTTTTTAATTGTTTTTTAATAGTTTTAAATCGAATGCTTACATTAATAATATAAATGACTTATATAATCCTAGTCTTTATTAAGCTTAACCATCTACTAAAGATTCATGATGAAATATTAGGAACAAAACTATGAATTTATACATGTAATTTTTATTATCAATAGGAATTCACAGAAAAAAATTTAGTCTCCGCCTTATAAGTATAAATATGCATTAATAATATGTGATTCTAACACTTAATAAGCTAATCCATCGAAGTACAAAAATCCCATGATATTTTCTTTGAAGTGCAAGCAAGGTCTTGAGAAAGCATTTAAAGAGTGTACAATGAAGGGAATTCTCTAAAAATATTATCTGGTATCAAAGTCATAACTTAATTTATTTGGTAATCCTTTGCAGGAAAAATGTACTCTTGCCACTCGCAACATGTGCAAAAGGCATTGTTTAATCTGGACCTTCTACGTATATAATGATATTTTGTTGGCTGTAAAAGTTATTGTAACCTCGATTTATTAAAGGATAAATATATTATGATATTTTTTAATAAATACACCCACAATCTGAAGATGTAAGATGCCTGAAACTATCAAAAATTGATTAATCACTTTTTTTCAGTTGGCAATCTCATTTTCTTCCGTTTTGTAAGTCTTATTGTTATTCTAAGACTGTAATTTTCTTCAAGGACGTTAGCTTATATTTATTGTTATCATACATAATGGATAAACATAAAAATATACAAAGTTAAGGAACACAACCTCGCAACAGGGTATCGTCAAGGAGTATAAAACAAAAATATATATTTTTTGTGTTCATAAGTTGATTTATTAAATTAATTAGAAATATTGTAAAAGTTTATTGAAAGGATCCGTACATGACGTGAGGCCAATGAGAGAAGACATTAATAGATCTTAAGAATAATAATCTCATTTTTGAATTGATAATCCCACCGCAACGGCAACGAGGAATGCTTGATTTTTTTTATTACCTACTAATACGTACTTTTATTTTAACACATTTTTTCAACCAATCACGTTGTAGAAAAAGGTTCCATTGTAATATCCTTAATCTTAATAGGGTCTAAATGACTACTCGTTCAGTCAGTAGGGCGCTGAACGACAAGAGCGAACGATTATGTAAGTTTCTTAATGTTGGTCTCAGTTTTTTCTATGTCCTATAAAAGCCATCAAATGAGAACAATAAAATTAATATCAGGGGCCTAGAAAAAAATGTGCGGTCAGATATTGCAAAGCTACAGTACTGTTTGGTCTCGGCAAAGGTGATAAGTCAGCTAGGTCGAAAGCAATTAATAACTCCCTTCTAAACGCTAAAGATCTCATCGCGAGGTCATCACCAATAATGTTCCCATCAAAGCCTCTGATTTGAGATCCATCATGATCTCTGCTGCAGCAAGGTATACTGCTCTGGACTTAAAGATTCCCTCACTTTTGGATTCCACATGGACGTTAGCGGCGAGGAGGTGAAATTTTATCCTTCATCCTCACTCTGCCATAGGAAGACAATCAAGATAATACTGAAATTTTACAAGAACTGTTATTGATTAATTTTCGTGTAAATTACTGTTTTTATGATTTGTTAATTATCTGTATGTTTTAGATTTGATTGTTGAGTGTATCTCATGACCTTTATCTGCTTGTTTGTTTGTTCCATTACGTTGCTAAAAATATAAGCTAGAATGCTTATTTATGTAAAAATTTACGCATTAGCATCGTTTTTCTTTTATACATTGAATATTTTTTTGGAGCTGTGAATAAAAAAAAATTATCAATCCTGTAGTTGAGAATATTGAGAGTAAACGAGATTAAATACAGTAAATATCAATGCTTCTATCAAAAAAAAAATATTTTCGGAGCAATTGAAATATAAAGAAAAGGATCGGCTATTCACTAGTTGGTCAATTACTGTCGTATAAAAACTTTCACGGAGAAAGAAAAGAGGTTTTGTACACCTTTTTTTTTTCTTTTTTTTTTCGGTTAAAAACATTTTATTTGGTTGACTGCAAAATTTTATACAGTGTAAAATAAAATACACTAAAATTATATACAGAAACAGAGTAAAACTATTCAGGGCAGTTGCGAAAATACATAAATGAACATTGTAGTTCATATTTACTGCCCTGAAGAATAACCTTATATAAAAGGACAAATCATTTATTGGTTTGGTTTAAAAAAGCACGATGTCTTCTTAAAATCCTTTTGATGGTGCTGATGCAGAGCTTTGATCTTTCAGGCACATATTTAATTATATCGCCAGCCCACTTCCACGTTGGCGCTCCTACATCCGGGATTTTGATTGAGAGAGCAGCGTAGCGAGCTGAAGCACCAATCATGATGGGCCTTAGGTCTTCTTCGACTACATAGGCATTTGTCGTTATTTTTAGTGCTAAGAAAAAAAAAATATTTTGTAATGTACATTGAATTGCTTTGTGACTAGGGGGGGTATTTAAAAAAATATTATTTCCAAAGAGAATGAGAGCTTTTAAAAATTCGGAGATATATCGCCGTTTTGACACATGTTTAGTTTTAAAAATCTTTTAATTATTTGAAGAATGGGACAATCGGCAAATGCATGTAAGATATTATTTAATAAAAATCCACAATTCATACAAGGATTCTGAAATTTAATGAGCATCCCTGAAATTTGTAATTGAGCTGTAAATTTAGAACCATCAGCAATCCCATTAGTTGATTGTAAAATGGTTTTGTACACTTTTTCCAAAAGCCTTACAAGCATTCTAAAAAAAGTATTCTTCTTGGAGATGTTTTTTGTTTTGTTTGAGGGCAGGATCGCACAGCACGAATTGAGGTCGAGTTCTTGATCCAAGGAGTTATCGAATACATGATCTTAGCCATGATCTATACACTATTATATTCAATCACTTTAACCATGTTGTTTGCTCATTATACCTCAGTAAGCCAAGCAAGTAACCAATGGTACAATGTCTACTAATGGCTTTAGTTTTGGAGGATGATGGTTAGATCATTTTTGAGACATCTTAAGACAGAAGAAATCACACCCCACCAACAAGTGAGCAGATGTCTCATCACTCTGCCGACAAAAACGACACTCACGAATAAGTGATTTGTTCGACAATGACTGGTGGTATCTAAGAATGTACACTACTATCATTAATCAATAGTCTCGACGCATTAGAGTCTGGCAATAGAACCCATGGTTTACTTTGATTACAGGAGCTATCCTGTGTCCATCGGAAGGCCCATTTCGTATAAAGATCCCTCCTCACTTGGTCTGACATAAAATAATTTCTAATAAGAATGTCATTTTTTAAAATTTCCAAATTTTGCAAGTCGGCCAGCTTTCTCATTTCCTACTCACCCTACATGAGCCTTCAAACAATCAAGATTTACAGTATATAAATGTCCAAGTGCATTTAAAACATTGGTACAATAGTTCACATTACGGTAATTTACAATGAACAATCCTTAAGGTATAAAAACTGCTTGGTTATCGACATAAAAGTCAATTTTGTGGTTTTAAATTTTAATTTATTAAGAATAGGGCTGCTTTAATACAGATCAAACGTCAACTTGAAAAGCAGTACAAAAGCGGATTCATTATTGGGTTTCCCAGCTGAGTTGATCATAGAAATAAAGTATTGCGCAAAAGATAGCCCAACAATTTTTTTGTCAATTTAGCTGCCATCAGTGTAGCATTGATACCATTACTCCCGAAAAACCAGAAAGTGAATGGGCAGTTATTTCCATAAATATTCTTAGCTTATTATTTCTAAATATTCTGAATCATACTTCTTGTAAACGTTATTTATGCTGACGCCCTTTCCCAAGTTTTTTTTAAAGTTAACGAGCTCAAATGGTACATTGATAATTTACATACTCTTCTGTGGGCAACCTGGCTTGTACGAGAATAATGGATATCCCATAGTTCGAAATTACTTATTATTATTAAGGCCATCGTTCTGTAGTTGGTAGTACGTTAAATAATAGGAAGTGTAAACAGTTTGTTAAGAAATCGGAAGATTTGATAAAAAATTGTCAACAAACTGAAAAAATTTATTTTAAGGAACCGGCAAACATTATGATAGCAACCTTATAATAGGACATCAATTATTTGATTGATTCTACACAATCCATGGATTAAAATAGATAAAATATTTATTGTTTACTCACAATTAATAACAGCCATTGCTTAGTTTTTGTTTAGTTGTTAAGAAAGTGAAAAAATCATGAGATGGGCATCATAATAAGGACTACACAATTACTATCAAAATATCTTACAAACTTGTGTTAAGGAAATACAACTTGATTTCATAGATGAACAATTAAATGCCGAAAACGGTAATATCTAAATCAACCATTTATATTTGTTATATAAGTGTATCTTTTAATACATTGTATTGTTATAGCAGGTATGAAATAAAAGCTTTATTGACCGAAAACAATATATCTCCAACAAACAATAAACCAAGTTTTTTTACTTACATCATACAATGGCAAATATAGTTCGTTTTCGATGAATTTAGTCTAATGATAAATTATATATACATATATATATATATATATATATATATATATATATATATATATATATATTTATATATAAATATATATATATATATATATATATATATATTATATATATATATATATATATAATCATATATAAAAGACATAACAGAAAAATAAAAAACACAAGAAGTACTAAACGGGTCATTTTTAAGAATACCGATCTAGGAGTTGAGGTTGCGTTTAAATTTTTAAAGTTCCAGATGCAATAGCTACTACCCCTGTAAAAATACGAGCAACTAGAGGCATATATACACTCAGAGAGTGCAAACCTCCGCCGTCACGGGGTCCTTATGAGCCTTCCGAGGCGGATTTTTCACGACTGGGGCGGCGTAGAGGGACGGGGGAGGGTTTCCCTCGATGGAAATTCAGAGAGGAAGACGCTCCGGCACCCGATTTCACAGCACAGCAACATCTATTGGCAGAGTAGGCTAACTTGAAATATTTATTAGTATTTAGTTCATTTTGCATCTTAATTCTGCACTCAGAGATGCCAAAATTTAATCACTTGTTCCTTTTGGCATTTCGACCACTTTACAAAGTTTCATTCGAATCCGTTACGTTCTTTTTGAGTTATCCTGCTGACAAACAAACAACCAAACAACAAACTAACAAACCAACGCCAGTGAAAACAATACCTCCTTCGGCGGAGGTAATAAAAGAAGAAAGAAAGAGGCTTTCATCATTTGAGGGTGTTATTTATCGCCTGTTTATGGCTTGTTTGAATTTCTGTAGCGAGAGAGATGGGGATAGAGTGTGGGGGATGCCTTCAATAACATATTAATACACATATCAAAATTTTATAACTACTAATAAGTTCAATATGCATATATGATATATATAATAATGATTATAAGTACACTAAGTATTTTTTCTTTGATTTAATATATTTAAACTGAATATAGTTCAGATCAATTTGAAGGGAATCGAGGAGATTTGGTTCTTTATCGCTTGAGATGCCAGTGCCTATTGGGAATCATAAAGGTTATTTTCTGTGAAGGTATAAACGCCCAAAGGAAACAGGACTTACATCATAAACTGCCGATAAATAGCACCCTAAAATGATGAAAGACTCTTCCTTTCTTTCTTTTTTGCTCTTTTTTACGGTGATAGCTTTGGCAATTGAAACTTTAAATTTTATTACATAACCTCCACCCTTAGGTCAATATTCTTGAAAAGTGTTCATTTTTAAAATAACATCAAAAACACTTTAAAATTAAATTCATTGCACGCAATTATGACAATTGAATTATTATCGGTATTTTTTTTAATGTGCATATGCTATCAAAGTTTGGAATTTAACAATTGCTTTGGAGAAGGTTCTGAATATCTTCGACTGGGGATGAAAACCGTAGAGGTTATCATCACGCGTTGATTGTCTCCCAAACGCTCTTCAAATATCTTGTCCATTCCTTCCCAAAGCCTGCTGATCTCTTTACAGTCTCTGAAGACTTCCAGGGTGTTTGTAACAACCAAGGTTCCAGGATGTTTGCAAGGATGGTGAGCTCGTGGTGGGTCCACTTCCCGCCAAATATTACGGTGCAGTCGTCAGAGAAGAATATGTTGGGGATTCTTTTCTTCTCTACTTCATACCCCCGGAGAAACTGTTCCATTCTCCTTTGGAGCAGGCACAATGCTATGAAAAAGAGAAGTGGGCTGATTGGATTCCCTGTTGGGCTCCCCTTAGGAGTTAAATGGCTGGCTCTCCACCGACATCAATCGCTGACTCCGCTTTGGATAAAATATTTTTGATTGCGTTGGGAACCCCATACATTTCATTTGTTTTAAAAGAAAACTATGTTCTATTCAATCAAAAGCTTTTTTATATATAATAGAAGTAGGCAGAACTCTTTTTGCTTATGTTTAGCATCCTCAGTTATTGACTGAAGTAACATAACCACGTCATTGGACTCCCTGTCTTTTCTTAATCCAAACTGGGTATCAGGAAGAACATTCTCCAAGAGTGGTTTCAGTCTTTCAGTTAGGCATCCACTATATTTTGGTACTCTGTTTCCAATAAGGTTATTGGCCTCCAATTTATTATCTTCTTGAGGTCTTATTTTTTAAGGAAATAGCGTAATTAAACCTTTTTTATCCTTATCAGGTCCATTTTCATAGAATTACTTGTTGAACAAATTTACCAATGGCTCAGCCATTTTTGGAGAGAAAAATAATCTATAGCTCAGTTGTTATTCCTGAAGGTCCAGGAGCTTTATTATTCTTGAACTTGGTTTTTAAATAATCTTCTACCTTTTCCTTGGTAAACACTTTTACTAGAGATGTCTTTTCTTTCTTCGTCAAGCAATTGTCTGCTTTGTCATAAATATGTACAGGTTCTTTCGATAGGTTGAGGTCTTGGTAATAATTTTACCATATTTGCAATTCTTTCTGGCGCTGTAACTTTTTGGCCGTTCATATTGAGTTCTTCGATTACACTGGCCAACAGCCAAAAAAAGGTCGGACTAATTTACCATAATTCATATAGAGTTTTATTCACTGATTCCAATATGGTATTCATTTTTCAAAGTTAGTGATAAATTCAGAGCTAAATGGATTTCAATTTTTTTAGCATTTTTTAGATTCAGAGCCATTTTTGGCATACAAGGACTGAAGTATAGAAAAATAAAAAGCAATGATTTGATAGAGCTTAGATCAAAGTACTCATTTCAATTTTTACTTCGTCTCTGGCACATTTAAACTTTAAAATATATGTCATTTTGTACGAAAAATGAAGGGTTTTTCTTAGAGACTCACTGATCCTCACTGTTCCTCACTCAAAGGTCTTACATGATTAAAAATTCATATGATATGAAGAAAAAATATCAAGCTTTAATTGATATGCTTAATGTTCTATAAAATGCCTTATTTTAATCAAAATTAGCAAATGAATATTTTTTAAATCCTCTCCATTTTGCCCTTTTTTAGAGAAATTCATAACTCACCCAGTGAGATAGAAACAGAGAGAAACTGACGTCACAATGTATGTAAACAATAAAGAGTAATTTTCCTTCTTTCATTGGAATTTGAGTGTTTTTTTCCCGGAAATCTTCCGAGGATCCAGGATTCCTAATGAGTGGCCTGCCGGCTGTGCCGTCGAACACAACATTTGTGAGAAGAATTCATCGTGACACAGCCTCGGATCAAGCATGGAGCAAGGAGTGGAAGGCTT
>CP045893.1:14722139-14767192 GCA_013387185.1 Caligus rogercresseyi | reverse complement strand
GTTCATTACCTATTTTCACATATGGACCGATTTCCTGAGAACCTGGGTTCTATGAGTGACAGAGCAGGGGAGAGAGATTTCAATCAAGATGATGAAGGAGATGAGACCGGTATCAGGGTCGTTGGGACGCAACCATGATGGCTGATTACTGTTGGACTCCTGAAGAGAGACCTTCCCTGCAGTCTCAGCATTCCAGGAGTCGAATAAACGGAAGTTTAAGCCCTGATGTTTTAAAAATAGGTGGTAAATAATTTAAATGTTCCTCTAAATTATATAACATTTTTTCTATTGCTGACGCATAATAACCCACGAATCTTCGATTTCATTAAAAAATATTATCTATTCTTATATTTTATAGGAACACTTAAATTATTTAACTCAACTAAATTATATCATACTTATTTATTCCGTGCTAAAAAAGGCAACATGCAATTTACATGTATTTATAATTTAATGGACATAATTCAGTTTAAAATATACAATCAGATAATTAATATATGTTGTTGAAATATCATTTTTTATTATATTAAAAATATGGGACGATACAGATGAAAAGTCAGCTGATAATGAACAAAATGTTAAGAATTTTTGTGACAAAATGGCTCTTTAAAATCAATTTAGCATTAAAACCTGACCTGATGAAGATAAACGGATATCATTTCCTGATTAGCAGTGCAAAACTTCTAGATAAGTTGTTGAAATCTAAGCCACTATCAAGAATTAAAAAAGAAATAGTTTACTGAGTAATTTATTGTTTTTTTTTCAGGCTCTAAAAATTTACATCACATAATATATGTACATATAAAACGTAGAAGAGGAATTACGTACTTTGACATCATTGAGCATTTTAGTTTAAAAAAAATCCCCGCCTGATAAGCCTTTCAGCACATATTATAAATTAATAACAACCGATTAGAGCATCTAAAAGGAAAGCTAAATGAGGTATCATGACAAACAAAGTATACAAATGTAAAAGTTCTATCAAAAAATCATTTTTAATGCTTCATACGATTTAATAATTATTTTTAACATTGATATTACTTAGTAGAAACTTTGGGGTATAATTTGATCAAATCTTCACCATACTGCCATCCAGATCCGAAGGCATTTGGGATTCAGCAGTGCAAAACCACTAAATAAATTGTTGAAATCTAGGCAACAATCTATAAGTTAAAAGAATGTTTACAATGTAATTAATTCCTTTTTATTTTCATGCACCTTAAGTTCAATGAGCGACAATCAGGTTTTAAATTTACTGTCCCAATGATTGAAGTTAATCGTAACAGTTCTTGTACGATTGCTATTTCTTTAAAGACTAGCTCATTTCAGCTCCGTGGCTAAGGCTAGGTCCTTTGGGCGGCTGGGTGGACAACACGTAGTGTAAAGAACTTTCTAAAATCCTGTCACAATTACAGCGTAGGAATGCATCTTCTAGTTCTCCAGCTTCTGTTCTTAAAGTTGCTTGATGTCTGTCTCTAGCAGATGGCCCGTCGGGTGCCCAGGCGTTGTTCCGGAGGGCATAATGTAAATGGAATGCTTATTGAGAAGGGTTAGATTGACGATTTGTGACTCGGCCTTTGCGATGTCCCTGTCCACTTTGAAATCATCTGGAGGAGGTCGTCCTTGGTGGAGCGGATGCCATAGCGCTCCGTAGAGGACTCGGGCCCCATGGGGGAGATGGCTTCCACCTGAGAGTGTTGGAAAGTCTTTGCTTAGTTCCCAAGAATGGATTTAGAGTGACTGAAGAGTGAGGCCAATGCAGGCGAGGGCGTGGTGGTGTTTGGTCCGCCTTCTAGAGTGTGTGGGGGATGGGAGTCTCTCCCCAGGTCCATGCAGGGTCGCTTGTGTGGTATCTTCATGGGATGCCCGGCGGCTACTGTTGAAATGGTGCTCTGTTTCAGTATGAGTGGATGTAGGGCAGGTGGACCCCCCCCCCCCCCCTCCCCGGAATAAAGGACGGCGACGGATCGGTGGGCAGATAACTGCGCGTATCATAAATGAATTATGTGTATCATTGTGATTTGTGGCTGTTGAAAGGATTGTGTTGTTGGATGTCTTGTTTTTATCTTGGAAGTACACTCTTGGGTTCCTCGGGGCGGCGGCTATGAGTTTAAAGGACGTGGGTGGGTGACTGGAAGGGAGGTCGTCCCCTGTATCTTTTGCATAGTTAATAAAAGGTGAATTTTGCAAACGAAAACGTAAGTAATTCATTTTTCTGCTGCAAAAAACGATGGATTCACTTGAAAAAAGACTCCCCGATAGAATAGGCTAGTAGGTAGACAGGACAAAGGCAATGACTCTTTCTCTCTCTCTCTCACGGGAGTCCATTCCTCCCTCCCTCCGGGGTGCCCGACACGTCATCTTCTTTGAGCAGACGGAATAAGCCAGCCAACCAGCCTTAAGGAAGAGAGAGGAGGAGGGGGGGGGGGGGGGGGGTAATGTCCTTGAGGGTTTGTCTGTCTGTCTCCGACTCATCATCCTCTTTGATGCAAAGAGAATAGGCTAAGCACCTCTGGGGAGTCATGTCCTCCTAAGCTTCCACTCTTTGCTCCATGCTTGATCCGAGGCTGTGTCACGATGAATTCTTCTCACAAATGTTGTGTTCGACGGCACAGCCGGCAGGCCACTCATTAGGAATCCTGGATCCTCAGAAGATTTCCGGGAAAAACACTCAAATTCCAATGAAAGAAGGAAAATTACTCTTTATTGTTTACATACATTGTGACGTCAGTTTCTCTCTGTTTCTATCTCACTGGGTGAGTTATGAATTTCTCTAAAAAAGGGCAAAATGGAGAGGATTTAAAAAATATTCATTTGCTAATTTTGATTAAAATAAGGCATTTTATAGAACATTAAGCATATCAAATTAAAGCTTGATATTTTTTTCTTCATATTCATATGAATTTTTAATCATGTAAGACCTTTGAGTGAGGAACAGTGAGGATCAGTGAGTCTCTAATAAAAACCCTTCATTTTTCGTACAAAATGACATATATTTTAAAGTTTAAATGTGCCAGAGACGAAGTAAAAATTGAAATGAGTACTTTGATCTAAGCTCTATCAAATCATTGCTTTTTATTTTTCTATACTTCAGTCCTTGTATGCCAAAAATGGCTCTGAATCTAAAAAATGCTAAAAAAATTGAAATCCATTTAGCTCTGAATTTATCACTAACTTTGAAAAATGAATACATATTTGGAAACAGTGAATAAAACTCTATATGAATTATGGTAAATTAGTCCGACCTTTTTTTTTTTGTTGATTTTTGTTGGCCTGTGTTATTATCGTTCTCCCTTTCTTTTCTCCAAGTATGTCAATAAGCATAAGTTATTGATTTGATTCTTTTGTTGAGCATTCTAGTCCTCAATCTTGCTTCTGAATTTTATATTCCATAAGTTCCTCGAGCTGTTCTTTTGGTCCGGTATCTTCTGAATTTTTAAAGGGTTCGAATTTTCTTTTCTTTTTTTACTTCCTGCTTTCCCAATTGATTTTAAAATTATTTGGGCTGATTCATAATTTTATTTAGACTTGTCTAGTTGTCCAAACGCCATTAATGTCATTTCTAATATTGTCAATTCCTTCGTTAAGGTATTTTATCACAGCAGGTATTTTTAATAGTTCACTATTGAGTTTCCATTAATGGTTCTTCATATGTGGGACTGCCTCCAAAATTTAGCTTGAAGAAAGAAGTGATCCGACAATCCGTTTAACCGCATTAGTCTGAGTTAAAAAAATTAAAGAGCGTTGGATACGTCAATATAATCAATCCTGCAAGTAATCGTTTTTTTATTGTTCTTGCTGAAGTGAAGAGAGGGAGATGAGGAATCATCAGACACATTGATTCCAAGTCTTCAGGCTCCAATCCTAGGACACCCGTCCATAACTTCGCTGCATTGTTGTAGGTCATGTCATTATACATGACCCTGCGGTCGTTTCCGATCTTCGATACATATAATGGTATTTAAAACCATCCCCTTTCATTGTTCACCTCGTCTTCTTCGCGAGGTAAACGATTTTTATTGTAACTCCTGGAGTCTCTTTTCTGTCACAGTGTTGAAGACTGTTTTCCCCTAGTTTGATACATTGCGCAAGACTCTTCTACACGTTGTTCGATCCTAATTTCTTCTTCTTTGTTTTTTGAGGGGCTGTCATCCTCCTTACGGGGGGCACCTGGGGCATCATGTACCTCGATTGGATTCGAATGATTTCCAACATTCTTTAATTAAGTCTATAATTTAAGTCTTTTTTAATAACTAATAGTTCATTAATGCTTTGTAGCATCTGGGAAGCCTTTAGCGACGTTTCCGGGGGCTTCTTGGACATTGGCGGCTTCTCCGGAGGATCTCCAGGATCAAATTTTCTCTTGTCATGATGGCAGGCTGATTAAATTATCACACTTTTTAATTATCTCTAATATAGGATGATCTAATTTCAACTTTTTTTTAAAACGTTCGAACGCTGCTCCAGTCAGCTGAATATATATATAATAATTTCGGCTATTTAAATACATGTTTATTTTAACTATACTTCAATTTAGTGTGTGCAGAAGGAAAAATCAAATATCGTTAAATCAAAGAATATTGAGCTTGTCATTATATTTTAGAATGCTCTTATTACCTAAGACGCTTGAAAGTAAGCGATTATTTTTGACTGCATGGCTATGTATACCCATTTGAAATTGAAGATAAATCTTGGAAGGAGGATGACACATGATCCCTCACCATTAATATATATATATATATTATATATATATGAGTAGTTGATTTATCGTACATTTGTTGTTCGCTAGCGATGAACGACGAAAGACAAGGAAAATTCCTTATCGTTCGACTTTCGATTTTGGTGCCAAAAAAAACAGATAATGATTTTTCATTTCATGGGAAAAATTTCCTTTCCAAAAAAAAGTCATCAATTTATTTCAGAACGGTCAGAAAAAATTCCTTTCTAAAAAACGTCGTCAATTTTTTTTCAGAATGACGGATGACAAACCAACGATGAACGACGAACGATTCAATTTTAAAGTAACGACGAACGATAAATTTTGGTGAACAACAAACGAACGACAATTTTACGCAAACGTGAACAGTCATATATATATATATATAGGTATATATATATATGTTGTATATATATATATATATAATATACACACACACATATATATATATATATATATATATATATATATATATATATATATATATATATATATATATATATATATATATATATATATATATATATATATATATATATATATATATATATATATATATATATATCAGAGCTGGGATTCGGTAAAAAAATCTACTGCCGGTTCGATATTCGGTAGATTTTATTATATATCCACAGTATCGATCGATATTCGGTACGGTAGTTTAGAAGAGAGAGAAATTTATTTATGTATCTGCTTTTACTTCTTCATATACATTTATATCGGACAGTTTATAACAAAGGACAATTACATACATCATTTGTTATAATTTATTAGAGATTATTTTAAATTTAATACATACTAATCTTATATAAATTATATATGTACTTGGATTTTGTAGGAAATGGAAGGTTATAGATCTTATTGTCCGATATAAAATGCACTTTCAGGTATTCTAGTATTCAATGCATAGCATAAGCTTATATTGAATGTCTATTTATGTCTCTGCTCTATAATAATATAAGTTATAGTTGTTTATTTATTTTCGAAGTTCAAGTTCTTCACACAAAGGAGCACTTGGGCAAAGCGACAGTTGAACGATGTTTCTCTGCTATTGAAGGGAATAAGCTCTCTATATCTTTATGTCTCTATGTGAATGCTACAAAAGTCATACTTTAAAATATACGGTATTCGGTAGTTTCCACCGAATATCGTATGATCTGTTCAATATTTGAAATCTACCGTCGGTAGTATAGAATACCGATTTACATTCGGTAGTCGCAGCTCTGATATATATATGTATTTATAAATCTGAATTCGTACCATGATTTTACCTTGACGCCAAAATCGAATGATGAACGATAAGGAATTTTCATTGTCGTTCATCGTTAGGGAACGACAACAAATGAACGATAAATCAACAAGTCATATATATATATATACTGTTAATGGTGAGGGATCAAGTTCCATCTTCCTTCCCAAATGGGTATACATAGCCACGCAGTCAAAATAATCGCTTTACTTTCAAACGTCTTTTTGGTATTTTTTAGGTAATAAGAGCTTTCTAAAATATAATGACAAGCTCCATATTCTTTGATTTTAACGGTATTGAACTAAACTAAATTGAAATATAGATAAAATAGACAATGTATATAAATATTCGAAATAATTTTATATATAATTGTGAAAGTTTGAACGAAATCGAATAATGTTAAATACAACATTAAACGAGATACTAAAATTTGAAATGGTCATTCTTATGGAAAATATCCCAATATAAAAGTTTAAACTTTATTTTCTCGTTAATTTTATACTTATATAAAAACAAATTTAGAATCCTTTATCCTATATTTTTACTAAATTTTTAAAACTTTGACCTCGTAATGTTGACCGATTTTGTTCAAACTTTGTATGTCGTCTTCTTTTATCACCAAGAAACAGAAATCCACAATGTTGCTAACATTTCAAACATTTGAAAAATAAGAACAACTCTATATATATATATATATATATATATATATTAGGGTTCTTCTTATTTTTCAAATGTTTGAAATGTTAGCCACTTTGTGAATTTTCTGTTTCTTGGTGATAAAAGAAGACGACATACAAAGTTTGAAAAAAATCGGTCAACATTACGAGGTCGCGCAACGAGGTCAAAGTTTTAAAAATTTAGTAAAAATATAGTTTTCCGCAAATTTCTTCAAAATGGTGGACGTTACAGACTTCAATAATAATTATTAATTTAAAGGAAATCTAATTTACTACCAGACGTATGTTTGATGTTTTTTAATAAAACAAAGTTTTCAGTAAAAACAAAGCAAGAAAGGGAGTGTGTATTGTTAGCTTATTTCATAGCTTTTTGTATCAATTAACTTCACTCGCCTGTAGAAGATGACTTGTTCGCTTCAGAGTAAAATAGTACTTTTAAGTTTAGTAAAACTTTAGATGATAAATCCAAAAATGACCTTGGTTGCATTCTATCAATTCAGAATTCAGTACAATCTGAGTTTACATCATATGATTCAGAGCCTGTATTGACCTATAAGAAATCGATTATGAAAAAAATAAATCATAATGTGTTTCTTAGATGTGCGTCAAGGTATCCTCTCAAAATTTTACTTTGTCTCTGACGCATTTATAATCCATTATATGCGTCATTTTGTACGCGAGATAGGCTTTTTTTAATGTACATATAACTCTCTACTTATTAATTGACATGATTTAGTATACCAAAATATTAAAGCTGGTTAACCAAGCTTTCATTTGATATGTTTGGTGTTCTGAAAATCGCTATACTTTAAGAGATATAAGCAAATACGTACTCTCCCCCAAAAATTGATCTTTTGATATGAGAATATACGATTACCATCTGGTAATTATGTTAGTGTTACCTGGATAGAAAGAGAAGGGAGGGAGTATTTTGCATCACTTCTCTCCCTTCTTTTTTTCTTCCTATCCAGGTTACACTAACTGCCGTTACCAAATGGTAATCGTATATTCTCATATCAAAAGATCAATTTTGGGGGAGAGTACGTATTTGCTTATATCTCTTAAAGTATAGCGATTTTTAGAACACCAAACATATCAAATGAAAGCTTGGTTAACCAGCTTTAATATTTTGGTATACTAAATCATGTCAATTTAATAAGTAGAGAGTTATATGTACATTAAAAAAGCCTATCTCGCGTACAAAATGACGCATATAATGGATTATAAATGCGTCAGAGACAAAGTAAAATTTTGAGAGGATACCTTGACGCACATCTAAGAAACACATTATGATTTATTTTTTTCATAATCGATTTCTTATAGGTCAATACAGGCTCTGAATCATATGATGTAAACTCAGATTGTACTGAATTCTGAATTGATAGAATGCAACCAAGGTCATTTTTGGATTTATCATCTAAAGTTTTACTAAGCTTAAAAGTACTATTTTACTCTGAAGCGAACAAGTCATCTTCTACAGGCGAGTGAAGTTAATTGATACAAAAAGCTATGAAATAAGCTAACAATACACACTCCCTTTCTTGCTTTGTTTTTACTGAAAACTTTGTTTTATTAAAAAACATCAAACATACGTCTGGTAGTAAATTAGATTTCCTTTAAATTAATAAAAATTATTGAAGTCTGTAACGTCCACCATTTTGAAGAAATTTGCGGAAAACTATATTTTTACTAAATTTTTAAAACTTTGACCTCGTTGCGCGACCTCGTAATGTTGACCGATTTTGTTCAAACTTTGTATGTCGTCTTCTTTTATCACCAAGAAACAGAAAATCTACAAAGTCGCTAACATTTCAAACATTTGAAAAATAAGAACAACCCTATATATATATATATATATATATATATATATATATATATATATATATATATATATATATATATATATATATATATACATTTGTGAGTTGAGAAAAATACTTTAGAGCATTAACCTCTGCAAAAACTGAGAGCATGATTGGAATTCTTTTACTTGATTGTATTGACATATAAAAGAAGACGCGTCGTATAAAGACGGAGGCAGCCATATATATATACTAGAAAATCATAGTTTTATATTATCCTTTACAATATACCATTTTTAAGAAAGTCTTGTTTCTAAGAGGAGGATTGTTGCCAAGAGGAGATTTTTTATAGATTCCAAAGAGGTAAGTGCAATTTATGAAAATATTAAATACATTATCAAAAACACGTTCCTCCTTCTGAAGGTCTTTTAATTGAACCCCCTTACAATGAACAAGCTCCAAGCAATTTTTTTTTGTTTATTTCCCGCTAATAGATTCAAATATGGCTACCAATGATGGTGTATGTCTGGGTTTTTATTCTTATTTTTCTTTCTTCATTTACGAGAGGCTGCATTGATTCTTTTCATGGGGCATACTTTTCTCGGCTTGAGAGCCCCTAGATGAGGAGGGGGAGAAGGACTTATTGTTGTTGGTTTTTGGATGGAAGAAGGAACACAGAAAAAGGAGGGAGAAAATGGAGAAAGGTAACAACAATAAGAAGAAGAAGGGGAAGAATGGAAAGAAGGAGTCAAATGTATGTAGAGTCAAAGCATATTTATGCCCATACATCACATACGTTTTGCGCATTTCCGTGAGGCTTCAACCTCCCTCCTCCTACATAATGGGTTTATTTTTTATTCTTCTTCGCATATATATGCTGCTTGGAAATTTACTTTTATAATATCTTACTCAATTTTGTTGAGATTTGAGAGAGGATGCAAAACCCTGATTATTGCATTAAAGCGTGTTGCACTCTCAATGTTGGGGGTGCAGGTTCAAATCCCGCGAGGGGATGGTCATTTTTGGTCCGCTACCTCATTGATAAGATCCTAGGTTCGAGCGACTAATTTGAATGATATTATGCTAATTTATATCCTGTCGTAAGCTGCAATTCTATCGAACCATATAGGCAAAAAAATATATATGTTCAATTATGTATTTTCGCACCTGCCCTGAATAGTTTCACTCTGTTTCTGTATATATATTATATATTTTTTTTTACACTGAATAAAATTTTGCAGTTAACCGAATAAAATGTTTTTAACCGAAAAAAACCCTGACTCCGAATATATCGGCCTTAATCCGATTAAACAAACATCAACAACCAATGGATCGGTCTTTATCTGATCCAGGAAGCTATAATCAAGGAGTCGGCTTTTAATTACTGAATCTGTCTATATCCGATTTAGAGGACCCCCCAAACGATTTTTGACTCTCGGCCTTGGAAATCATGCGTCCTCAGGTAGACTATGTTGGTTTTGAGAATATTTTAGGGTGATGTAATTGATTATTTGCTGATGGTTAAACATATAGTACAAAAGGTTATCTTTTTTTAAACATGATTGCTCTAAGGAGAAGGAATCATTAGAAAACACATTTAGCATTATGTAATAGAGTGTGACTGTGGCTATATAGGTTAAAACATCAATTCAGAGAGAAGAAATGTATCTTTTAGATCACTGAGTGTCTCATGGACCTACATCCACTGACGTCATTGTCGAATCCTCCTTTGAATGGACTCCTACACTTCCATCTATATATATTCATTAAATTCATTAACCTGGATAGCAAGAAAAAAAGAAGGGAGAGAAGTGAGGCAAAATACTCTCTCCCTTCTTTTTTTCTTGCTATCCAGGTAACACTAACAGGCGGTAACAAATGGTAATCGTATATTCTCATATCAAAAGATCAATTTTTGGGGAGAGTACGTATTTGCTTATATCTCTTAAAGTATAGCGATTTTTAGAACACCAAACATATCAAATGAAAGCTTGGTTAACCAGCTTTAATATTTTGGTATACTAAATCATGTCAATTTAATAAGTAGAGAGTTATATGCACATTAAAAAAGCCTATCTTGCGTACAAAATGACGCATATAATGGATTATAAATGCGTCAGAGATAAAGTAAAATTTTGAGAGGATACCTTGACGCACATCTAAGAAACACATTATTTTTATTTTTTTCATAATCGATTTCTTATAGGTCAATACAGGCTCTGAATCATATGATGTAAACTCAGATTGTACTGAATTCTGAATTGATAGAATGCAACCAAGGTCATTTTTGGATTTATCATATAAAGTTTTACTAAACTCAAAAGTACTATTTTACTCTGAAGCGAACAAGTCATCTTCTACAGGCGAGTGAAGTTAATTGATACAAAAAAGCTATGAAATAAGCTAACAATACTCACTCCCTTTCTTGCTTTGATTTTACTGAAAACTTTGTTTTATTAAAAAACATCAGACATACGTCTGGTAGTAAATTAGATTTCCTTTAAATTAATTATTACTATTGAAGTCTGTAACGTCCACCATTTTGAAGAAATTTGCAGAAAACTATATTTTTACTAAATTTTTAAAACTTTGACCTCGTTGCGCGACCTCGTAATGTTGACCGATTTTGTTCAAACTTTGTATGTCGTCTTCTTTTATCACCAAGAAACAGAAAATCCACAATGTTGCTAACATTTCGAACATTTGAAAAATAAGAACAACCCTAGTGTTCACCTATGTTTTACTTACATTAAAAGTGGTCATATGGGAAAACAACAAAAAAAAATTCACTCTGAGCCAATAAACAGTATAGGAAATGTTAGAAAAAAAATTAAAAGAAGGTAAATTCGATTTGGAGGTTGATGTTCCTTCTATACATTAAAATGTCTTTGTAGATTCCATACCATCGACAAAAATCTTGACGAAAATTGTCCCACATATTCGACCTATCCACTAATTTAAGTTGCTGCATTTCCTCGATATTTAATCAGCAAATATACTGGAGAAGTCTATTATACTTGTCTACTCAGATGGATAAAGGGTGTATGTAATCGGACAATACTAGCCAATGAGTTGAACTACATACATAAACTAAAGGACTCAGAGAGTGCAAACCTCCGCCGATCCCCACCAAATGAATCACTTGGTCTTTTTGTCATTTTCCAAAAGATGTCGCTTTGCTGTGCTCTCCTCTTTGAGAGCACAGCACAGCGACATCTATAGGCAGAGTAGGCTAACTTGAAATATTTATTAGTATTTAGCTCATTTTGCATTAAATTTGCCAAAATTAATCACTTGTTCCTTTTGGCATTTCCAACAACTCCACAAAGTTTCATCCGAATCCATTCCGTACTTTTTGAGTTATCTTACTGACAAACAAACAAACCAACCAACGCCAGTGAAAACTAGAGGCATATATACACTCAGAGAGTGTGTACCTCCGCCGATCCCCACAACATTCCTATTCAAACATTCTCCCTTTCACACGCCCGATTTTTATCTCTAATCATTGTTTCCTCTCTGTTAGCTCATTTGCATATTAAAAAAGCACTCAGAGATGGGAAGACGGAAGAAGTTTAAGCTACGTCACTGGGTTAACATAGTCCTGAGCTGATATATGAACAATAATACGTCAATGAATATTTTTTTAGCGTTTGTTCTTTCCTACTCCCTGAATAGAGACCCCATTTCATTATTATTAGTAGTAGTATTTTGCTCATTTTGCATATTAAAAAAGTACTTAGAGATGCCAAAATTTAATCACTTGTTACTTTTGGCATTTCCAACAACTCCACAAAGTTTCATTTGAATCTGTTCAGTACTTTTTGAGTTATCCTGCTGACAAACATATAAACAAACCAACAAACGCCACTGAAAACAATACCTCCTTCGGCGGAGGTAATAAGAAAGAAATGAAAATTAGCCTTTAGAACGAAAAAACAAAAGTAATGAGACCAAAATGAATGCAACAAATATCATTTTATTTTAGTCGAACGATGTAATGTTAATCTATTTTTAATTGTGTTTGTTACTCTTGTTGTGCATGTGAGGTGTAATGATCAGAAAAAGATTTCAAGAACTGTTTGTGATAAATTTGCAGAAAAACTTGATCAATGAAACCCTTGGTATATGCCAGGGTTGTTTGATTTAAATCAGGCCGATTTAAATCAAGTGGATTTCCAATTAAAATCATTGATTTAAATCAATTCATGTTTTTTTCAATAAATTAAATTGATATTTAATTTTATGCTTCTAATTCTCAATGACAGAAACAAAACATTTCATGTCTGTCTTCTTAATAGTAGAGCAGTGGCCTTTTCATTATATCTATAGCCTCTGACTATAGGCCTATATCATATTAAGCTTTAAGTTAGGATTATTTGATTTAAATCAAGCAATTTGGATTGCGATCTAAATTAAGTTTTTTTTCCAAAGACATTGTATAATCAATGATTAAAATCAAGTCATGTTTTATCAAATAAATTGTTTATTACTTGTACAATGTAAATGGAAAAGTTAATGCAGTTCAATTTGACAATTACAGGAACGAGTTATTAATTGTCAGACTTCTTGCTCTTCTAAATCTTCTAATTAGCTTAAGATTTGATGAACATATTTAACAATTTGCTTCTATTCTGCTTGTACAATATGAATGAAAAAGTAAACTCAATTAAATTTGACAATTACAGGAACGAGTTATCAATTGTCCGATTGTCTTGCGCCTCTTTTTCCAAGCGTACCTGGCGCGTCCTAGATTCGAGAGTGACCCATCTTGTAGTCATCTTTGATCAGCCGTTGGCAGCTCCACCCAGTAATTTTTTAAGGTAGAAAATTGTCATGAGTTTTCGATCCTCGCTTGGATTTCGAACTGTCACGTGATTAGCGAGTATGACTCATTACAAGGCCTTTGAAGTTCTGTAATTTTATTGTTTACTCCTTTGCATTCTTTATTAAAATGAAATCATTAAGTAAGGCAACTACAATTAATCAAAGACAGCATTTAAAGTCCCCTGAGTAATAGGTAGGCCTATATGTATATTGGGCATGTTTTAAAAAGTTACAATTTAAAGTATGGACAAAATTTACACATTGAAAAAAAGATTTTTGGTTCATAAAATATGGTTAACAATTAAAATCAAAAAAATCTGATTCAAATCAAAAAAATCCGATTTAAATCAAAAAAATTAACAACCCTGGTATATGCAATAGAACAAACACAAAAAATTGGGGTCAACAAGAAAGATCATTCAGCAAGCTCTGTATTCACCTTCATTATGTCATTTATCTGACAAACCATGGTGTATTATGCATTTGGAAGGTCCTATAGAAAAAAAGCTAGGCGTAAAATTGTTGAACTCTAAGTGACCAAATTTTATATGTTCTGGGCTTAATTGGCTAAACTGTAATGTAATAAAATGTCTTTGGAATATAAATTTATATATCGAATATGCATTGGAATTATAAAATTTGTTTACGATGGAGAAGTGACTTACATGGAATCTGGTCCTCATTGTAAAATATAGAAGCAACATTAAAACATATATAAGAGTTTTTTGTACTGAATCGAAATGCAAAACTTAACTCATGTAATAAGTTTTTTAAAGAGTAATTGTCCAAACTTTGTTTTTCTTTTATACAGATCAACTTCTTCCTTGTATGTGCAAAGACTTCAACAAATACATAAGGCTTTTCGAATTATTGAAATGATAAAAAGAGACCGAGAAAAGAAAACCATGAAAGACTGAAAAATTGCAGAGTCCATAATAAAATGGGAAAGAAATAACTTTCATTTCGTGATATTATGGGAAAATAAGTTAAAAACGAAGTTTCCTTTCACATCACCAGTAACAAACAAACAACTCCCAGATTTAAGAAAATAAAGCATACTGACAAAATCAAAAGCAGTGTAGAGGGCAATCAGGTTTATATCTGGAACGAACACAAAAGCTGTCGGATATGGCGATATAGATTCGACAAATATTGATGCTTAAAAAATTATGCCATCTTATCAAGGACATTTTCAATATACAACAATTAATATAAACATATTTCTTTACTTATATTGAAACATAATTTATCAAACAAAGAATATTATGTAAATATTACACATTACATGAACTGAATATGCTGTAGAGTAAACAACCTTAAAATTTGACTCATATGTCCCTTAATGATTTCTGAAAAGTGGGCTTACAGCTTTTTTAAATATACCTTTGGCTGCACCATATTGTATAATCATTGAAAGAAGTAGCTTTTATGCTATTGGTGTATAATACATAGTAATAACACAGGCCAACAAAAATCAACAAAAAATTTAGGTCGGACTAATTTTCAATAATTCTTATAGAGTTTTATCCACTGATTCCGAATATGGTATTCATTTTTCAAAGTTAGTGATAAATTCAGAGCTAAATGGATTTCAAATTTTTCAGCACTTTTTCGATTCAGAGCCATTATTGACATACAAGGACTGAAGTATAGACAAAATAAATAGCAATGATTTGATAGAGCTTAGATCAAAGTACTCATTTCAATTTTTACTTCGTCTCTGGCACATTTAAACTTTAAAATATATGTCATTTTGTACGAAAAATGAAGGGTTTTTCTTAGAGACTCACTGTTCCTCACTGCTCCTCACTCAAAGGTCTTACATGATTAAAAATTGATATGAATATGAAGAAAAAATATCAAGCTTTAATTTGATATGCTTAATATTCCATAAAATGCCTTATTTTAATCAAAATTAGCAAATGAATATTTTTTAAATCCTCTCCATTTTGCCCTTTTTTAGAGAAATTCATAAGTCACCCAGTGAGATAGAAACAGAGAGAGAAACTGACGTCACAACGTATGTAAACAATAAAGAGTAATTTTCCTTCTTTCATTGGAATTTGAGTGTTTTTTCCCGGAAATCTTCCGAGGATCCAGGATTCCTAATGAGTGGCCTGCCGGCTGTGCCGTCGTACACAACATTTGTGAGAAGAATTCATCGTGACACAGCCTCGGATCAAGCATGGAGCAAGGAGTGGAAGCTTAGGAGGACATGACTCCCCAGAGGGTGCTTAGCCTATTCTCTTTGCATCAAAGAGGATGATGAGTCGGAGACAGACAGACCCTCAAGGACATTACCCCCCCTCCTCCTCTCTCTTCCTTAAGGCTGGTTGGCTGGCTCATTCCGTCTGCTCAAAGAAGATGACGTGTCGGGCACCCCGGAGGGAGGGAGGAATGGACTCCCGTGAGAGAGAGAGAGAGTCATTGCCTTTGTCCTGTCTACCTACTAGCCTATTCTATCGGGGAGTCTCCTTTTCAAGTGAATCCATCGTTTTTTGCAGCAGAAAAATGAATTACTTACGTTTTCGTTTGCAAAATTCACCTTTTATTAACTATGCAAAAGATACAGCGGGACGACCTCCCTTCCAGTCACCCACCCACGTCCTTCAAACTCATAGCCGCCGCCCCGAGGAGCCCAAGAGTGTACTTCCAAGATAAAAACAAGACATCCAACAACACAATCCTTTCAACAGCCACAAATCACAATGATACACATAATTCATTTATGAAACGCGCAGTTGTCTGCCCACCGATCCGTCGCCGTCCTTTATTCCGGGGGGGGGGGGGGTCCACCTGCCCTACATCCTCTCATACTGAAACAGAGCACCATTTCAACAGTAGCCGCCGGGCATGCCATGAAGATACCACACAAGCGACCCTGCATGGACCTGGGGAGAGACTCCCATCCCCCACACACTCTAGAAGGCGGACCAAACACCACCACGCCCTCGCCTGCATTGGCCTCACTCTTCACGTCACTCTAAATCCATTCTTGGGAACTAAGCAAAGACTTTCCAACACTCTCAGGTGGAAGCCATCTCCCCCATGGGGCCCGAGTCCTCTACGGAGCGCTATGGCATCCGCTCCACCAAGGACGACCTCCTCCAGATGATTTAAAAGTGGACAGGGACATCGCAAAGGCCGAGTCACAAATCGTCAATCTAACCCTTCCCAATAAGCATTCCATTTACATTATGCCCTCCGGGAACAACGCCTGGGCACCCGACGGGCCATCTGCTAGAGACAGACATCAAGCAACTTTAAGAACAGAAGCTGGAGAACTAGAAGATGCATTCCTACGCTGTAATTGTGACAGGATTTTGGAAAGTTCTTTACACTACGTGTTGTCCACCCAGCCGCCCGCAGGACCTAGCCTTAGCCACGGAGCTGAAATGAGCTAGTCTTTAAAGAAATAGCAATCGTACAAGAACTGTTACAATTATCTTCTAATCATTGGGACAGCAAATTTAAAACCTGATTGTCGCTCATTGAACTTGTTTGATATGTAAGGTGCATGAAAATAAAAAGGAATTAATTACATTGTAAACATTCTTTTAACTTATAGATTGTTGCCTAGATTTCAACAACTTATTTAGTGGTTTTGCACTGCTGAATCCCAAATGCCTTCGGATCTGGATGGCAGTATGGTGAAGATTTGATCAAATTATATACCAAAGTTTCTACTAAATAATTATTATCAATGTTAAAAATAATTATTAAATCGTATGAAGCATTAAAAATGATTTTTTGATAGAACTTTTACATTTGTATACTTTGTTTGTCATGATAGCCCTCATTTGCTTTCCTTTTAGATGTTCTAATCGGTTGTTATTAATTTTTAATATGTGCTGAAAGGCTTATCAGGCGGGGAATTTTTTTAAACTAAAATGCTCAATGATGTCAAAGTACGTAATTCCTCTTCTACGTTTTATATGTACATATATTATGTGATGTAAATTTTTTGAGCCTGAATAAAAAAAACAATAAATTACTCAGTAAACTATTTATTTTTTAATTCTTGATAGTGGCTTAGATTTCAACAACTTATTTAGAAGTTTTGCACTGCTTAATCAGGAAATGATATCCGTTTATCTTCATCAGGTCAGGTTTTAATGCTAAATTGATTTTAAAGAGCCATTTTGTGACAAAAATTCATAACATTTTTGTTTATTATCAGCTGACTTTTCATGTGTATCGTCCTATATTTTTAAAATAAGAAAAAATGATATTTCAACAACATATATTAATTATCTGATTGTATATTTTAAACTGAATTATGTCCATTAAAAATTATAAATACGTGTAAATTGCATGTTGCCATTTTTTAGCACCGGGATAAAATAAGTATGATAATTTAGTTGAGTTAAATAATTTAAGTGTTCCTATAAAATATAAGAATAAATAAATTTTTGAATCGAACTAGATCATTTAATTCCTTTTGGGAAAATGGATGTGGAGTATCATCTTCAAAAACCATTTCTTCTTCTTCAGGGTCTTCAAAACTTGAGGCATCTTCGTCACTAATGTTAGGAAGTTCTTCGAAGATAGGCACTGGAATTTCTTCACTGTGGGCTACAGGACGGCGTGCTGATAGAACATCAGGATATTTGAGGCTGTCCCGCTTCTTTCTGTTCATCCCACTCAAATCAATAGCGCAAAAGTAGCAGTCTGTGATATGGTTTGTTGGCTCCTTACAAACCATGGGAATTCCAAAGTTCAGACTTTTCTTGCCATTTGTCCATCGACGTAGAGTTTCGGTGCATGCCCGCTGTATCTTTTGCATAGTTAATAAAAGGTGAATTTTGCAAACGAAAACGTAAGTAATTCATTTTTCTGCTGCAAAAAACGATGGATTCACTTGAAAAGGAGACTCCCCGATAGAATAGGCTAGTAGGTAGACAGGACAAAGGCAATGACTCTCTCTCTCTCTCACGGGAGTCCATTCCTCCCTCCCTCCGGGGTGCCCGACACGTCATCTTCTTTGAGCAGACGGAATGAGCCAGCCAACCAGCCTTAAGGAAGAGAGAGGAGGAGGGGGGGTAATGTCCTTGAGGGTCTGTCTGTCTCCGACTCATCATCCTCTTTGATGCAAAGAGAATAGGCTAAGCACCCTCTGGGGAGTCATGTCCTCCTAAGCTTCCACTCCTTGCTCCATGCTTGATCCGAGGCTGTGTCACGATGAATTCTTCTCACAAATGTTGTGTACGACGGCACAGCCGGCAGGCCACTCATTAGGAATCCTGGATCCTCGGAAGATTTCCGGGAAAAAACACTCAAATTCCAATGAAAGAAGGAAAATTACTCTTTATTGTTTACATACGTTGTGACGTCAGTTTTCTCTCTCTGTTTCTATCTCACTGGGTGACTTATGAATTTCTCTAAAAAAGGGCAAAATGGAGAGGATTTAAAAAATATTCATTTGCTAATTTTGATTAAAATAAGGCATTTTATGGAATATTAAGCATATCAAATTAAAGCTTGATATTTTTTCTTCATATTCATATCAATTTTTAATCATGTAAGACCTTTGAGTGAGGAGCAGTGAGGAACAGTGAGTCTCTAAGAAAAACCCTTCATTTTTCGTACAAAATGACATATATTTTAAAGTTTAAATGTGCCAGAGACGAAGTAAAAATTGAAATGAGTACTTTGATCTAAGCTCTATCAAATCATTGCTATTTATTTTGTCTATACTTCAGTCCTTGTATGTCAATAATGGCTCTGAATCGAAAAAGTGCTGAAAAATTGAAATCCATTTAGCTCTGAATTTATCACTAACTTTGAAAAATGAATACCATATTCGGAATCAGTGGATAAAACTCTATAAGAATTATTGAAAATTAGTCCGACCTAAATTTGGCTGTTGGCCAGTGTAATAATCGAAACCTATATTCGTATAAGCAGAATGTATTCACCCATTAATAATACTCGGATATTTGGCCACCTACGGCGCCCATATGTTCGCCCTTCGGGTATGGGTAGGTTTTATCACTATTCTCTTTCATCTCTTGAAGAAATATTTATTTCATTAATGAAGTAGGCCAAGTCAGCCGGAACGGAAAGTATTATTTTTTATTTGAATATATGTTTTTGCTCTGTTCAGTATACCTGTAGGAACTCAAAAGAGGAAAGAGAATAGTGATAACAAGAGTCTGAACTCAATTCCACCATTCACACATTCTCCCTTTCACACGCCCAAAATATCCCTCGCTTTTCAATGTCTAGTTTTAAGTCACATGAGATGCTTTTTTCTTTTTCTATTTCTCTAACTCCTCCTCATCCTTTTGCTTTTTTTTCTCTTACCTTAAAAAGTAGGTAGTTCAAATCGACAAGGTCTAATTTTTCTTCTTCATTTCTGATCCATCACTTTGCAAATAGTTTTATTAGGTCCGTCTTGACCAAGGACTTAATAGGTACCTTCTAAGTGCAAATCTGACCATAAATGTGGGAGGAGATAGCGTGCGGACATACAGACGGACAGAGATTAGTGAATTAAATATATATTAAAAAAAACAAAATGTTTTTATTCTATATATATATATATGTATATATATTAAAGTAAGGAACAAAAATAAGCCACAGAAATTATCGACCACAAAAGTAATCCTTATTATTAATAGGCTGTAAGAACTCGGAACAAAATTTATGTCCCATATGCCCAGAAATACAGTCGTCCCTCGCAAGGTCGCGACGGCCCGGATCCACTACACGACCACCGCGATATATATGAGGGTCGCGATGTTGATATATATTGAAAGTGAAAATTCTGCCATTGAGTTCATATGGGGACGTTTTGCCGTGAAAAAACGGGAGCCGTCGTCGTGTAGTAAAAGAACTGCGAGATGTCGAGGGGCAAGTAGTGAGGGCCGACTACATGTAGAAAAAAATGAACTAAATAGGTAGAAAAATAAGCAAAAAAAAGGCCATGTGCGCTAAGCATATTTAAAGTATGCCATTCTGAGTAAGTAAGTGACAGCGGTTTTTTAGTCCACAAAAAGTTGCTTTTGTAGAGACTTTTTTCTGTGAAAAAAATCACCTCCTCAAAATTTGTAAAAATATGTGATAAAGATGTATATATGCATTATATGTATGTGGTAAAATATCGTTTATGCTCAGAAAGTTAATTTTCCAGACTCTACCAGCCCTGATTATTACTAACGATTCATTTGTTAGAGTAAGGAGACGTAACTAGAAATGAGGCGTAATAGACCAAACCGGTGGTTGGGTTGTAATCCAAGATTGCCATAATTATAATATGGAGAATAAGAAGATGTTGAAGATACCAGAGGGCACAGTGACTCTTTATTTGAAGTGTTATAGTTGTGAGGGGCAAGTACTGAGGATGCATTGTTGGTGGTGGGCTGTGACTAAATAAAATAAACCGATGTTTCAAATGATTAAACATAATCCTTAGTTGTACATTCCTAAAAGTGTATATTATGGATTCGTACTTAATACTTAAGTCCATTTTGACAATCTTATTTGCATCATTTTCCTTATATTGCTAAAATTGAATGGAACAATCATCCATTTCCGGAAATGTTTATACTTTTAGTAGACAAAAAGTGGACATCAGTTCAAATTATTTAGTTCCTCTTTGAACTTAGTTCACATATGTTCAAGATATATGGTCCAGTGCCTTGTATAACTAGGAGTTTCATGATGTTACACAGAATTTTAAATGCCTAAGAAACCTATAGCATCATTCGCATAACTGACATATTTTCGCACATCGGTAGCGTTGCATGCAATCATAGAACTCGTATTATCTTGACCGGATAGTCAACAAATTGATTTCGACTTTTGTCGTGCTGCAAAACAAATGCTTATTGGCTTAATTTGATCCATAAAACAAGAGCAATAACATCCCCCCCCCCCCCCCTCAGGTGCTCTGTTCAAGTTTAAAACCAACCCAAGGTTACTTCAACTTCCTTAGCATTCGTTTTCAAGGAATGAAAGCATTTAGAATCATTGTTGTAGTTGCTTCTGAGTAAACAATAGCAACTTGATTTGGAGGGAATAAATGTAAAGTCCTTTGATATTTTCTCATTTCAGAACGGTATTAATAGTTGGTTACATAATACTAATAGGAAGGTTTTTCTCAATTATATCTCAAACATGTCAAACTAGGTACATTTTGTGGGAATATTTTTCTGAGAAAAAGGCATGATCACATACATATTGTTTCTTTTTGGATCTATGGATTTTTAACTCTTCTGAAACACGTTTGAATGAACAAAAGAAAAGCTCTTTTTCATGCTTAGATATCAACATTCAAGATATTTAGTAGGTGGGCAAAGCATTTTATGACTAGGAAGAAAGCTTTTCTTTTTTGCAAGGTATTCGGAGGCTATAAATCGCCTTGCTCACTTTAGTAGGTTTGTATTATGATTTTGCATACAGAGAAATTGTAGACATATAAAATTGAATTCAAAGAATATCAAGGAAATAAATATCTAATGCTCCATTCACTCAAATATCTGATTAAGTATTTGTAAGTTAAACAAATACACACTAGGGCTGTTCTTATTTTTCAAATTTTTGAAATGTTAGCAACATTGTGGATTTTTTGTTTCTTGGTGATAAAAGAGAGGACATACAAAGTTTGATCAAAATCGGTCAACATTACGGGGTTGCAAAACGAGGTCAAAGTTTTAAAAATTTAGTAAAAATATAGTTTTCCACAAATTTCTTGAAAATGGTGGGCGTTACAGACTTCAATAATAATTATCAATATAAAGGAAATCTAATTTACTACTAGACGTATTTTTGATGTTTTTTCTTCTCTTTTATCTAGGTAACACTAACATAATTACCAGATGGTAATCGTATATTCTCATATCAAAAGATCAATTTTTGGGGGAGAGTACGTATTTGCTTATTTCTCTTAAAATACAGCGTTTTAGAACACCAAACATATCAAATAAAAGGTTGGTATACCAGTTTTAATATTTTGGTATACTAAATCATGTCAATTTAATAAGTGGGGAGTTATATGTACATTAAAAAAACATATCTCGCGTACAAAATGACGCATATAATGGATTATAAATGTGTCAGAGACAAAGTAAAATTTTGAAAGGATACCTTGACTCAAATCTAAAAAACACAATATTTTATTTTTTTCATAATCGATTTCTTATAGGTCAATACAGGCTCTGAATCATATCATATAAACTCAGATTGTACTGAATTCTGAATTGACAGAATGCAACCAAGGTCATTATGGATTTATTATCCAAAGGTTTACTAAACTTAAAAATACTATTTTACTCTGAAGCGAACAAGTCATCTTCTACAAGCGAGTAAAGTTAATTGATACAAAAAAGTTATGAAATATGCTAACATTACACACTCCATTTTTTCTTTGTTTTACAGAAAACTTTGTTTTATAAAAAACATCAAACATACGTCTGGTAGTAAATTAGATTTCCTTGGATTGATAATTATTATTGAAGTCTGTAACTCCACCATTTTCAAGAAATTTGCGGAAAACTATATTTTCAATAAATTTTTAAAACTTTGACCTCGTTGAGCAACCCCGTAATGTTGACCGTTTTTTTCCTCAAACTTTGTATGTCGTCTTTTTTTATCACCAAGAAACAGAAAATCCACAATGTTGCTAACATTTCAAACATTTGAAAAATAAGAACAACCCTAATACACACTTGTAAATTATCTTTAGCTGGAGTCTCAGGGTTTGAAAGTAGCCGTAACGGTCCGGAACGCCTTACCATCAAAAGATTCAATGCCACCCCAGGCACCTGAAACCTTGCCTGAAAAATAATATGTACAAATTCAAAAATGCAGAGTACCGGTTATATTTTTTAACCTCTTTCAAACCTGATTGAAAGACAAAAATAGAAACGTATCCCCTAAAACGACAACAGATAAAAATTACTACCTACTTTTATAATATTTTGTTACAATCCTGGTATTAAAATAATGGAGATATATATATCTCCTACTTCAATCACAAGGGAATACATATTTTCTAAGTATTTGTTTTCCATTTATGTTATAACTAAACGAGATCATTATTGTTTTGAGGAGGACAAATAATAAGATAATAAAAAGTGTTTTGTTAAAATAGTGAATGGAAGCATTAGTTCAAATATGAATTCATCTTTTTTTAGAAACGCAATACATGTATTTAATAAATAATTGAATGAATTCAACGTAAATAGAACATTAAACCCCCATAAAATAACAGTTTTAAATTCATTTTTTTGTTTCATTGTTACAATAGACAGGATTCTAATAAGATAATTAGATCTCTCAAATTGTTTAGAGCTCTGGATAAAAAACCATATACTCCTATATAAATAGAAATGAATATTTTCTTTGGTACATATATGATTTTATATTGCATTCAATTTAAGTACAGTGAGAAACACCAATAAGGATTTTGTTATACACTTCAATGAATAGCACTCCAAATGACCGATTTTTTTATTCAAAGACGATCTTCCCATAGAGATTCCCTACAGTCTTAAGCCCATGTCCTTCATAGAGTGATCCTCAATTATCAGAGGATTCTTGAGATCCGTCCTTCCCTCCAAGATTTGCTACCAAGTTCCAAATATGTCATTCTATATCGATCCATTCGAGTGTATATATATATATATATATATAAATATATATATATATCAGGAAACGACCGGGACACCTTTTTTCGCCGGGACCCGGGCCGGGACTTAAATTTTTCAAGCCGGGCCGAGCCAAAACCGGGCCAGGACATAATATATATATTCATTCCTTTGACATTCTAAAGTCAAGAATATCCCAATAAATTGACGACGTTTTTATTAGAAAAGAATCTCCAAAAATAGTGATGACATTTTTTTTAGAAAAGAATCTCCAAAAAAAGTGATGACGTGTTTTTTTAGAAAAAAAATCTCCAAAAAGTTTCTGAAGTGATGATTTTTGAAAAAAATTAAATGACAAACGAAATATTGAAAAAATATTGATGTCCCGGCCCGGTGTATAAAAAACCGGGACACTGGGCTGGGACGCTCAAAAACAGCCAGGACCCGGCCCGGGCCGGGTACCCGGTCGTTTCCTGATATACATTTATATATATATATATATAATCCCCCATTATCTTCATATGTGGCGGAAACCTAATAAAACTTGTAGTTAGGTCACATTCATAGATATGCACAAATTAATTTGTTCTAAACGATTTACTGTAATATAATCGTACGTATTATTTTTGCGCATGCCTTAATCCCAGGGTTTAACATCGTATGTTTTTTTTCGTACGTTCCTTTATCGCACGCCTTTAACATCGCAATCTTTTTAATGTTAGTATTATTAACGCGTTTGCTCTATTGTCGTTGCTGCTTATAATCGCACGCTTAAACAATGTGGTCATTATCATCGTAGTTTTACTTCAATGCATTCATCACTGCAATAAGAGGGAAAAAAGAAGAAAAGAAAAGGGGGCTGAAGGGAAATAATAATTATAAAAGATATCATCTTTTCATCAGTCGTGAGTAAAAACAACAAAAAAAATCTCGAAATTTCTGAAGAATTGTAGTTCTCGGGGCTGTAAATGAGGATGGGACTGATCAAGGTATATAGAATACAAGGTATGTTACATCTATAATTTTTACTTAATAAACTTTTATAAATCCCCGGCGTGCTCTCTGTCGTCATTGGTCCGACTTCATTAGCCGTGCTAGCTGGGGATATTTTATAAATTTCCTTATAATTAAATATTGAGATGATTTACAAACAAAAATCACTAATATTTTAAAAGGAATATTTCAATTGTCATTTATTTAATTTAAAAGAATTTAAGATTTTTTGTTCTTTTAAGAATTATCGCTTATATTAAGATTAATATAACAAGGTAAGGTAGAAAAGAAAGGAATAAATGTAAAAAACTCTCCAGTGATGTATATGTAAATAATAAAGTAAGTAATGTGAAGAAGCGAATTGACATCATTGGATATTTGCTTACATCACCTTATTTCTTTACTTCGCAAGTCGTGGAATGTATGATAAAGAAAAATATATCAACTATAATAAGGACATCTTCTTTTTATGGACAAAAAAATTAAATCTCACGGAAACTTTATAAATAAAAGTTGAATAATATGATTAAATTATATAATATTGGACATCCATTTTTATCCTCATATATAATAGTTGGACAGAGTATTCAATATTACTGTTGAACTTTATAAACAAGTTTAATAAAAAATGAGTAAAGTATGATTATAAAAAATATTGATGAATTTAAATAAAAACTAAGACTGATCAATTGAAATAAAAATAATATCCATCAAATTAAATATAAACAATAATGAATTTAAATAAATACTCACAAACTTCTTTAGAAAAACTACCATGGAGGCATTCAGATTTATTAGTGTAGTACATCTTATCCCTGAGTTAATTGTATCGATAAAATCGGATTGAGACTTTTTATTCATAAAAATATAGTTAATAGCAGAAGCCGTCGTATGGTTCAACAGTTGAGGCGCTAGAAAAACTCTTTGCTTTTGATTGCTCTGACATTATTAATGTATTTCTTTGATTTTATGAACTATTTATAATTCTTGGAATTTATTTTTATTAAGTCCGAAAAATCTTTTTATAATGGTAAATCCCTCAATCAGATAATGGCCTCTGTCTAAAAGGTGATTCTTAAGAGTTTGATCAAATCAGAGACATCATGACACAAGACTGCAATGCCCCTTCTTTCAACCTCATTTGTGTGAAAAGAATGTCAAGAGACATCGATGTGTCAAAGATAAATTGGCAAAACATTTTCCACGGATCATGGCAACTTTAATTATTTTATTCTTACAGCACACTTGATAAATAAATAAGAAATATTCAAAACTACTTTTCAGATCCATTTAATCGAAAGAAAAGATGCCAATAAGGGTGAATTGATTTTCCACTTTCCAAAACCCTAAAAAATGTAAACCAATTTCTGATTAGGTAGATGAACTTTAAATTTAATTTGCCTTATACATTGTATTATCCTTGGAGTATAACTTAACAAAATAAATGGAAGCTCTATTACACAGTTAAATATATATGTATTATCTGAATTTATAAGTCTAATAAGATGATAATATATATATATATTTTTTTTTTTTTTTTTTTTTGCCTATACGGTTCGATAGAATTGCATCCGTGTGGATTATAAATAAGCATGTATAGCATTATAATTAGTCTATCGAACCTAGGATCTTATCAATGAGGTAGACCAAAAATGACCATCCCTCTCGGGATTCGAACCTGCGCCCCAAACATTGAGAGTTGAACACGCCTTAGCACGCACGGCTATCGAGCTCCCTTAAAATATATATGTATTATCTGAATTTATAAGTCTAATAAGATGATGCTATATTTTTTTCCAATTTTAATATAACTTTTACTAGCAAAACAATATTCTGAGTACAAAATAAATATTCTAAATTGCTATATTTTAATGGGTTTGAGATATCATACTGAACTTGAATATCCCAGATCGACAAATTTTTGGGTGAACTCACTTGATTGAGCAAATGAAATATGAAATAACACCCAATGAATCCAAATATGATATTAATATCCTTTTAGCAATTATTTATCCTTAACCCCAAGATATTTAAATACGGCAATTATTAAAAATAAAAAAAAGTACAATGTGTCCTATAGATATATATAATATCATTCAATAATTATAATAACATAGAAATTGTCAAACAATTAAATACACTAATAAAAAACTAGTAAATCTAGTTACAGGAATAAAAATATTTAAATTATCTTAGCAATTTTTATTAACGATTAAAGATTTAAAAAATTACTACAAAAAAGTAATAGGTTTGGTGAGCCCAAAATATATTGTTGCGATACTTAAATATATTAAGATTTAGTATTGCTTTTAAGAAATCTACTTATGTTTCAATATTTTTTCCATTCATCTTGCTTTATTGATCGTGAACTTGTTATTGTTATTAACTTAACTAATCTGAAGAATATTTACTCAGTTTATTTTAACTGATTCTTTAGAAATAAATAAAGTCGAACCGTCTTATCGAAATTTAACCACTAATAAAAATAATATAGCAGAACACTAAACTTTGATAAGATCTGCGTCAAATAATTAAACTTAGTGAACTAATAAATTTAGCCTTGTATTTCATACTATTAGCATTACCTTAGTGCGAAATTACAATATTTTTTAAAGAGCTATTTATATATTGCTAAACTTATAACTTAAGTCAATTGTTATACGACAAAATTTGAAGTTAGATCTAACCTAAAGCTTACATAAAGTATATTGACTGTGATATATGATATTTATTTGTTGCAACAATAATCTAACATTAAATAATTACGCACTGAACATACATTAATTATTTCTTGTTGATTGGGGTTTTGTGACCGACATTTTATATAAAATATGATCATAAAAGAGACTATGACGTCATCGGTACATTCTTTTTATTAAGTGTCCCCGCCACTTTTTAAATATCACATACCTGGTATTCTATATACCTTGGGACTGATGATACAAGTGTGCCCATGGACAGCGATAGAGCTATTTTCACAGGAACAAATTTTACACGGCTTAAAAACGCACGCCTTATTTACACATTCATAAGCATGAGGGGAGGGGGGGGGGGGGAGAGAGTCAAGAGTGACGTCACCATCAACAATCGTCAAATAATAGAGCCTCCACTGATCATAGTTGGGAATCTAATTTTTTGGGTGTCATGAAAGCATTCTGGCCTAGATCCCTTCCTCCATCCCTCCTTGTATCTTCCCGGGACTCCAGAATAAATGCCAGGAAACGAGTCTCCTTCCTCCCTCCCTCCCAGTAAGAGACCCATTCCCCTCACTTCGACTTCGTGAATGGAGTCCTTCCCTCATCTTCGTTAGAGAGCTTCCCATCCCTCGTCTTCGTTATAGGGCTCCCTTCCCTCGTCTTCGACCAAGGAGGTCCATCCTTCGTCTTCGTTAGAGGGCCCCCCGTACCTCCTCTTCGTGAATGGAGTCCTGCCCCTAGTCTTCATAAATGGAGCCCTACCCCTCATCTTCGTGATTGGAGTTCCGTCTTCCATAACCTCTTCCATATTCAAGACTTTTTCCTCTTTTTGGAATTTGCTATTGGACGCCTCAGTCCTGTATTTCTATGAAATAAGTCTCATGATGTCCTGATGAATCTAACAGGCCAAAGGAGATGAAGATCATAAAATCTCGGTGAAGGAGCCTTGATCATCAGCCCTAACAGGACTACCACCCCCCAGACTAACGCACCCCGGACTATCACCCCCGTGCCATTTACTCCCATTACTGATATTTTTTATTCCATGAAGTCCGCTTATGAAGTTAACTATGTTTTTTTGTGACAATTGGCCAGTTTAAAATTTGTTTAAAATCCTAGCATCTCATCTCAGCTTTCATCTACTCCCACCCCTGAGAAGCATGAGTTCTATCTCTTGATCGATTTCCTCCCTGATATTGAACTGGAAGTAATAAAAAGTCAAACCAAAATCCATTTTTCTACGATCATTTAGTTTCTTATGACGCAACTTTCGCGGAGGGATAAAATTCGATATTTTAATATTAGATTTCTATAATACCCCCTAATGTGCAGTCCCTTGGATGTCTGTTATTATATAACGGCTCTGAAGAAAGGGCATGAAATATTACCGTATACAATGAATCTTTTTTCAAACTTTTTTTTTTAGAATTGAGAGTATATTTTCATAATCACTTTCTCTACATAAATTAAATGTAAACAGCTATATAACACAAACAATACTATAATTTAAAATGTTTCTAACTTTTGAGAAAATCGAGTGTACTTTCTTAAATAATTTTTATACAAAAATAAAACTTTTATAGGTGGAGAACACGAAAATAAATTACTTATAACATATAAAAAACTAGTATGATAAATTATGTGCTATCCCTTTCAAATAATCTGTAGTTTCGTAGTCTCCGTAATTATTGCAAATTGGTTGGAGGCGGAGAGAGAAGAATTTTTATACTTTTTTTTCTTGGTAGGGGGTTCAGTTCCACCAAGGTATTGTTGTACCAATAGTGCGTTCTTCCCTTGTTCCATTTTCAAAGTCTCAATGAATTTCCAAATTGTCAAATATAATATACCTTGGATGGGACACGTAGAATCATTGCCAAAAATGAGAGTCCATATCCTTAATATAATCATTCAGGATTCCCAAGTCCGATTTCAAGTCCTCAAAAATTGATCGAATCCGAGTCCTTGAGTCCCAAAAATCCGGATTCAAGTCCTATAAGACGAATCAAATCCGAATCAGAGTCCTTGAGTCCCAAGAGTCCGGATCCAAGTCCTATAAAAACTGGACGAGTAGGACACGACTCTTATATATTTGTCCATAAGTCCATTTTTCTACTTATCACTAAGACTGGTATCAAGTCCTTCGAGGAAATTAAGCAAAGATAATGCTGGATTCTCCAAGACTTAAACATAAATAAAGGAACGTACGAAAAAAAAACATACGATGTTAAACCCTGGGATTAAGGCGTGCCCGAAAATAATACGTACGATTATATTACAGTAAATCGTTTAGAACAAATTAGTTTGTGCATATCTATGCATGTGACCTAACTACAAGTTTTATTAGGTTTCCGCCACATATGAAGATAATGGGGGGATTATATATATATATATATATATATAGAAAACTCGGGACCTTTTCACCACAGTGATGGAGCTCCCTCTATGCTCACCCTCCCCACGTATTGCATCGCTCCAAAAGGCCCCTGAACTTCACTTACCTCTACATTGATACACGCTTGTGTGATCAGACACATCTAACAGCTTCATTTATTCTAAAAATGTCTTGCTGACTTTCTGCATGTTTATTTTCCCTAAGATATGTCGTTTTATTCGTTATGAAGGGCTTACTAACTTCCTGCTTCCATATTTTGTAATATTAAAAAATATATTATCACTTTTGTTTAAAGTAGAAACTTAGAAAATAGCCTTCCTTCACAATCCGGCTCCATCCCCTG
Organism: Caligus rogercresseyi; assembly: GCA_013387185.1. Classification (NCBI taxonomy): domain Eukaryota; kingdom Metazoa; phylum Arthropoda; class Copepoda; order Siphonostomatoida; family Caligidae; genus Caligus; species Caligus rogercresseyi. Next base: position 14,736,904 of record CP045893.1, on the reverse strand, counting down.
GAAACAAATTTGTTGATTCTTCGTGCCCCACCTATTTTGCCCCCCCCCCTTGATATTTTAGTCTGGCTATGGGTCTGCACATAAATATTTATTGGCATATTACCACGAACTAGACCAGAACTGTAACAGAGTTGTTATGTATCCAAATATCTAAGCTACAGGATAATATTAAATTAGTTACATATTCATACATATTAGTTACATATATTATGGAAACTGCACAAACACGCACTGTACCTTTAGGCATTTTTCAATAATTGATAGCAATGAATGGTTCCTTTTCAATAATTTATTTTTTAATGAATGAATAATAATATGCATATTTCAACAATGACGTCATACAACAGCTGAGTCAACTAACGCCAACCTGCCTGCATTAGAGAGTTCGTTGTTCACACACCTTTATATTCTCCTTGGGTACAATCAATGAATACTAAAACAATAAGGAAAAGAAGGCTCGTGAGGAAAATACGATGAGGGATCTAAAAGGGAGAATACGCGTACATTCTCCCCTTTCCTTATTAGTTTCATAACAAATTAGGATTTTGAGAACGAAATATATATTTTTTACAATTTTTACAAATTTTATAGACATATATTAAATAAACATAGATACATTTAAGACATTCTGCAAATATATAATAACATACATACATTTTGTTTATTCTCCTTTAAGTTTTTTCAATCTCTTAGAATTATTTGTCATATTTTGACTGCTTGTTTTTCTTTTGTTTTTGTGAATTTGATCATTGATTTCCGAAACATAATTTTTGGACATACAATTAAAAATTTTAGCAGCGATTTGTGGAATAAATTTTTCAAAGGAATGGTCTTCTTCGCATTCTGCTAAAATAATTTCCAAAGCGTAAGTATCATTTTCCAAAAGTTTAATAAACGAAAGAACAAAAATATTTTTTGAAGAAGGGGAAGAAATCAACTCTTAGAAGATACTTTTTGAATTTTGAATTTCTGAAAAAAATGCATAAACAAAGGAACACGTTAAAAAAAAGAACATCAGAAGGACGAGTCAGTCCACCTCGATTAATTTGATCTAAAAGTTTACTTTCATCATCAATATTTTCTAAGAAGAATAATTTTAAATCGAATTTCTTATTTAAAGCTGTCAATAAATTGTGGCAAGAATGACAGGCTATAGTTTTACATAAGGAATGCGCGATATAACCAGAACAAAAGTAAACTATAGATACGTCATTAATATATTCAAATGAATCTTTAAAAGTAAAATGTTAAAAATTGGAAAATATATTTAGAGAAGACGACTTAATCTTTTCATTTGTTGAATTTATATCCTCAGAAAATGATATTCCAGATCTTTCAGTGAAATTTTGCCTAAACTTATGATATTCTTCATTCCAAGGCATTTTTCTGAATCCAAATATTTTGTACAATATGTTTCGTCAAAAATTATACTAATATTTTTATCCCTATTTTGAGTTAGAGCCTTGAAGCGAGCCTTTAGGTAAGTTATTGTAGAGTTAGCCAATCCAGTTTCTAAATTCAAAGATGAAGAAAGTTCCGTAAGGCGACGTATTGTAGGTAATGTTAGAACTTCTTTACGTAGATCTCTATAAAGACTCGTTGAGAAACCTTTCCAGGACATAGATAAGGCGTACAAGGCAGGACTGTATCTCCGTTGTTGTGGACATTTAAACAACAAGGATAATTGTTCAATCAAAAAGTGTAATTTCTTCTCTTTTGCTTCGTCCAAATGGGGCAAGATATTTGTCAAATGATTTAAAGCTGTGTTTAATTCATTTTCCAAGCCAAATAGTTGATTGGTGGAAGAGTTTGATGTCAATGAATTTAAGAAGGCCAAAATATTAAGAAGGGTGTCACATTTCGTAATATGATTGTTCTTGGTGATATGTTCGAGATGATTAAAAGATAGATCTCTATCTTTCACCCTGAAAAATACAATATAGCAGGGAATAAAGTCATCGCAGTTGTATGAAGAAGTATCAATAAGAAAATACTGAGGAATATTCAAGTTTTGATATGTGAAAAACAATATATAAATAAAGAAGGTTAAGGAATGAAGTTTGGCTTACCGTATATGGATTGACATTTCTTCATTAATCTTTAGACTGAAGTCTACTAACGGTCCTCCATGACTAAAGTTCATCTTGAAGAACCATAGCTCTTTATCTTTTTCATCATAATGTTCTTGAACGCCGCTCGGAAGGCAAGTCCTATCCATTTTAATTTGAAGCTCTTCGAGTGTTAAAAATGAATTGGCCTCTTCAAAAGCCTTAATCTTTTTTAAATTCGCTCGTTTTCATTAAGGAGTCGTGAGGAGGAGGTTGAGGTGGAGGAACGCTTAAGAGGAGGCTTTTTTTTGAATAGTAGTGAGGAAGATTTGGAAAATTGGAAGGGACGGCATCTTTTTTAATATCTTAAGACAAATAGTTTTTCCAGATCTGTCTGAACGTGATGGATTAGAGTCAGTAGACTCTGGCTTATAATCGGAGGGCATGAAATGTACGTCACACAACGCAGAATGTCTCGAAGGTATCTAATTTTTTCGCGGAACAGCCTTTGTCCAGAGTTGGCGTAGGGACTCATCCTTGGGGAACATATGAAGCCGTCTCTTTTTCCCCTCATTGCCCTTTGGATTGTAGCCACTCTTGCAACCCGGAGCAACACAAACCTTCCCCATTGTCGTCTAGTTTGAAGATAAATAGGTAGTTCTAAAACAATTCCTCTACACACTTCCACTACTTCATTCACGCAGCAATAAATAAATTAGTCCATCCCGCTTGTATTTTTGTTTTGAAAGGTTGCGCTACTCTACCTTTCCTGATTGTTTAAGTATTCATTGGTACCAGTTGCATTAGAGTAGCAGAGTCTGGACGAGATGCTGATGAGTCATAACAAAGCTGACAAAATACCATAACAAACAAAATTTCATATCATAAATAAATAGGTGTTTGGATTGAATAGCAAATTTAATGTTATTCTTATAAATCAAAGGGGATATATTTAATGTAAAAAGATGGTAATTGAGTTGAATTTGCTATGAATTGCAATATTTTTATGATTTTGCTACTATTTTGAGCAGAAATAGGATTTATATGTTGAATAACAATATTATTGCATTTCTAATTTTATTCGTAATGTGGGAAGCCTTTCATCAATCACAAAACCTTTTTGTTTTTATATTTTATATCTCTAGGATCAGTCATCAAAATAGGTTTTTCGTAATACTTTACCCAGAATAAGAGCAACAAATGATTCTGGAGTCCAATCAGTTTCAAGAGTAGAATGAGAACATTGGCAGTAGCCTCATTCTACTCTTGAATTGTGCAATGTACGATTGGATTGCCTTTAGACATAAGTTTTCTCCGATGGCAGTATGTGGGATGCTTCCAAGGTTGTTTTTTTACTCCAGAAAGATCATTTGTTCCTCTTATTCTGGGTAAAGTTTTAAGAGAAACCTATTTTGATGACTGATCCTAGAGATATAAAACATAAAAACAAAAAGGTTTCGTGATTGATGAAGGGCTGCCTACATTACGAATAAAATTAGAAATGCAATAATATTGTTATTCAACATATAAATCCTATTTCTGCTCAAAATAGTGACAAAATCATAAAAATAATGCAAATTCTAGCAAATTCAACTCAATTACCATCTTTTTACATTAAAATATATCCCCTTTGATTTATAAGAATAACATTAAATTTGCTATTCAATCCAAACACCTATTTATTTATGATATGAAATTTTGTTTGTTATGGTATTTTGTCAGCTTTTGTTATGACTCATCAGCATCTCGTCCAGACTCTGCTACTCTAAGGCACTGATTGGTACAATACATTGTGAGCATTGGGATCCAATGAAGGACAAACAGCAAATGCACACTGTCTTTTTGCTTTTTTTATTAATGAAGCCATTTTTGTAAGAGTACGATGCACTAATGATAATTTGAGTAGTGATGTTATACATAGTAAAAGTTATTTGTTTATGATTTCTGGCAGACGTGACGTCACACAAAAATATTTCGGAACCTAATTTTATACATTAAGAAACGGTGTGGGGTTGGTCCTCATTAACGATCTTTTAAATGTGTGTTTTGAACCAACAAAGGCGTATTTTCAACAATTTATACGAGCCTTTTTTAAAGCGATTGTTAAATTGAGTGGGACCCAACAAGAGCAAACCTTTGTTACAGCCATGGTTTCGGCCTCTTTATCTCACTATGCCACTTGTGAATCTTGCATTATCATTTCAAGGTCCTGATAAAATATTGATTAAAATAAATTGCTATATTTGGCAGTTTATTATAATTATTAATGGTATCAGTAGAAGAAGTCTATTGTCGTTAATACCAATCTATAGAGATAGAGAAAATAGTGTTCTCGCTAACTCACTAGGAACATATTTTTTTCATTTGATTAAACTGTTTTCTTCTTTTTTCTGCGTCCGATAGTTGGAATAATGATCCATTTATACCATATCGATATTAAGATATAGAGAGCTCCTATAGCAGATAAATATAGTTATATTTAAGCTGTCGCCTGTGCCCAATATACACAAAATTATTTGTACTTCGTCATCGTAAGTTGATCATAGAGGTAGAAAGATATGTTTATATTGGGCAATATGACGTATTTCTCTGAAGAATCCAATAAACTCATTATGTCTTTATATCTATATGGTATAAATATATCATTATTCCAACTTATTCCCTTATCTTTTATCAATTATTTCAAAGTCAAAAGTTTTTGAACAATTGACCATTTTATCTCCTGAACGAATATTTTCACACCTACACCGATCCTAAAAAGCAATGTAGGGAGAGTGATGGTATTTGTAGGATATAAAACGGGTCCCTAATATTATCAAGTCCTTAGAAGGGAAAACAATATGGAAATATTAACCATCTAAAAAAAGAATAACTGCATTATGCATACATCCCTAGGTCTATTAAAACCTCCGTCTGTACAAAAAAAAATACTGCATGATGCAATCTTACTTATTATTACAATAAACTTATTACTTTTTAGCCACCTAAAAGAATTACATTGCAAAAGTCGTACAGTGAAAGCTAAAGGACGTATTATTCTCTCATATACATATTATGTAAGAGCAATCAAATTTTAACGATATTCATATTCTTCTTTTAATTCCAATCATCTGGTTGTTTTGAACTAAAGAATATTTCTTGATAAATATGGAGCGTGTTTCTTTTTTATCATGTTAATAGTTATAATGTTATATGAAATACACTTTTATGTAGTTTTGGCTAAAAATACTTTTATTTGAAAATACTTTTTTAGTGAGTTGGTTCACTAATACCTGCATATCGAAATTACATACATTCATATTTGTGATGTTATGCTGATGGTTTTTTTTCTTCATGTGGATAGAATTCCTAGGTTTTCTTTCCTTCCTCAGTTCTTCTTCCGATTTCCTATCGCCATGACGCCTGTCCGAAAGCTTCTGTTGGACCTTGTCCGTGTCTCCGAGAAGGCCTCTCTGATCGCCCAGGCCTGTCGTAAGGAGGACGACCTCTTTTCTCTCTTGATCGAGGAGAAGTCTACTCCTTCCCTGGAGAAGAGCAGTAGTGCCCCAGACTTCAAGACCCTGGCCGATGTTCTCATTCAGGAGATGATCAAGCACGAACTGGAGAAGGTGGGACTCCGTCGGGACCCGGTTCGGGGGGAGGAGAATAATGAGTTCACAAACACCCTTGGGGACTCCATCACCGTTCAAGTCCAGGAATCGGAAGGAAAAAACGGCACAACTCCTGGAAACAGTCCTGGATGGACACAGCAAGGCTGCAAGCACGCTGGCCAGGCTCGTCCACACGGAATCCGTCCACTTGGACCCGGATCTACTACAGGACATTGGGAATCAAGTCCCATGGATCTGAAATTGAGACTGAGCGGCTTGCTCTATGGTTAGATCCAATTGGTAGGTCACGAATGAGACAAAGACAGAGAACTTCAACACGTCTTGGAATCTCTTTATATAAATGATGAAAATTACTATTTTGCGGTGACTCTGAAATGCCTAACAAAAAGCGATCACACTTTATACCTTTTTCTGCCTTCAGAAGCTTTTTAATCTGATATTAGAAAAAAAATCCCCAAAATTGAAAATAAATGACTATATAAAATGGAAGAATTTGACATACTCTTAAAATTATAAATTTTTAGAGCATTAAATGAGTCAATTTCGTATGAACTAATTCGATCTGAATTATATCACTATTGTTCTCAATTGATTATTTGATAACGATGATACTGCCCTCATTAAATGATTTATTAGTTCTAGAGATTCCCAGAAATAAGAATATTATTAAATAATCATAAGTTATTGTGTCTTAATAAATATATTTAATTATCTCCTACAAACCTCATTGTTTCCAATGGAATCCATATGTTTGATCATTTTTTCCGCTACCATTTTTTTTCGGACTGCGCTTAATTCTACACTGTCATAATTTAATACATATTATGACTTAGAAATAGTATAATAAATCAACAAATATCAAGTGAGGGAGGTTTTTATTACATTCAAATCTAGGAGATTTTTGATTACAAAATTTTGGAGCCTAAAAAAGATAAATAAATGCCTCGGTTGATCTTATTAAACATTTAATCCATATTTTTTTTAAAGTAGCTAACATCTAGAGGCCATAAAATAGGGATTTTATTTTTAGGTGCCTTCCGTTTGGATTTATTTTCTATTACAAATAGCCTCTACACATTATATATTTATGCCATTTTTTATGGTTATAATAATTTTATTACAAAGAAGAATGCAGTGTAAAAAATACACTAAAAACATTCAGATAACATAAGAAATCAAATCTGGCCAGTTACGTAATAAAAAATCAATGAACATTATAGTTCAAAATTACTGTCCAGATAAAAAACCATATTTATAAAACAACAATTGATAAAACTAATTTGTATTCAAAACAAAACGGCGATGCATTCTTAAAATCCTTCTGATGTCGTTCCAATAGTATTTTGAACTGTTTGTATAAAATTTAATGAGGTCTCCATCCCATTTCCAAGCTGACGCTCCCAAATCAGGAATTTTGACCTCAAAAGCAGAGTGGCGGGCAGAAGCACCAATGAGGATAGGTCTTAGATCTTTTTCTAAAATGTACTTGTTAGTTGTAAGTTTTTGTGCAATTAAAGATTTTACATTTTGTATTATAGATTCAATTGCTTTGTGACTTGGGGGAGATTTCTTCTTAAGAACATTTTATTAATAACTAAATCTATATTTCACTTCATAAACAGTGTTAAGTGTAATAACTAAAGGAAAAAATGCCATAACAATATGGTCGTAATAGTAAATAGGTAATCTATAAAACCTATCATTTCTAACTAGCTAACATCTAAAGGCTAAAAAAATACGGATTTTATTATTAGGCGCCTTCCGTGTGAATTTATTTTCGAATACAAATAGCCTCTACATATAATATATCATTGTCATTTTATTCATAACTAAATCTATATTTCACTTCCGAAACATAGTTAAGTTTACTACTAGCTTAAGGAATCATAAAGTCCTCGAGCATAAAGTCTAACCTCAACTATGCTAAAGTAGTCTTATATAACCCTAAAATTATGTAGATATGTTTGTGGTAAAAAATATAAATAATTGTTGGAAACATAAATCATATCAAAAAGTTTAAGCACTAAAGTGTTTTTTCTTATTAGCGTCTTGCTGGTTTATGTAACATATGTTCTGTTCAAGTCTTTTTAGGCTCCGCAATTGAGAACTCAGAGATATGATGTAAATATTTGGATTGTTAAAGGCATCAAACCGAATCCAAGAGCATAACAAATTCCATTTGTTTCGTCCTATTGGTGTATGTAACATTAGTTCTATCCCTTCATGCTTCGTATTTAAGGATTCAAATATCAACTATAATTCTTGTCTCGATTGTTATAAAAAACAAATAGCTAACAAAGACGCTCAATTTACTAAGATATTTGTTAAGGCTACGAAACTTTCTTTATTTAAAGAATAACCTGTAATAGAACAAGAATATTAGCTAGGAGGGCATTGTTCAATATTTTATTAAGTTATTCATTTTTCTTCAATGTTTTATAGGTCTTGTATCAAGACAAACAAAAATACTTATTATGACATTGTTAATTGATTGATGAAAATATTTATTTCATCATTTAACAATATAATTTTGCAATATTAGAGCTAGCTTTCATGGTCAGCTTTGTATCCTTCTCATGTGTCTTTCCCCCTCAATTTACAGATTCAACGAGCAACTACATCCGTGGCACAGAGGGATCCACCTGTCCGATATCCGCCGTAGCCCCTAACGGCCTTTCCGTCGTCACAGTTCTTCTGGGTGTCCATGATATTACATCCGGTGAGCCCCTCCTGGGCATCATTAACTGTCCATTCGTTAACCACGAGCCCACAGGGTGGACGGGAAGAGTCTTCTGGGGGTCTCAGCCTAAGTCAACATAACCTTCACAACATCATCAAGTCATCGTCATCATCCCCTGGCAGCCAGTCCTCATCCTTGCCCCCTTACTCCATAGTCTGCGGGAATAAAGAAGGATCCCCTCTCGTTCACGCCCTCGAGAAGAAAGGATTCAAAATCGTAAGAGCCCAGGGGGCCGGCTATAAGATCCTCGTTGTTGCCCTGGGGCTTGTTGACTTTTATATCTGCAGCAAGGCCACCACGAATAAATGGGACACCTGCGCGGGCAGGGGATATTGAGTAGCCTTGGAGGAGGCATTGTAGAGTTCCTTGGGGATGGAGACCTCAATAATGTGGAGGAGGTGGCAGAGGTTGAGGGGCCTGCAAAGTGGAGAAATGCCAATGGAATCATAGCCTATAGAGATAAGGCCGCTCTTCACGATCTTCAACTTGCCATTCATGAGTTTTTATCCAATCAAAATCCCCAGAATCCATAGTTAGCCCATCATAAGCCAATATTTAATTTTTTCGCTTCCTTTCAAATGATTTATGTACATGACATACTACACATCTATATTCCTTCAGCTAAACATCAAGCGAAACCTTAGAAAGTTCCATAAGTATTTCGCCAAAGAACTCTCCTTCCTATAAGGATTCCTTAATGTTGAACTACAACATTTTATAGTTAAAATATACTACTTTCAGCTAAAAGTAGTTTTAGCTCCTGCGTTATCACAGAAGTTCTTGGAATATATAAATACATATATAATGAATAACCAATCACCCCCCACAAGAGCTTTTAAAATAGTGGTGATAAGCCATTACTAGATATTTTCTTCACATTTAATTAGTTATTGTACAGTTCAATTTAAGTTTTATTTTTGTTAACTATTTAGTTATCCATATTTATCATGTTAGATAGACGCATTTTACTTATTTGTATGAATGAATAAATAAAGTTATAATTATATTGCCTACATAAGTATCCTTTGTCTTAAGAAATTATTAAATGGATTTTACTTATAGAAGATCCATTATTTTCTTAATTCTTGAATTATTATATCGCTTACAGAGGAACACATTGTTACATTTGAAATTAAATTAAAAGTGACTTCTCTCTCTGAACATTTCCAATAAAGTTGGTAAATAAAAGCTCTGCGAAATTAAAACGCGAAAAATACCCCTTGTCAATTGAAATTATTACTATTATTATTCCAAGCTTATAGAGTAAAATTTAACAATTTTAAGGGACTAGCATTTAATACGGAAAATACCATCTGCTCAATAATTTGAATTAAAACTTTAAGTTTATTAGGACTTAAAATTTGATAATAATTATAAATAATATATCCAACTAAAACGAAACCCTTTAGTCAAAATATCAAAAGTCCCAGATAACTTTTTACATCTGATCTCAGATAAATATGTACTTCAATCTAAAATAATTTGAAATATTCATATAATGCAGAATACGTTTTTGCAGGATCTTTTTTTGGTATTTCATTTCATATTTTATTTGCAATCTCCAAGAATACACATTGTACGCCTCATTGAATAATTTAATACAATCGAATAAATGTCATTCAAGTCTTGAAATGCTTGTTTGTTATGATGGGACTGCTTTGTAAAATCAATAATCAAGTCACCAATCGAGATTTTAGGCATATGATTATGCGTAATACAATCCTCTATTTATATGTAGAACTTAGAAGAATATTTATTTGGGCCATAAAAGTTTTAAGGTTCAGAATTATATACTGCTTGATATTATATTAACATTGAGGTCGTACGATTGACTATCTTCTGAGTATTCTCGAATACACTCTGTCTTCGCTATAAAATTTGAGATTAAAGTGAGGATGTCCCGCTGTGAGCCAGATCCCGTAAAGAATACAGAAAAGTTGGTCGGCAGACAATATGAACACAACTTTAAGCCCGACGAAGAAACCGTTTGTCCTGGAGACATACAATGCCCCGTTGTAGAGCTAGAATTCTCTTCATCATTTCATGTCTAGATCTTCTATCTTTCCCTCCTCTGGTATTCAATGAAAATATTCGTTTTATAATCAGGAACTCATTCATTTGGAGTAATGGATTGTATTAATGAACTAAGATGATGTTTTCTTGTATTTAATGGAGCATTTTCTTTTTCAAGAGAGTTTTCTGTATGAGGTTTATTTATTTTCCCTGCTGTTTGTGACCGTATTGTGTGGAATGTTTATTTTTTCTATTTCAATAGTTCTTCTCACTATTTGAGACATTTTCCTCTTGATTAAAGACTTCAATACTTTGTGGTGAACGGTTTTTTTTCTGGGTTTATTCTCTTAGGTTCAGATCCGGTCCTTTTGAGTAAGGACATACCAAGTTATTTTAAATAGCCGACTTTTTATGTTTCCGAGGAACTTATGTTGTAGTGTATAATTTATTTTAAAATTCTCAAAATATTAATTTTACCTGTTTTCCCTTCTAAATAATGTATTTTAGTCTTGTGCAACTTATAATTCGAAAACTAGGGTTCTTATTCTTAAATATATGGAATATAATTGAGTGTTTTATTTTTTTCACGTAACCTGGATGTTTAATTTACTTCCGCAACCTCGAAAATGATTTTGTATATTCGCACAAACCCCTTTTGTATAGACAAAATGTACTTTGTTAACACCTTATTATTAAAATTACTATTAATAAGAGTGTCATAAAGACACATTTTCCAAGCAGATTTGTAAAAATTTATTTACCAAATACATCACTTATATCATGTATCGCATAATTGTTGTTCATTGTTGGAATGTTCAACTCTCATCTAGCAAATCACTACTGGTGTTTTATTTATTATAAATATTTTTGTACACCCAATGACATTACATAATTACATTTTTCTTCAAATGCAATATCTTAATTGTTGAAAATAACTTAAAATTATAAAAACCAGTGGAAAAAAGTCATTGGAAGATTTACTCTTATAATTTTTCTTTTCTTGCCCATAAAAGTTTACTAAGTCCATCGAACTTATTTACAAATTATATGTTTTTAATTATGTTTTTTCATAATAAACGAGGAACATTTATATTTTAGAGGTATTGTTTTGATATAAAACCTTATTCCTAAAATCGAGTTAAAAGCGATATTATGAATTTTATTCTTTAAAAAAATATTTTGCAACCTCAATGATTGAGAATCAGTTTAGTCTTATATTCACTACTTGATTTTCATTCATGATATCTTGATTTCCGTCTGCACATTTCCATTACACAATGAGGATCTTTCTTTCAATTCATAACTCATACTTTCTGTCGGTAGCCTTTTAAACGACTTTATTAGAAGCATCTTGTATTATATCTTTAAGCTTGGATTTTTATTTTCTACTAAATTTATATGTAATGATGTATTTCTAATACTATGATTTATAAGTTTAATCATTATAATAAGAGAGTGTTTTTTAGGCGTCTAAGCATACAGCATGACACAAAATACAGAACAAGTAACAAACATTAAAAGGAGTGCGTTAGCTCCATAGATATATAAATATATAGGGAGCTTATCCCTTCAATAGCAGATAAATATCGTTCAGCTGTCGCCTGAGCCCAAACTAAACAAAGTAATTTGTACTACGTCATCGTAAGTTGATCATAGAAAGATTTGTTTATATTGGGCAATATGACGTATGCCTCTGAAGAATCCAATAAGCTGTTTATGTCTTTATATCTATGGGAATTTAGGACTACCACCCCCCGGGCTTTTACCCCCTTTACTAATATTTTATATATCTTAAAGTTCACTTATATGAAGTCAACTATGTTTTCTTTATGACAAACTTGTATGTGTGTTTGAAATCAATGTTCTTAATATCGGTCATATAAAACATTTGGCCGATATTAGGAACATAGTTTTCAAACACCATACAAATTTTGTCATAAAGAAAATATAGTTAACCTAATACAAGTGGGCTTTCTGATATAAAAATATTAGTAACGGGGAGTAAATGACCTGGGGGGGGGGGGGGTAGTCCTTAGGGATATTATAGAAACCTAATATTAAGATATCAAAATTTATCCCCCCGCAAAAGTTGCGTCTAAGAAACTAAATGATCGTAGAAAAATGGATTTTGGTTTGACCCCCCCCCCCCCAAATTGCGTTCAAAGGTTTCGTTATGAAGCAAAACTGTTTTGATTTGACTTATTTTGGCAAAATTTAGTTTTACAAAATTTAGCTATGATCAATTTAGGACTTTGTGATTTTGTAAACTTGTGTCAAATTATATTTAGTGCCAATAAATGAACATAAGTGCTGACGCACCAACCATTTTTAAATAACGGCTCCTACTAGGATTCTTTTATAGTTTCAAGAAGGAAAAAGAAAAAAGGGTATTCATGTTGATGTTTTTAAGTTATTTTTTAAAATAAGTTTGCTTTCACATCTTACTTTCATACAGTACTCCCTCACTTGGTTGAGAATATAAATATATGACGTTGATTATATCTTAATATTGGTTTCTATAATACCCTTTAGTAGTCCTGTTACACTTTATGGTTAGCTTAGTGGAAATATGTTCGACTCTCAATGCCGAGGGAGCTGGATTGACTCTTGAGAGGGGAAGGTCAATACTGATGAACTTTAATGAAAATATTCCAAGTTCGTTGGAAAAACATTTTTTGCTAAAATGTTTATTCATGTCCACACGGATGCAATTCCAACGCCCAAATAAGAAAAAGACAAAAAAAAACATTGTAGTTCCAATTTACTACAATGGTTTTGATGACAAATAGAGATCAAACAAATCTTAACTAGAAAATACTATTGTCTGTAAAACACATTTTAAATAAAGTTAGGTTTAAATAACAGATGATAATTGTTTGGAAGACATTCACAATCATTATAATTCTAGCATCAAATAACAGTTTCCAGGAAACCTTTTTGTACTACATTCAATTAAATTCCTTTTTTATTGTGAAAAAAAAAATATGAAATTTAAAAACTATTAATGGACTTCAGAACTGTTTTGATAAGAGTATGCATACTGTAGAACATCATTGGAAATATACAACTTTTTTTTGGCATCCAGAGTCTACTAATTGTAATGTACACATTAATCTTTAAATGCAATAAAAACGAGCCTAATCTTTGCTGATTGTATGGGAGAATACATAACCAATATGCATGCTTAAAGTACTAAGTGTAAAGTATTTATATATTTGTTATCTCCAAATATTTTTAAAACTATGGACTTACATTTACAATATTTAATACAATAAAAAGCGTAAGAATATAGATCGAAATTAAAATAAACATATTTAAGCTCATCATCAGTTTCTATTGTGATCTAAAAAAAAACATGCAGTCGTTTTTTGATATCCTTGCAAGGGATCTAAAATATACGACAGAAATTATTTGATTTGGAAAATATTATATATAAAATAAATCTTATGACAAGGATTACATGACAATATAAGAATTATAAAATGGAATAGAATAGGAAAATAACAACAAAAGAAGAATTGAGTAGACGTGAGCCAAGGAACCAGAAAAGTACCCACAATATTTTTTAATCAATGAAGATGATACAGTCAATAATCCGAAATATACTCTATTAAAATGCAAAAAAACAAATTAAATAGAGGCATATATACACTCAGAGAGTGCAAACCTCCGCCGTCACGGGGTCCTTATGAGCCTTCCGAGGCGGATTTTTCACGACTGGGCAGCGTAGAGGACGGGGGAGGGTTCCCCTCGACGGAAATTCCGAGAGGAAGACGCTCCCGGCACTCGATTTTATAGCACAGCGACATCTATTGGCAGAGTAGGCTAACTTGAAATATTTATTAGTATTTAGCTCATTTTGCATCTTAATTCTGCACTCAGAGGATGCCAAAATTTAATCACTTGTTCCTTTTGGCATTTCTAACAACTCCACAAAGTTTCATCCGAATCCATTTCGTACTTTTGGAGTTATCCTGCTGACAAACAAACCCACCAACAAACCAACGCCAGTGAAAACAAATACCTCCTTCGGCGGAGGTAAATATTAACAGTTAGTCATGATTTAGTTAGCCAGCGCTTAAAAAAATAGTGTTTTCAAATCAGGTTAACTATAATAAATATAAAAATATATAGGTATACTTTTTTAAATTCAACTTAAGGTATTAATGTGTTGATGTTCGTTTTTGTTGGCTCTTATAATCATCATAATGATCAGGCTTTTTTAAAAGCGAGTAAGCTTAGCCAAATGCTACAAAATTATTCATCAAGCAAACTGATCAGCGATAATTTAATACCAACAATGGGCAATAGAAGTATTTCTCACTGAACCCTTTGATCCATTACCTCCGCCGA
>CP045893.1:14694473-14722039 GCA_013387185.1 Caligus rogercresseyi | reverse complement strand
GTAAAAGCAAAAGGTTTTTAAAGAAAAGAAGCCATAAACTAACATAAAACACCACCGTCTGCTACATTATTCATTTTTGCAAATCTTTGTAAGTAAAGCAGATACATAATTCCATCTTGTTGCCGACCTATGAAAATTAATCAAGAGTAGTATTTGCTGCACATTGGACCTGTGTGATGTCATTAATATTCCGATATATATATATGTATCATTTCCTTTTACAGTTAAATGCCTTATCTGAATATATGATAAAATAAACTTACAAGAATATTGTCATGACAAAGTTTATTAATGATTAACATTTAACTCGGATCCCACCAACCGCTTTGACTTCGTAGTTTTCACGGTTATGGGATTTCAACTCAAAGACTACGAGGGATGATCAATGTCCGTGACTTTTTAAATGAAACAAGGTTTTTTTATATTTTTTATTTATTTTTCAACATAGTCCTCCTTTGATCCCTATACACTTTTGCCAACGTTTCTTCTTCGATTTTTTATCCCTTCCAAAAAATAAGATTTCTCGAGGTCTTCAAAATATGTATTTGTTTGTGAGATGATTCATCGTTGTTATAAAAATCTTTTTCCACCAAGCCATTTTTTTTAGGTTCGGAAACAAGACATAGTCCTTCGAAGCTAAATCCGAGAATACGGGGGCGATGAGGGAGCCATTCATAGCGTAATTCGTAAATTTCGCCATGGGGAAACACACATACATGGACTTTTTTTTCTTGCCCAAATACGGTCGTTTTTTTCTTTAAATCCTTATTAAATCGGTCCAATAAGTTGGAATAATATTCGTCCATTAACTGTTCTTCACTTCTGAAGGTTATCTACGTGGATTACGCTGCGTGGAATCCCAGAAATAGTAGCTTCTACTTTGCTGGCTGACAAACCCACTTTGACCTTCTTCACCCGGCACAATCCACTATTTTTGATTGCTACTTGGTCTCTGACGTGTTTGTGGTGTATCTATGTTTCGTCGAATGTTACCAATCGCGAACAAACTGTTCCTAATTGCGGTTGAACAACGCCAAACATTCCATCGAAGTTGTCACACGATTGTGAACAACGCGGCACCCATCTTGCGGATAGCTTTTTCATACCCCAGTGTGATCTTTCAAAATCAAAACTGATCCATGTGATATGCTTATGGCTTCCACAATGTCACACACTTTTAATCTCCGATCGGCCACATCAATAGTTATTTTTTTTTAATTGTTTCGATGTAGCGACTTCTACTGGGCATCCAGAACGTTCGACAGCGATCGTGCTTCTACGACCACAACGAAATTCAGTAAACCACTTTTTAACCATTGATATCGATGGTGCAGAGTCCCCATAGAATTTATCGAGCTTAGCCTTTGTTTCAGTGATGGTTTTGATCTGGAAAAATAATGCTTGATGAGCACACGAAATTCACTTTTCTCCAAATTCTCTACATTCACGAATTTGTAAAGACTGTCAAACATAAATTAAAAGACCCAGCGTGTTTCAAACTTTAACAAGAGACAGCTGATAGATGCTTGTTGATATGAGCAGTGTTGCCAACCTACTTATAAGGCGGGAATTCAAAAAGTCGCAGACTTATTGACCACCCCTGTATCATAATTTTATCTGTAGGATATATTATAAATAATAACATGTATGAGAAACTATGACTTTGAGTGGGTTATCTCCCCTCTAATTCATGATTTAAGTACCATATACTTGATTACACTTCCTATGAAAGTATCGGCTTAAGGTTTGATATTATGACCATTGTTGAGTTTTTATTATTTGAGAAGATGTTAGCTTTTTACGCTCTGCATTTACTTCCCTTCAGCTATTTAATCTTGAATTAAATATTATGATTGTAACTAAAATGAAATAATTCTTTTTTCGGAATTGTATGGTGTTGAAGTACTAAAAAACAATTATATTTTAACCATATTTTTATCATCCTCATAAGGCATATAATTTAGTGAAAAAATATTTTTTAAACCAAATAGTTCAATACTAGTTATAGTTTTTATCATGTAAACATCTGATTCAATTCAGAGCCTTGTAGTTAGAGGAAGTTTAATTTATACCTAAACATATACATTTTGATTACACTAAGTGATTACTATAAATCTAATTAAACAAAAACATTACTATCTTCAAATTGCTGGTTTCATAGTCGAGGCAAGCTTTTCTGTGTGATGGGTATATTCTCCTGTCATTCCTATCATCGTAGTGTTTAAATTATAGTGTTTCTTTTCCACACTCATAATTCCATAATACTCGTTGAGTATCAATGAATTTTTTTCTGCGTAATTTTGAAAATCCCAACATTTGGTCAAACTTTATAGCTCCTTCGTTATGCCAAAGTAAGAGCATCAATTTTGTAGGGTTTCCGAGCCTTCCCTGCACATTAATTCAAAAGTATGTAGTATAAAATCCAAGCTATCACTCTTGACACATAATAATTTATTCATTAGTCTTTTTTCTTCTTCAAATGGCATTGCGCGGAGCCCTTGTCAAAATGTCATGAGGGAGGCCCAAAATATCAGAGCACTTTGATCATCGGCTTAATGTCATCACACTCTCCCAACTTAAGAAGAAGTAAATGCATTTTCAAAGTAAAAAATAAGCTGAAAAACAAAGTTTGAATCAATACTTTTAGAAGTATTTTTTGAAGACTGTTGAGAGTAACTCTCTGATAATGCAGATTTTCGCCCTCATAAAAATTCAAAGCTTTATTGGCATTTCGAGTTTGTTGAAGGTTTTTCAAATATATATTAATATATATATATATATATATATATATATATATATAATATATATCTATATATATATATATATATATATATAAAGTTTTTATTCTCTGCCATGCATATGACTGGATATAAGTCAACTTATTCTAAAGTGTGTAGATTCTCTTTCGCAAGAAAGTTTATTAATTTAGGAAAGGGTTTCAACTCGGGTTATTTTTTATTTATTTTATAAATTACAGCCCTGTAAGAGCTAAAGGCCTCCTTTTCCAGAGTTCCCAGGGAAATTATAACTTGTTGTGCTCCATAATTCTATTTATAGGAGGGGAAGCATGTCCGCATAGCCCATATATAATTGATGTGCATTAGCACACTGTGTGAATCAAAAATATTTAAGAAATAATGAGCAATATTTGGGTTGAAATGAATATATATCATGCTAAAAGGGTTTATCCCCCCTCATAATGATCCTATAAAATGAATCAAATATACCTATTATTTCTTTCCATTTTATACGCTACTCAATAATGAAAAATACAATATTAAAAAACATTTCATGAATTATTTGTGGCATGCTCTTGAAATACCAAAATAGTAAAAAATATAACCGTTTCCTTTTTTTGTAGTATAATCCGGACACTGATAAAAGCTTCTTTTTTTGCCTATTTGGTATTATAGAATTGGATCCGACTGAATATAAATAAGCATACTAGCGTGTAAATTAATCCTAATCAAACCTAGGATCTTATCGATGACCATCCCCTCCAGGGATATGAACCTGCGCCCTCAACATTGAGAGTTGAGCACGCCTTAACGCACTGAGCTATCGTACTCCCTTTGAGCCATGACACAACTTTAAAAGCTTGATGATTAGCCCAAAATTGCAGAGACTGTTCAAACATCTTTTGTCAAAAGATGTCTTAACAATATACCGGGCCGTGCAAAATTATTTACCTATGATGTAAATATACTTTTAAAGAGGTTTCGTGGCTACCAATCTGATTGTTTCGTATTTTTACTGTTAAAATAAACAAAAATCCTTACTTTGAGAGCGTAACAACTTCCACACGTTAAACCATGTCCAATCAGGAAACAAGGAGGATCGAATTGCAGCCCTCCTCCGAGCGGGAGCGCCTCATAACAACATTAAGGAACAGGTTGGGGCCTCGTTGAAGACAATTTACGACGTTTCCAAGCGCATGGAGGCTGGGAGTGATCTCAAGCATTCCCCTGGTACTGGCAGGAAGCCCGCTGTCTCAACAAGGCAAGTAAAGGCGCGTACAAGAGGACTCCCAACAGGTCCATTACCGGCGTACTGAACGCCCTCTGATAACTTAACGTCAGCGAGAAGTCAGACTTGAACGTGCCAAGAAAATCTTGAATGATATCAAAAGCTCATCTGGACGCATCATCATTTTTTCAGATGAGAAAACTTTTACGGTCGATCCTGTTTTCAACAGGCAAAATGACCGCGTTGTGAGCTTTGGAGATGTGCAAGATAAGCACAGTTATGTGGTAACAACAAAGTACCCTGCTTCCGTGATGATGTTGGGTCTCGTGGCTTCTAACGGGAAGGCCATGAAGCCGGTATGGTTCCCCACTGGGTACAGATTAACAGCGGAGGATTATGTGAAGATTCTGGCGTCCAAGGTCCTTCCGTAGATCAAATCAATAGTCGACAACTCTCCTTAGGTTTTTCAACAAGATGGAGCACCCGCCCACGCTTCCAAGAAAGCTCAAGAGTGGCTCAAGGACAACATGAACTTTTGGCCCAAGGACTACTGGCCCCCTAGAGTCCAGATCTGAACCCACTAGACTTCTCCATCTAGACGCACGTGGAGACCAAGGCCTGCAAAAAACGACACAAGAACATAAATGCCTTAAAGGCTGCTGTCAACAAGGCCTGGGCCTCCATGGACGCCGATTACATCCAGCAAGTCTGTGGCAGCTTCGACGTCGCTGACCAGTGTCATTGAGTCAAATGGTGGCTACATTGGTTAAATTTGATTACAAACTATTTTATTATTCTAAAATGTATGAATAAATTGTTCTCAAGTCATTCGAAATGTCGTTGTTGTCCGCGATATGTTCTGAACAAAAATCGGTAAATAATTCTGCACGACCCGGTATATATATATAATTTGTTTTTAGCGTCAAATATTTTGGAATATTTTTTTTTTTTCGGTTAAAAACATTTTATTCGGTTGACTGCAAAATTTTATACAGTGTAAAATAAAATACACTAAAATTATATACAGAAACAGAGTAAAACTATTCAGGGCAGTTGCGAAAATACATAAATGAACATTGTAGTTCATATTTACTGCCCTGAAGAATAACCTTATATAAAAGGACAAATCATTTATTGGTTTGGTTTAAAAAAGCACGATGTCTTCTTAAAATCCTTTTGATGGTGCTGATGTAGAGCTTTGATCTTTCAGGGACATATTTAATTATATCGCCAGCCCACTTCCACGTTGGCGCTCCTACATCCGGGATTTTGATTGAGAGAGCAGCGTAGCGAGCTGAAGCACCAATCATGATGGGCCTTAGGTCTTCTTCGACTACATAGGCATTTGTCGTTATTTTTAGTGCTAAGAAAGATTTTATATTTTGTAATGTACATTGAATTGCTTTGTGACTAGGGGGGTATTTTTTAAAATTTATTATTTCCAAAGAGAATGAGAGCTTTTAAAATATTCGGAGATATATCGCCGTTTTGACACATGTTCAGTTTTAAAAATCTTTTAATTATTTGAAGAATGGGACAATCGGCAAATGCATGTAAGATATTATTTAATAAAATCCACAATTCATACAAGGATTCTGAAATTTAATGAGCATCCCTGAAATTTGTAATTGAGCTGTAAATTTAGAACCATCAGCAATCCCATTAGTTGATTGTAAAATTATTTTACTCCATGAAGAGGGAAGGTTAAGCAAACTTAAGTAGGACTCTGATATAGATCTCGCTCCATCATAACTCTTCCTACCACATTCAAATTTTAAAAACCATGGCTTGGAAGGGCACATAAAACTAAGTGAACGTTTAAGAGGAAACTTGAACCTTGCCACGTTAAAACTTGAATTCACAACCAAATCGTGGGCAGTAAAAATCGCTTGTGTTAAGGCGGTTCGCTCTAAAATGACAGGATCACCAAATCTTTTTATAAAAGGTTTTTTGTCTTTATTTTGGTATAAAATATCTATTGTCGTGTCCGATTGAACTGAGGGTTCCAACTTCCATAAAATTCTCTGAATTGAAGCTAAAAATGGCGAAAAGTTTTCCAAGTCCTGATTAGTTAAAAGAGTACCCATGTATAACCAATTGTAAAATTGCGAAGACGTAAAATATTTTCTCCAGTCCCTGTTATAAAATACACCCATTTTCTGCACGATTCTTAGATAATATTTTGGCAAAATTTCAATAAGAAGACAAAGTCCACCTCCTACATAGGTTTTGGGACGCTTCAATGAGGGAAGATATGTTTTGTAAAAAAGAGTCCCCAGCCAACAATCTTCTTCTTTAAGTGCTAATTCAGCAAGAGATGGGATGGATGTGGCTCTATACAAAACGAATGGAACCACACGAGAATTATAAAGGTCGACTCTTTTTTGTAGAGATAAGTTTCGCCATAGTCTAATTTGACCATATATCTTTGTGTTCATTCGTACCCAGTTAACTTTTGAGACTCCGTCTCTCATCCATTCAATGCCAAGAATATTAACAGACTCAACAACCCAGCAGTTCTGGAGCAAAGAAGAGCTGCACGGATTCCAAGATCCCAATGGAAGTATAGCAGTTTTGCTTTTATTTATAGCAAGGCCAGTTTTGAGTTCAAATTTAACAAAATATGATAAAATTATATTTATCCTCTTAATAAGTTGTATGTCCGAGTTTGCCTCAATCATCAAGGTAATGTCGTCGGCGTATAAGTCAATAAGATGTTTTTCATTGTTGAAGGAAACACCAAACCCTAAGTATTTCCTTGACAACGTCTTCGTCAACTCATCTAACGCAGCAACAAAGAGAAGAGGAGCAACTGGGCAGCCCTGCCTACAACTCCGTTTGAGAAGAATGGGAGCACTATTGATGCCATCTAAAGAGATTATGGAGGAGCCGTTGAGCAACATTGCTCTTACGGGATTGAAGAAACGCTTGGGAAGGAGCCTTTTAACCGATTGTAAAATATGGTCGTGTCTAATGGAGTCAAACGCTTTATTAAAATCTATTGCTATAAGGGCCCCAAACTTTTTACGATTCTTTACCGATTCGATCGCCGTTATAATATTTCGAGAAATATCAGTAATTTGCGGGTTTTTAAAAAGCCCTTTTGTTCATTTGTAATTTTATGATTTAAAATGGGTTCTATTTGCTTTGTTAAAACGCCTGCTAAAATTCTATAAAAATCATTTAAAATAGTTATAGGCCTCCAATGGTTAAATCACTCCCATCCCCTTTCTTTGGAATTAAGGCTATGCGACCCTTAGTAAGAGCACAAGGCATTTTTCCAGTTCTCTCTATGTGTTTGCCCATTGCCAAGAGATATGGAACCACTTCATCCGGAACAAGAGAGAAGATTCGACCACAAATACCGTCAGGACCGGAAGCTTTATTATCTTTATAAGACTTTTGATATAATCTAAAATATTATCTTTTGTGTAGATAGAAGAATTACGAATGTGTTTTTTCTTGAGGAAGTTTATTCTTTCTCCACCTAAAATTTTAGAAAACCTCTTGTGGAAATATGCAAGGATTTCTTCAGGTCTCTTTAATATTTGATTACCATCGACGATGTAGTTTATGGTGGAAGCCGAAGATTTATTATTGTGAGGAAGAAGTTGGAATATTCTAAAGCTATTAGATAAATATAATCATATTAATAAAATAAATTATGCGAATAAATAAACGCAGAAGCTTTACATTTTAGACGCAATTTATTTTCTTGTCTTTTAAATATAATGTATTAAGACGTTATGTTAATGAATATATTGTTTTATCGATGGCATTTCTTCTAATTTTGATATAAACGTGGCCATGTACACTATGTGTGAACAGCTCCTTATGAACTCCTTCTCTTTAAAGGCAGGTGCGGACCTGAATAAATGTGGACTGTACCTATTCTTTTTGAGGGAGACATTAATCTCCCTTCTATATTCCAAGACGTTCCTAAGTGAACTATGTACAGTAATAACAATAACAAAGCACGTGTAAAACAAATACAAGTATATATAAACATATAAACAAAAGAAACAATATTAAGAGGATGCTGATAAATCTAATGGATAAATTATATTGCATATTACTATAATGATTTCCAATGTGCGTATTGAGATTTCGTTGCATGAACTGTTAGAGTGTTACTTCCATCATTCTGATCTTAATATGCCCAACTTGTACTTCTTTAAAAAAAAGTATGTACAATATAACATTATTTATTCTCAAATCATTTTTAACATTCACTTTGCAATCCCCCACCGAACCCTCTTAAGTGTTAAAGACACCCACCTAAGAGTTTTTCAGACCTTAATCTCGCGGTCTCAGCTCAGGGTCCATACGGTTAAAATCCATTGTTGGCCCTTCAAACCCATGGGACACCCGGTTGAGGCAGGCGAAAACTTTTAAAATAGGGTCTACAAAAGTCTTAGGTCGGGTTTGCGGTAGATACCAATCTCATGGGACTCCCAACGGATCCTGTGAGATTAAGGATATAAAGTACAAAAATAGACAGCAAGGAAAAATGCCTCACAAGAAAAAAGCTTCGCGACAAAAATGTCCACGAGGAAAATCAGATTGAGGAAAATGCTTCGTGCCAAAAAATATCCACGAGAAAAAGAAAAAAAGAGGAAATTGACTGATTTTAAAAGAGTTTGTGAGATAATCTCCGACGGCAAAAAAACGGCTATAAAAATGTTCATGAAGAAATTGCACGGGAGGAAATTACAATAAACTCCTTTTTACTTCATATTCAATTATAAAAAATCTCCCAAACTGATTTCGAGCATGAAATAAACCAGGGAACTCCTATTTCCGAATATATCATCCAATTAATAAACATAATTTGTCTGAATAATGTGTATTTGCCTTTGTGTTTAATTCAGTTTTATGACCAATTTGACACTTTATGAAAGCACTCCTAAATACTCAATAAAGTACTTTATAGCCTAGCAAGTCGAATGTAAATATATGAAATTAGAGTTATCACAATGAGAAACATCTCATCCATTCTATCATGCCATTTCGCCAGCCTTCAGAAAGTCTATGGAGTTGGTAATAAACAATTTAAGTAGTTAAAAACGCATATCAAGAACAATTTTATTTTACAACTTATCAAATATATTATAAGGTTAATGTTTATATTTACTAATGACTTATGAATGTTGATTACATTTTTCAAATGATTTTGGGTACTTGAATAAAAGTAGTCTTAAAGAGAGATATTCATTTTGAAATGAATTTAGTTAATCTTATAACACTGAGCTAAATACATAAATAAATAACAAAAACAGAGTAGAATATTAATTGTGCAACATGACGTTTTAATGGTTTTTCATTATAAATTTACTTTCTGTAATAAATTATGAGCGAACTGTTTGCGTTATTTTTTAAATCAAATTTCTTGCAAATATGTTTTATAAATGCTAATGTAAATACATATAAAGAGAGAAGAAATTGATATAATTATGGCTTTGATTCTACAAACTACCAAAGACTATTTATCCTAATATGGGGAGCATCTTTTAAAAGTGCTTTGGGTTCTTGGTTTCATTCCCAAGCTTGTTTTCCAGCGTCCCTACCTGCATTTCATTTTTCAAATATCTCTTCATTTCTTTCGAGTTTTTCTATAGCATTCCAATGTTTACTGGATGCATTTAGATATATCCTGAGAAAAGAAGTATAGTGGAAGCTGCATTCTCAATGGTTTTTTATGAAACCTGTTTTTCTGACTGAACATATCGCCATCTATTGCAAATAATTGGAGCCAAGATATCTGCTGTGTCCATATTTAGTAGAGGCACGTTTAAAGTTCAGATATTATTATCAGCTAAATGATAATATTTTTATATTAGTTAGTTCTTTTATTCGATAGTATGTGCTTCTCCAGCCATTATTTCTATAATTACTACTTATTATTGATCTTCTAAACATTAAATTTAATCATTTTTGGAAAGTTAAAAAAATACGTTGCATTTAGTTACCGATGAAAGATTTTAATTTTTACTCCTCTAAATAATACACACACATACACGCACACACAATATATATATATATATATATATATATATAGATATATATTATATATATTAGAGTTATACTGAATTAAAAAAACTGTTATATATATATATATATATATTAGAGTTATACTGTTGTAAAAAAACAGTAATGTACTTTGATAATAGTTTTATTGTTAAATAATGCAAACTAATTGGTTTTTGTTATTTATCTTTTCCAATTCTATGTGTCCTTCAATGACATAAAAAACCTTTGTTAATTTCTTTTTTAAACACTATTTCATTCGTTCAAATAACTGTTTAACTTTTTGTTAAAACTTTGATTTTTCGATGAAATGGATTGAAGTCTATTACATAAGTGGGCAGTCAATTAAGTGATGGAGGCACACAATGCACATAGTAATTAATTAAAAGACTTGTCATGGTCCTAAGGAGGGGAGAAACGAACCTATTGAAATATATTATTATTCATCAAATGAAATTTCATGACTTGACACTAAAAAATGTAAAAAGTTGATAGAAATTTAATTCAATTTATTTGCAAATACATTATATGGCAAAGTCATATTTAATCAAATAATATATCCAGGCAAGTAGGCTAAAGAAACAAAAAGATGATATACAATGAAATATACGATTGATAATATAAATTTGCTTTAAAAGGATATTAATATATTGTATATGAATATATCTCTTATTCATTTGAAGGAATCACTTGTAAGGGAGTGCAGTAGCTCAGTGCGTTAAGGTGTGTTCAATTCTCAATGTTGAGGGCGTAGGTTCGAATCCCAAGATGGGAAGGTCAATTTTGGTAAACTTCATTGACAAGATCCTAGGTTCGATAGACTAGTTTTATTGCTTATATATATATATATATGAGCATTAAAACTAGTCTATCGACTATATATATATATATATATATATATATATATATATATAGATATAATATCTAATATATATTATATAATATATATATATATAGTATATATAGATATATATATATATATATATATAATATATATATATATATATATATATATTATATACTATATATATATATATATATATATATATCTTCAATGGGGATATCAGGTTTCCATTAAATCTTCCGATACTCATTGAAAACACTGATACCGACAATATATTTTTTTTACTGAACTCTAGCTTTATATTTTTGAAATTATTTAAAAGAAGGCTAAAATGTGGTTTCTTGGAGCTTACCAAGAGTAAAATATGACATTTAAAAGACATTGAAACAATGGCAATACGCTTTTAAGCTAAAATTATTGTCACTCCCTGGAGCCAAGATATTTTGCCCTATTGGTCTACCATGGCTGAACTCAAGAAAAAAGTTAAAAAGTTAAAGGCTTGAAATCATTTAGGCCTCGGCTAAAATGTTGAATATACAATCAAAAATTATGATTCACTTTCCTAGAGTGAACCGAATATTCGTCAATAACTACAAAAAATGTCATAATCAAGTAATGTTTGTTCCTGTAAGGAACAAAGTTTTACAACATATCCCCCCCCATTTTACTACCTTATTTATTTGTTATTTTTATCATTGGACTAGGCTGTCCAAACTTGAAGGACGGGAAAGAATCCTCGCCCCTATAAATACTCTACCTCATTTTCAAATGAACATTACTTTACGCTCAATGAGTACTAACTTGTTTACTTTGTGACGAGAGTGCTTTTGTTGTATGTGTCTCAATATTGAGGAATATATATATATAGATATATATATATTATATATATATATATATTATATATAATATAGATATATATCTATAATATTATATATATATATATATATATATATATATATATATATTATATATAACTAATATATATATATATATATAGATATAATATATATATATATATATATATATATATATATATATATATATATATATATATATAAACACAAAACACATACACCACACATATATATATATATATATATACATAATATATATATATATATATATTATATTATATATATATATATATATATATATATATACTTATATATATATATATACTATAGATAGATAGATATATATTATATATATATATAGATTATATATATATATATATATATATATATATATATATATATATATATATATATATTAAGGTGATTCTTATTACAGTTTTTGGACTTGAGAGTCGAGCTTTTTACCTTAGAGATAACCTTAGATAAGTTTGAACGAAACCGAATTGCGGGAGGTGTCTTCTCAACGGACTCAAAAGTTTTTTAATAAACTAAGTAGTATTTTTTTCGCCATTCGATCGCCTACATGTTCTCAATATAAGTGCTATTTTTCAAATATATTGGAGCAAAATGTATTTATGATTCCAAATAAGTTTCATTTTTTAAGTTATTCTGTATTAATCGAGCAATTAAAGTTTAAAATAATTTTTTGAGAATTTTCCCCAAAAAGACTATTTCCAAAGCATTAATATCTCGTAAAATTTAGGATGTAAAAAAAAACTAATTAAGAATCCTTGCATTCATATGTTAAAAAAACTATTTATATTGAATTTTTGTTAAGGTCTAATTGAAGTTTATTTCTTATGATTTTTTTTAGCAAACAAGTACATAAGTACTTGTTTAATTTTTGCCTGTTATATATAGTCCTTTTGGTACAAAAAAGGCATTTGTATGTTTTTGCTAATACTGGGCCTAACAATGGATCTTCCATTTTTTATGCCAAATACTTATACACCTATAAAGTCTAATACCATGCAAGTATTTTATCTTTTCTTGTAAATTTATAGAGAAATTTAAGATTTCGTCATCTTGAACATTTTCTAGTCTTTTTTTACGAAGGTTAATTCCTACAAGATATTCGTCTTCATTTTTTATAATTACAAATCATGTATTGTTTTATTCATGTTTTTAGATTTCGTGATATTTTTATATCCTTAGTATGTCAATGTATAATTTAAAATCGATCTTGGATTTTTTTCTCTGCTCATTAACTAATATCATATTAATTTAAAATCATGCATACGATAAACTTTGGTCTGTTAACCATTTCCAGTGATATTTCAATGAAGTGTTTTGTATTTTATAATGATCTAAAAGCTTTATTTTTAAATTAAATCAATTCAGACAGCACAATTCTCTTGAAAATAGCCGATTTGAACTAAAAACGGCCTAAATCAAAACATGAGTGGCATGTGCAGTCAAAAAAATGGCCATATATATATATCAGGAAACGACCAGGACACCTTTTTTCGCCTGGACCCGGGCCGGTCCCAGGACTTAAATTTTCAAGCCGGGCCGCGGACGTAATATATATTTTCGTTCCTTCGACATTCTGAAGAGACGACGATTTTTTATTGGATAATAGATATGGATTTTCGGCTCTATTTTGATATCGGCTCTAATGGCTCTTCTTACTGTGGGAGAGCCGGCTCTTTCGGCTCCCAAACGGCTCCCCATACACATTTTGTACGTTATCAATAATTAATAAATTAAACCAAATTTTACAACATTTTGTTTCATTATTGACATTTTTAAGCACTTATGATGAGTAAAAATGCTGGATAACAATGCTTTATAAATAGAACTTTTATTATAACCATTATTAAATTATCACAAAATAGCAACACTTACAAAAAAATAAATTAAAATTAATTAAATAGTAATAAATAGCCTATTAAAGCAGACATAACAAAAAAAGGCACCAGAATACAAATATCAAAAAAGGCCTACCAGTGCTATTAAATTAAATAATAAAAAACTATAAGGTTTTTATAAAAGTATTAAACCAACAAAAAATGCACCATAATACAAATATCACTAGGCCTACAGTGCTATAAAAGGATTTAAAAAAAGGAGAGGGAGGGAGAGAGAGAGAGAGAGAGGGAGGGGGGAGACTCTGTTTGTGGCACTGCACTCAGCACAAGCGCAGCGACAGGGCGGAGAGACAGCGAGATACTGAAGGAGAAAAAAAAAACGGCTCCCAAATAAAATCCTTAAACGGCTCTTCTGCAGAGCCGGTTCCTATCGTTCACTTCAAAGAGCCGGCTCTTAGAGCCGGATCGTTCGCGAACGACACATCACTATTGGATAAGTAATTCAAAAACTTAGTAACAACATTTTTATAAAGAAAAGAATCTCCAGAAAAAAGTAAAGACTTTTTTTTTTAGAAAAGAACCTCCCAAAAAAAAGTGACAACGTTTTTTTAGAAAATAATATGTCGAAAATTCCTTTCTAAAAAAACTTCCTCACTTTTTTTGAAAATTATTTTATAAAAAAACTTTATGAATTACAAAACGAAAAAAAAAAATAATGAAGTCCCAGCCCGGTGTCTAAAAAACCGGGACACCGCTCCGGGACGCTCAAAAAACAGCCGGGACCCAGGCCAGGTCCACGGTCGTTTCCTGATATATATATATAATATATATATATATATATATATATATATATATATATGTATTTATTTAAATATATATACATCATCTTATATAAAATACAAGAGGATGTAACTGAGCTTGTCATTTTTTAAATAAAGAGACGAAGTGGATTATGGGTAAGTATTTCTCTTTCCTCAGGCACAAATATGGTAGTATAGAGAAGCTTGGAGGAAAATACAAATTTGAAGGCTTTTAGAAAGATTCTGACATTCAGTATATCCAGCCAAATGTCTTATTTAATATTCAGGGCTTCTTTTACAGGATATATAGTATATATATATGATATATTGTGTTATTTTTTTATTGACAACTTTTATAGGGCTCTAAAATGTGCTTCCATTTGCTTTTATAATGGTGATTCAGGGATCAAAAGAGTCGATTATTTCCCTTTGTTTATTTGAAATCCAGAAACTATGTTCAAAATGAATTTTTAGATTATGTTATTTCATTCATTTTTTTACATTTATGAATACAAAAATTCTGTGACACTCAAAAAATATAATTGAATTAATTTTCAATTAATATTTCAAACATTCATTTTTCAAATAAAATATATTTTAATTTTGTTAACTAAATGATTACATATTTATGTCTAGGAAATATTAAAGTTATTTTACAGAGGCCATTCATGGTAGTGGATT
Organism: Caligus rogercresseyi; assembly: GCA_013387185.1. Taxonomy (NCBI): domain Eukaryota; kingdom Metazoa; phylum Arthropoda; class Copepoda; order Siphonostomatoida; family Caligidae; genus Caligus; species Caligus rogercresseyi. The sequence goes on along the minus strand of CP045893.1, from coordinate 14,706,996 downwards.
TTGCCTATCAACCCAGTTTCAAGGATTGTCAGCATAGGAAAACATGTTTCTTTAAAAGACATAATAAAGATATTGGATGTTGATGCCCATGTATAGTAAAAATCTAACTTGGGCATCCCTAAAGCATTTCTAATCAAAGATTTACGACTAATGAAGGCCACACAGGAGTCGTCGCCCTTGGTTAAATCCCTTAATTGAAAGAAAAAAGTCAACCGAAAGAGACGTGATATTTATCTTTCTTTACTTTCTACTAATTTAGTAGTCTTCAATATGCCTTTAGGGCCAACGCTCATATGTAACATGCCCTAGTTTTAAGATAGGTAGTCCTGCATCTTGGAAGTATTTTATAATGTCCAAACTATGAATTAATGAAATGAGTTGTCGTTCATAAAAGTTACTTTAATTTTCTCCTAACATACAAAATGTAGAAATTAATTCACTCTGCAATAATTTTGTATTTAAGCTCCTGATTGTATATAAACAATCTTCTCAGTATATAATTTAAAATATTTATGATCCACAAAACTTTCAAAAATAATAAATTTCTTCCAAATACCTAGCTGCAATTCCAAGAAATCATAATATTTGTTCAAAACCATCGATTATTATATATCTATACTAATAAAAAAGAATTCTGTTCGTTCGTTCGTTTCCCTATATCTCCCGAACGGTTCATTAGATCTTGACAAAATTTTCAGTGAATAGTTTTGAGAACTCAGGGAGTGTTTTAGTGGGGTCGTAAACTCCTGGAAAATCGTCATCGTCATGTTTGTTTTATTCGCAAAAACGGTTTTTGTTGATTTTTTAAAATTGCCAAGTTAGATTTTCACCAAATTTTTTGTGGATGATTTTGAGGTAGTAAAACTTTTTTATTTTGGGTTTACCGGAAAATTCGTTTTCTATACGATTACTTAAAATAAGTTTTTTTTTGTGCCTGTCTTTTCCCCCAAATTAGGTTTTTTGGAAAAATAACAACTTTTTATAATGCAACATGGCGCTATTCAAATTTTAATAATGCCAAGAAATGGAGAGTGATGTAAATCATTTTTAACTTTTCTTGATAAAGATATGAAGTTGCAGCCCCTCTTAAGTTTTTTTCTTTTGTGCTTTCTCAGCAACGGAGATCAAATTAATACTCTAATATTCATCACTACCATACATATCTTCGGCACTTGATGTTCTCTATGAAATGGCTTCAAAAATAATTTCTCTTTATAAAGTGTAAATACCCAGCCTTAAGGAATAGAAAACGAAAAAAAATGGCAATGACGACTTTTTAAGGAAACTAACTTTCATTAGAAAAAAACATAGGCGCTCAATGAAATGACTTAAAAATAACTTATTTACGATGTTTAAATTTCCAGCCTTAAGGAACAAAAAGACGGAAAAAATGGCAATGAAGACCCATGACAACTTTTTAAGGAAATGATTTGATATGAAAAATCACATGTGATGGACATCACTAAAATTATTCGTATGATCTTTTTTCTATTCCAAAGGACTATTGCTAAGTTGGAAAATCCCGGGCAGCGCCGGGTAACTCCACAAGTATATTTATATTATAAAAGTTTAATCAAACGAAAGTGAAGATATACAACTTAAATATAGAAAAATTTAAACATAATATGACTTTGATAAACATAAATCATATTTTTCGACAATAAAACAGTGGTCTTTGCTATATATTTGATGAATCTATTTATTCACGATCATATGACGGAAAATATCTTATTGGTCAACAGCTTATGTTTCATGGAAAAGCAGTTGAATTGAGATATGAGGCTCAATATTTATTTCTAAGGTTCAATCAATTTGAAAATCTTTCATTCATATATTTTCATTTAATATACATATATTATTTTTATATTGAAGAGTGTTATATACAATGTTTATGAACATATACATAAACATAGTCATACTCGGTTTTTAATTGCATTAAGAAAATATCAAAACTTTATGTTTTACATCAAGATATACTTTAGTATTTTTAAAAGATTTACCTACATTTTAGAATGCAAAAAAATAAAAGAATTTTTTTGTAAGTTAATGCATGAGCATCGCTCATGTTTTTTTCAGATACCATAACTACTTAAATATTTATCTAAGTCTCGATTTTATAAGCACGTGTATATAAATATAAATGCTTGATAAACTAGAGGCATATATACATCAGAGAGTGTAAACCTCCGCCGTCACGGGGTCCTTATGAGCCTTCCGAGGCGGATTTTCACGACTGGGGCGATGTAGAGGGACGGGGGAGGGTTCCCTCGACGGAAATTCTGAGAGGAAGACGCTCCCGGCACCCATTTCACAGCACAGCGACATCTATTGGCAGAGTAGGCTAACTTGAAATATTTATTAGTATTTAGCTCGTTTTGCATCTTAATTCTGCACTCAGAGATGCCAAAATTTAATCACTTGTTCCTTTGGCATTTCCAACAACTTCACAAAGTTTCATCCGAATCCGTTCCGTACTTTTTGAGTTATCCTGCTGACAAACAAACCAACGCCAGTGAAAACAATACCTCCTTCGGCGGAGGTAATTACGGATTAATTTATAAGACATATAAATTTGTATTATTATATATTTTTCAATGACTTAATTCATTTGGAGTTATTGTAAACTACTACGAAGTTATAATAAAACATGATAGTTTCAAATTAAAGCCCAAAAATAAGAAAAAAAACAAATGGAATTCACATATAAAGTATACATCAATCAAAAGCAGTTACAACTAAACCATAGTTATCATGTAAGAGAATATTATGAATAACACAAATATAGTACAACTAAATGTACAGGTACATAATGTTCGTGGAAGTAAAATAAATATTAATTTAAAAATCCAATATTTTAGAATTATTTAATTCGAATCGGACAAAACTAGAGACTAATTTGACTCTTTTTTTTATTTATAATTTTTATTGCTACTCCGTATTTACAATCAATAAATAACAGAACGGGCACATGTAAATGAAATTAAACTTATGGTGCCCTCGCAATAGTGACCAATCCGGTCATCTATGTCGATCCGTCCTGACCATTATTCAAAGATGGCGTGGTAGTGAGCCAATCTCCAATTCTTGTACCAACAATGAAATTATACTGATTGGAGATTGGTTGGTCTCCAGAATCCTCGTTCCTCTTGAGAAAAATTATTCTTTCCAACTCAAAACATGGGCAGTCACGAGCCAAATGGATTGGATCTTCATCCGCTTCACCACAAGCTCTGCACAGTGGACTTTGCGATGGATGCATTACATGCAAGTGCCTTCGGAGGAGACAATGGCCCGTCATAAATTGAACCAGGGCGTTTAGTTTTCTTTTAGAAAAATTTAGGAGCCGCTGCCATCTATTCATCTGAACATTGGGCATCATAGTTCGGCTCTGACGACAATACGTCAAACCAGACCAAAGTTTTTGCCATTCTTTTTCGTAGAAGGTAGATACCACCCTTTTATAATAAACTAAGGGGGCACCAACTGCACATGTTGGAGCTCTTTTGACTGCTCCCGATTTGGCTAGCATGTCAGCTACCTCATTTCCAGTAATATTGCTATGGCCTTTTACCCAGGAGAGAGAGAGAGGTACCTCCTTTGCAATAGACCTCAATGAGTATTTGGTGTCTCTGACAAGGGCACTATTTGTTTCGACTGACCGTAGAGCTTCAATGGCCGCTCGAGAGTCCGTCCAAATACAAAATCCACAAGGTTCCCAGTTCTTGGGGTTATTCCTAATCCAAGAAAGAGCTTCCTTGATGGCTAGGATTTCAGCCTGGAACACAGTGTTGTAGGGCGATAGGCTTATAGACTCTTCTTTAACTACAAATTCTCCCTTGGTGACGATGTAACCAGAACCAACTCCTTCTTTATTTTTCGACCCGTCAGTAAAAATATTGACTCGGTGAGCAAATCCAGTCTCAAGAACATCTGAGTCCCACACTTTCTTGCGGACGATATTGTCCTTGTCCATGACCGGAAACAGTCTTGATAGCACCTTGCTATAAGCAAAACCTGAAGGAATACTTTTGGTTTTAAGATGGTTCCATTCTGAAGTATTATCAAAAGTATCAGAGACTCGAAGGTGCGCCATGGTTCCTACTCTTTTTGCCTCAAGAAATAATGGAATTATTCCAAAGAAAACCTCCAATCCCCTTGTTGGTGTGGATCTCATGGGATGACAGAGATTAAGAAGGGCTAATCTTTGAACCTTGTCAAGGAGAGTTTGCTGGCCTACTGTAAGGTTATGAGCCCACACATGAGCTCCATACGTGATTGTCGGTCTAACCACACTAAAATATACCCAAGAGCTTGTCTTGGACCCAGACCCCACGTTTGACCAATCATCCTCTTGGTAGCATGAAGTAGTCTCTTGGATTTTGAAACTTTAATTCTAATATGTTCTGAAACCTCAGCTTAGAGTCTAATATGTGATGTATTTTCTTAAAATGAAGCATGGGCAATTTTTTAGAAAATACGAAAAATAAGCGTTTGCTATTCTATGAGAGATGCTCTACATTTTTTATGATTGCAACTTTTCGTTTAATTCACTGGAAAATGCGCTTTCGAACATTTAATCATCCTTTAAAATCCCGTTAAAAATAAATCTAGCTACAATAGTTGGTATCCTTAGCTTAAGCATTTCATACACAAAAAAATATGAAGAATAAAAGGAGGGGCAAAGAAAATATTGTTTTCTTTGGATAACAGTATGAAGATGTTTGATAAGAACCGGTTGATATGCTAGAGTACCAACTATATTCATAGACTCATAGCACATTTTTAGGATCTTTTTGTAATTACTCAAAAGTTTAATATTAAAATATATATCTATTTTTGTCAGTTGATGATAAAAGGTAGAGTTTACAGGAATAATGTAATGGAGCTGAGTTTTTTAAACTAAAGCATAGGCATTCTTTACTAAGTACCAAAAATAAGCGTTTGTTATTCTATGGAAGATGTACTTCATTTTTTATTATTGCATGTTTTCGATTAAGTCACAAGAAAATGCGCTTTTCAACAATCAATGGTCTTTAAGTCATGCCTTATAAATATATCTAGCTTCATTAGTTGGTACCCATAGCTGAAGCATTTCATACACAAATGTAAACATAAATATTATGAGATGGTGTTAAAATGAATATATATTGTAAAAATGTTCTGACTCTGGAGGAATAAGTCGTCGTCTAATCTTTATTTGAAAACCATCATCCAGTGATCGATTTGATGCCTTCTTAGCCCTTAGTCCGAGATGGAGAAAGATGACGAGAACACAATAGAAAAAGGATGCGAAGACTCCTATAGTAAGTAATGAATCGCCTGTCTATATGCCTCCTCTTGTGAAAATTAATTTTTAATGCACTCTCAGTAAAGGAATGGGACAATTGGAAATTCCATTGTAAAGATGGATAGGATCATTGCTCACTCCTGGAAAAGTCGAAGGAACGAATCCATTTCATCAGGCCTCTTGGAGGAAACGAAAAGGGACTCTATTGCAGCCTTAATTACTAAAATTCGACTGACATAATAAATATTGTCCACACTGAGCAAGGACGTCTCCTAGTCTGAATTACAATCACGGAGGAGCCACAATTGAATCTGAACTTCGAGCCTTCCCATGTCAGACAGAGAGAGGAATTTCTAAGAGATTCCTTAAGGAGGAACTTAAACTACCATTCGTCGAACCTCGGAACCTGAACATCCACACCATAAGCTTTTCAAGGAGGCTTACATGCTGCTAAATAAATCTGGATACCGTCCAGGTCCACTTCATAAAATGGCTTCTGATTCCGGAATGACTACTGCTCATAGTTTTATTCAGTATGGCTCATATTGAAAAATCCTAAGAGTATGTCATTCAACGGAATATATTTTGTTAAATATTTGAAAATCTATTATGTATTTTTCCTTCATACCATTAAGATGAAAATAAATATTTTTTATTCAAGTGGATATGCTTCAACATTTGCTTATATAGCCTGTGAAATTTAACAATTAAAAAAGGAATAGTCTTGATTCCTTCCAAAAGGCCATAAAGGATAAACCCTATGGCGAGCAACCTTTTAACTTACATGTTTGGGGGAACTACTTATACTCTAATACAGTAGTTTCCTCCAAAGACCTATTTTTTAAATCTATTTATGTCTACGAAAACTCATTTCTAAAAAAATATTTACAGTCCAAAATTATAATAATTAATACAGATGATCTCTATATTTTCATAACAAAAAGATGTTTATTACGCATTGGTTTCTCTAAAATACCGAAAAAATATTTTATTTTTCTACTTACTTAAGTGATTTCCTTTAATATCCGTTATTGTGTTATAGTATTTATATTCGTATGTTCGTTTTCGAGGGATAACTTGAAACTATTTTTATTTGTATTAAGTTTAAATACATATATTTTACTTATATGTATTTTAGAACGTAAATAAATTTATGACGAATTCATGCTAGCTATTATTTTTAAAATATTTGAACACTTTTATTAATTGGTAATTGCGTGAAAAATATATTAATCCACCAAAAACTATATAATTAATTCTTCAATTTATAAAATTCCTCATTTAAATAATTGTGCCATACGTTATAGGTCTTCAGGAATAATTATATTTCATACATAGATAAATTTATGACGAATTCATGCTAGCTATTATTTTAAAAATATTTGAACATTTTTATTAACTAGTAATTGCGTGAAAAATATATTAATCTACCAAAATTATATAAGTAATTCTTCATTATATAAGATTCCTCATTCAAATAATTGTGCTATACGTTATAGATCTTCAGGAATAATTATATTTCATACATATAATATATATTACAATTTATAGTTGTAGTTTTTTTTTGCCATAAGGCGATATTTATTGATTTCTATAAGGATATATGTAGACATAAAACAGAAAACTAGAATATTAAAAAATGTAGCAAAAAATAATTCAAAACAATTATCAATCGAATAAAAACTTTTTGGCAAATATAGATATTTTCTGTAGAAGTTACACCGTAACAATGAACCATTCTTTAAGTTTTATCAGTGATAAGAGAATCAGAAAAATATAGTTAAAATAATGTTAACTCTATTTATAATGATTTGATATACATAAATTACTAACGTAAAATAGGTTGATATATACTTTTCATTTGTGCCGTATCCTCGAAAAATGGCAAAACCCTCTTTCTATACAATTTTTCTATTAAAAAAAACAAATGTATAGAAAAAGAGGGTGTTTGTTACACTGTCGATATTGTCTTTTTATACAATATAAAATATAAACTTTGAAAAGGAGTGGGTAAAAGTTGGGCCAAGGGACAATTCGTTTATCTACATTAATTATATTTTAAAATTGGCAACTCATGATGTGCTATTCGGAAGGTAGCTCAAAAAATATTTGCGTGTAATGATTAGGTTTCCAAAAATCATTTAGTATTAGAAGGATTCGCTCGTTAAAATCCTTATATGACTTCCTTCCATTCCTCAACGACCTCTCAGTCCTCACGGAGACCGTCTCAGGCTGAAATCGTGAGGCACAGTAACAATGCTTCACGACGGAAGAGCTTAGTCCTGCACTTATACGGCCCCTTCTTGGTCAGGTCCACCTGAAACTCCACGTCACCCAAGAAGAAATGGATGTATTCGTCGCTTATCTAAGAGACAGGCCTTCTGGAATGGCCTGCCACGGATGACTTCTTCCATCTCAACCTTAGCAGATCGCGAAGGGCATTCAGCTAAAGTTTATTCATCCGGAGTTCCCAAGGACACATCTGATTTGCTGTCTCTTTCAATCACAGTTGATACTCGGGGAACGGGCTCCCAGTACCTTCAGCCAAAGTCCGTCGAATGGCTTGTCATGGAGGTCTTCCTTCTTCCCGGCCGACCTTGGCAGTGCGTGAAGACGCCCTCGGTTGAATCCTGTGGGTCCCCGTGGACTATAGAGAGAAGACTGGAAGAGTTCTTTGGATCAAAGCTGTAGGAGATGATGAGTCTGAAGAGGAACTCCTGAGGATTGACTTTACGCCAAAGAGGTTGAAAAGAGCAGGTTGGGAAACATGGGTTGATCAGGTGTTGCACATTGGATTCCGTCGAAGTCCCGTGGTTCTAGTCATTATACTCATTGCAGGGATGAGAGTCGAAAAAAAGAGGGATGACAGTAACTTAAAGAGATAATTTTCTTCTTTCTGAGTAAAAAGAAAAACATCACAGACCAGAACCAGTTGATATGTACAGTTACCAACATCAGTAAATGCTCATCATGTAAGGCTAAATACAATATTTCACAACTTTAGGGGCCAATTGCGCATTTTCTGAAGCTTTTTGTCATTATTCAAAGGGTTAATATGAAAATATAAGCACTTTTTTATAGTACGGTGTTGTGATTCATTTTGTCAGTTGTTGATAAGAGGTCAAATTTGAGAAATAATATCTATATGGTCATTTTTTATGAAGTAAAAATAGCTAGAAACAGAAAAAGGCGTTTTTCTCTTCTTCTCCTTTTTTTCTCAAGCGTCATTTTAAGAAAATACATCACATATGACTCCAAGATACTTAATTTTATTGGAGTACGGAATCACTTGATGGGCATATGAAGGTCATGCAAGGATGAGATCGGATGCTTCGTCTTACGTGTAAAAACCGTTGCGACAGTTTTGTAGGGTTGAATTTTAATCCATTTGACCCACCCCATTGTTCAACAACAGAAAGGGCTCGGTTCATGCTCTGAACCATGGTCTTTGGGGCAAGTCCAGATATAACCAGTAGAATATCATCAGCATATCCAACCACTTTGACCTCCGTATCCTTGAATTTGACCAATAAGTCATTTATGGTTATATTCCATATTACTGGGGAGAGAACTCCTCCCTGTGGACTGCCTCTTGTGGGACGCACTGTTTGGTAGTTGACCTTATTGTACTACTAACAATTCTGCCTCTAAGAATATTATCATACCAGGAAAAAACTTCAGGGTCTACCCCCAAGTCTTGAAGCCCTTTTAAGGCTCCTGCAAATGATATGTTGTCAAAAGCTCCAGTACAGTCCAGACTTACCGCAAGAGCAAATTTTTATCATATACAGCTTTTTCAAGGATATTTGACACCACAGAAAGAGCTGAGTCAGTAGATCGTCCTATAGTGAAGGCATGTTGCTGGAAAAGATACGAGGGTAATCTTTCCTGGAGATGCCACTGCAACAGCCTCTCTAGTGTTTTGAGGACAAAACTAGAAAGCGTAATGGGACGGAAAGATTTTGGATCCGTGTATGAATCCTTGCCTGGCTTAGAAACAAAGATTACTCTCATCCTTCGCCACAACAAAGGAATCTCATTGAGACGCAATGAGCGGACAAAAAGAATTCGTAAATACTCTAACATTTCGAGTGGAAGACACTTGAGTACACAAGGAGAGATGTCGTCGAGTCCTGCAACTTTGTAACTATTAAATGAATTAATGGAAGTCCCAAGCTTCTCCAAAGTGATGATACCTTCTAGGTCATCATGCTCTTTAAGTGGAGTAACCGACCATGCATCACGTACAATGTCTGAGTTTGGAGACATTTCTCCCCCAGGAAAGTGGTAGGACAGTAGGTTTTCTAGAGACGCTTCAGAAGTTTCAGCCAATTCTCCATCTTCATCAACAATTAAACCGATGGTAGCAGTTGAGCTTGGCTTCACAGTACGGACAATCTTAGATACATCCCCTAAATCATCTAATCGGCTACAGTATTCCCGCCAACTAAGTTTCTTCGATTTTTGAGAAGATTTGTATAGTCCCTCGTTTTCTTTTTAAGGGCATCCCTAAGGCGTTGCCCCCCTTTGCCACGTCGAACACGACGTAAAATGTTTTGAACGTGTTTTCTAAGAGATTCAAGACTCTCATTCCACCATGGGACTGGTCTAATTCTTCTTGCTGGCTTAAGGGGTGCGACCATATTTAGAGTCCTTTGGACAGCTTCTGTCCAGGCCTGAGATGAGGTTTCCAAACTACTGGTCAAAGGGTTAGGTAGCTTTGCTGACTCCTTTGCTAATTCAAAAGTAAATCTCTTCCAGTCAGCTTTAATGAGATTACGACATTGCTCAATAATTGGTGTATAGCTTCCTGTAGAAAATTGAAGGTAAGCATGATCACTATGTGAGTATTCATCATCCACTCGCCACTCAAAAACTTGCATTCGTTGATTGAATGTACTATTTGTGATTGTGATATCAATATGGCTTGAGCCTCTCCCTGAATTGAAAGTTGGAACGGTTCCAATGTTTTCAACACATAAATTGAACTGCTCAATAATTTCCTCGAGAGCACCGCCCCGGCGATTAACGTCAGAGGAACCCCAGAGTGGGCTGTGTGCATTGGAGTCGCATCCCACTACCAATGGTTTATTTTGACCCTTGCAGAAGTCAAGTAAGGCGAGAAATTTATGTTGCGCTCCAAACTCAATATTGATATCAAAGTAGACTGAACAATAGTACACATTCATTTTTTGTGAAAGTAAGGTTGATCCATGTTGTACCATACATGTTTGTTCAATTAGGACAGTAGTTATATCCCTATCACAAAATGCATCCACTCCCCAGAAGGGTATTTGCTTGTCCACACGAATGCAAGCCCTTCCTCCTGATTTGCCTATTGTCATTTTGGTTGGACTGTTAGAGAATTGAAGTGCTGAATTTTGTCCCAGAAGAGGTTCTTGGATAAGAGCAATGTCGAACTTAGTATCTCTTAGTCTTAGCTCAGCCTCAGCCGCTTTGGAATGATGAAGATTGATTTGATATATATGAAGTCTTCTCATGTAAAAGATAGATAATTAATATGTATGGAAATAGTAACCAAGAACACAAAACTCAGTTTTTCAATTGTTTAAAACGGTTGTTGAGTTCATCTGGAGATGGGGATGTATCAGGCTTACTACGTTTACCTGATTGTTTATTTAGACTCATTGAAGAATCTGGCGAATCTATATTTTTACTTTGTTCACAAGTTTACCAGGTGATACTTCCTTTTCATTCAAACATTCAGTCCCTACAGATAGGGACTCAACAACACAGTCCTCATTCGATGAAGTAGGAGCCACCGATCCAGACAGTTCATTGGCTGATTGTTTTTTACTATTTTCTGAAGAAATTCATCCATTGTGCAAGATGAATTAATGTTTTCCTTGACAAACTCTCTATTCATTACTTGTTTCTCCTTTGAAGTCTGGTCCTCAACGACATCTACTTTTTGAGTATGTTCTTCTTCATTGAGTACTGGCGTTGCATTGGAAATATAAATTGATTTGTTACTTTCATTCGCATTGCTTCTATCGTTCTTCAATTGTTTTTCATAATCACGCCATTTGACAAATTTGTTCGTACATTCTCGGGCAAAATGCCCAGGTTCAAAACATTTTGCGCACCACTTTTCTTGTCCATGTATGATATTCTAGTTTTATGGCCTTTAATTGACAAAAAACCGGGTATTTCGCTTGACAAAGTGACTTTTACAGAAATATCTCCGTTCATTAGGCCCTTAAGTCTCCCTTCTCGAAAGCAACATTCTCTTAGAGGTGCTTTGATGGCTCCATACTCTTTTATCACTCCCTCAATATCATCCGTTGAAATATCTTCATGAGGTGAGTGAATAATGATATTTTTTCATATATAAGAGGATTACCAAACTCATCTTTTCTCTGCGCTTTCAGACCTCTGATGGTTCCTTTCAATCCTTTAAACACGCCGTCAGCATTTCGAATGATGAAATCGTCTTCGACATGGGCAAAAGTAGTTCCAATATTCAGTTCATTTTTCAAATCTATTAATATAGTATTTTTATAACCTGGGCAAACACGAATTCTTTCAATAGTATTAGAATTTAACTTCAATATGTCAAAAACAGTCTTCTCTACATCCTTATTCGTTGGTCTATCCGGGAATCCTTCTTCTGTTACCGACTTAAAGTCAATAATTACTTTGCTTTTCACTGCCTTAGCAGTTAAGTTCTTCTTCAGAGCTTCTAAATAATTAGAAGTAGATATTTTATTACTTCCAGGTGATGATCCATTCATGTTGTTGAAAAATTAACGCAATGTTCTCACCATCAATCTTCACACGAAACCTCGCCTCACTTAAGTGATTTAGAAGAATCCTCGGAATCCTTTCTCCGGCACAGTAGGTGACGATGAAAAAGTCCACGGATAATGAGCTCAGAACACTAATAGAGACACTATAGAGACACAGAAAGCTATCCAATTAGAAGGGGGAAAACCGCGATCAGGAATATGATGGAAACAGCGTTTGTTTACATCAATAAAGGAGTAATGAAAACAAAGACTCCTTTATAATACCCTCAAAACAGTGAAGAATCCACGAATCCGGGTCTTCGAGGGTATAAATTCCAATTAAAGAGTCCGAAAAACAGTCCTTTTGCACTTAAGCCTCTCTTTACAATGATAAAAAGGGGTAAATCACACTTAGAACACTCGAACACTACGTTACTAATGAAGAGTAAAAAATACACGTCTTCACAGTCAAAAATCACAAAAAGAT
>CP045893.1:14608556-14694373 GCA_013387185.1 Caligus rogercresseyi | reverse complement strand
TTTATATTCAGTCGGATGCAGTTCTATCAAAACAAATAGGCAAAAAAAAAACCGTTAACTCTGAGTTTTTTAATGGCGGAAGACAGAGTTCAGGGATGGGGGGGAATAAAGGAAACGACCGGGATACTTTTTTTGGCAGGGACGGGAATTCAGTTTTTCAAGCCAGGGCCGGCCAAAACCGGGCCGGGACTTTAAAATATTTCGTTCCTTCGTCATTCTCAAAGTGACGACGTTTTTTAGAAATAATTTCCTAAAATGTTTATAGGGTTTAAAAAATTCGTTAAAAAAAACGTCGATACTTTCAGCATAAAAACGAACGAAAAATATTAAAGTCCCTGCCCGGGTGATTTTTTAGACACCGGGCGGGTCGGTCGGGACACTCAAAAAAACAGCCGGGCCGGTACTTGGTCGTTTCTGGTTAAAATAGAGGCAAATTTAAATATGTAAAACAGCATAACCAGAGAACTTTTTGCGGATAATGGGAGCGAAACTTGTCGCAAGAAGTCATTTTTCGCGAATAGAGTATTATCCTTATAACCCAACCTCCACATAAGTGCAGTAACAGTTTCAATATATTCATCGTTTGAATTACACTAAAAAGCAAAGTTTTTAAAATGACCTTAAAAAAGTACTCATAAATACTGAATCGAATTCCAAAGTCCCTGAAAGACTAAAGACTTAATCTCGACATGTATAAGTGAAAATCAATAAGATTTACCTATTAAAGCCTTCCTCAATCTAATTGAATTCTGGCTGTGATCTTCTTCGTTGACCAAAATAATTTAACAAAACCTAATTTAGATTGATTCGTTGTTGGACTTTTTTAGTATGGATGAAGTTGAACAAGTTATAGCTAATGATTTAGGCATCAGTAATATATTAGCATAATATGAAATGTTACATATAAAAGACAGATGGTTCTGTCAAATATTTTTGATTACTGTGTAAATTAGTCTATCGAATCTAAGATCTTATTAATGAGTAGGCCAAAACTGACCATCCCCACCTGGGATTCGAACCTGGTCCCCCAACATTGAGTCTTGAACTATTTTGTATATTTTAGTGTTACTCTAACTTTTAAGATTTGATGCAAAAAAAATGATATAGTAGCACATGTTTTGAGATTTAGAAAAATAATTTGCGTATGCAAAATAAGCTATGTAGATCTTGTTAATGAAATGCCTTGAAGTTTAGTTTTGCAACTTAAAAAGAAGGATGGAGTCTGGGTGGAAAATGCATGTTTTTATTTCTGCAGAAAGCAAAAGTATCAATATTTATCGATTTATAGCAATAAATTTAGAAATAACAAAGGAAATATGTTTATAAATATGAAAAAAAACATTGGGCATAAACAAAACTGCACCATGATTTCCAACTATTGTCCATTATCATTAATGAATAGCCTTCTCTCTGCTTCATAGGACTTTCAAAAAAATAATATTGAAAATATTGTTGTGCCTCTTATTGGAATATAAACATATACTATCAATCAGGAAACGACCGGGTACCCGTCCGGGTCCCAGCAGCTGTTTTTAGCGTCCCGGCCCGTTGTCTCGGTATTTTTAGACACCGGGCCGGGACTTAAATATTTTCTTTCGTTTGTCATTCATAAAGTTTTTTATAAAGGAATTTTCGAAATATTCTTCTCTAAAAATACGTCATCACTTTTTCTGAGAATATTTTTTTTTTGGAGACATTCTTTTCTAAAAAACGGCGTCACTTATGTTTTTGGAAATTCTTTTCTAAAAAAACGTCGTTACTTTAGATTGTCGAAAGATCGAAAGAAATAATGTTAAGTCCTGGACCGGTTTTGGCCCGGCCCGGCTTGAAAATTTAAGTCCGGTCGTTTGATACTATCAATATTTATAGCAAGGATTACGACATACTATTACTTCAATGATTCTTTAAGTCTCATTTAAGGCATTATGTTAGTCAAATGCTAAAGCGACTATATTTATAGAATCTCAATTATTTATGTTCAAATCGTCAATGATAATTTTAGTGTTTTTAATATGCCATCATTGTCATAGCTTGATACTTTTATTTGTACTTTACATGCATCTCTCCTGCACTTGTAACCGTTATTTAAATGTATTGACGTTCCTTTTACGTGATTACCATCTGCGCATGGTATATATATATATATATATATATATATCTATATATATAGTATATATATATATATATATAATATATATATATATATCTATATATATATATATATATATATATATATATATATATTATATATATATATATATATATTATAATATATATTATGTATATATAACATAACTAATTACAATCCTCAATGATTTTTTATTCTTAACCAATCATAGTTTAAAAACAACTACAAATATGTATACCATAAAAGTAATTTCTATGCGTATTTAAAGTAATTTAAAGGAAAAAATAATTCTACTAGCGTAACCCTACATACGATTATTTGACAATTGGAATTCATAATATATTGTTTTTTTTTGCAAAAGCCTGTACTCGAATAAAATATTTCGCAGATATAATAATAAATTATTTGACATAACTGTTAGTTAACAATAAAATATTAAACACGAGGAGCCTGGGATTCCCTGCATATGAATATTTATTTTTTGATTTGATAGAATTGCATTCTTGAAGATTGGGGTACTATCCATTTTGATTGATATTTCTCTAAGATAATGTATGGATTTATATGTAATATATTTATATGTATCCTTTTTCTCGAACGCAATTGGTAAAAATAAAAGCTGTGGCGATATAAATTAAAGAATGATTTCACCCGGGGCTGTTGAGGACTAAACATCAATTCGGGAAGAAGGAACTCATTCTATAAGACCTAATTATATCGTATCATGGACCGACATCCAAGTCATTGCTGAGTCCTTTGAGTTTGCCCAATATTAATATAATGTTACTAATAAATGGCAGTACATAGGTAAAGCATATACGAATATTATATTATGTTGTCGTGTTCTGGTACGAGGGTTGGTCAATAAGTCTGTGACTTTTTGTATTTCCGTCCATATAATTTGGTTGTCAACACTGCTCCTGTCAACAAGCATCTATCAGCTGACTTCTGTTAAAGTTTGAACACGCTGGGTCTTTTAGTTTGTGTTTGACAGTCTTTACAGACAAACAACTTCGTGAATTGTGTAGAAAATGGAGAAAAGTGAATTTCGTGTGCTCATCAAGCATTATTTTTTGCGGGAAAAAACCATCGCTGAAACAAAGGCTAAGCTCGATAAATACTATGGAGACTCTGCACCATCGATATCAATGGTAAAAAAGTGGTTTACAGAATTTCGTTGTGGTCGTACAAGCACCATTGATGCCGAACGCTCTGGACGCCCAGTTGAAGTCGCTACACCAGAAACAATTCAAAAAATTGATGATATGGTGTTGGCCGATCGGAGATTGAAAGTGCGGGAGATTGTGGAAGCCATAGGCATATCACATGGGTCAGTGGTTTCGATTTTGAAAGATCACTTGGCTATGAAAAAGCTATCCGCAAGATGGTGCCGCGTTTGCTCACAATCGACCATAAACGCAATCGGGTGACAACTTCGATGGAATGTTTGGCTTTGTTCAACCGCAATAAGGACGAGTTTTTTCGCCGATTTGTAACAGTGGACGAAACATGGATACACTACAACACACCAGAGACCAAGCAGCAATCAAAACAGTGGGTTTTGAAGGGTGAATCGGCGCCGAAGAAGGCCAAAGTGGGTTTATCAGCCAACAAAGTCATGGCTACTGTTTTCTGGGATGCACGTGGTGTAATCCACATAGATTACCTTCAGAAGGGAAGAACAATGAATGGCGAATATTATACCAGCTTATTGGACCGATTTAATGAGGATTTAAAAAAAAAGACCCCATTTGGCCAAGAAAAAAGTTCTTTTTCATCAAGACAATGCAAGAGTCCATACATGTGTTGTTTCCATGGCGAAATTTTACGAATTACGCTATGAATTGCTCCCTCATCCGCCGTATTCTCCAGATTTAGCCCCGAGTGACTATTTCTTGTTTCCGAACCTTAAAAAATGGCTTGCCGGAAAGAGATTTTATTCCAACAATGAAATCATCTCACAAACAAATACATATTTTGAGGACCTCGAGAAATCTTATTTTTTGGAAGGGATAAAAAAATTGGAGAAACGCTGGACGAAGTGTATAGAGCTCAAAGGAGACTATGTTGAAAAATAAAATTAGCTTTTGTCAAAAAAACTTTGTTTCATTTAAAAAGTCACGGACTTATTGACCAGCCCTCGTATATCCAAGTTGATTGTCACCCTTGGACATATCTGTAAATAGGGTAAAAATAGGAGGTCGTCTATAAAGAACTTTAAATATATACACACACACACACACAATATATATATATATATATATATATATAATATATATATATATATATATATATATATATATATATATATATATAGATATATATATATATATATATATCATGATCACTATCATTAAATAACCATGAATTCTAATGAAAAATGATTTTTTATAATAATATAACTTTGTTTGATATACCCGTTTTATAATTAATATTTAAAAAATACGATTAGGACTGTTATAAAAATATGAAACTGTATTTTCATTGCTTCCGCCCTCAATTGCCCATGCGGCAGGCCATTCTGTGAACTAAAAAAAAGTATAGTCCCCCTTGAAGAACCAAAAATAATTATATTCATGCATGTTTTAGAAGACTTAAAATTGAACAAGTCCTAACCACAATTCTATGAAAATCTCATCAGCAGATGTCGCTTAATCAAAAAAATGTATTTAGTATGAGCTTCCATTTTCCTTTTTCTTTTTTTTTCACCACGCACAACGCATAAAGAAGAAGAAAAAAATGCACTCGCGCTCCTTTCTCTCAGCGGTTACAGTTCTTATATTCTCTTCTCTTTGGTTCCTCGGAGAATTGCTCTGCCTGCCTCCTTGCTTGCTTGCTAGCTTGCGTGCGTGCGAGTATGTATTGATGTATTCACAATGAACGTAAAACGATCAAGACAGTAGTGTTAGAGAAATCGAAGGTGGACCTCGCGTGCTTCACTCTCTGTCGTGTTGTTTACATTTCTTTACATGTATCCCACAACTATATTGATGAATAGTATTTTAACTATGTGACTAAGACCTTTCTTTCACAAAGTGTGTGAGTGTGTTTATCTGTGACTTGTGACTTCTCTTAGCATTTCAATCCACCCATCAAGAGAGTCTCTTGTTCATTAGAAATCGAAAAATGTGGTGGCTTCTCTCTTAGAAGTCATTCTCAGTTCCACTCAGGGATATCATTCCAGAGGTAAGACACAGACATCATTTCATGAGTTATTACATTTAAAAAGTCGTTAAAATGCATATTTATGAATAATAATGAAAAAGGAAGTTATGTAGATTTACAACTATGATTTCTCTGCAAACTTCGTCGTCGTCTCTCTGACGGGTGCAGTTGGCTATAGCTATCAAAGGAAAGAAAAAACCATCTTTGATCTCGTCGGTTCTTTTTGAATCATATTCTACTAGCTGAAGGGTTGTTTTCATTCTTTGCGAGCAAGTGCATAGCGTATGTCTTTACCCCCCCGATAAAGGGGTTGCTTAGGGGGTGGTTGCTCAAATGCACACACACAAGTCCTCCATGTGACTTCTGCATACAAGTAGAAAGTTGAGCACACCATGAGTTCGTTCTCTTTTCCCTTTATCATCGGAACGTGTTCTTCCTGTATGAAGTAGGATGCCTCAGGCCAATAACTAATTAGGGTTTCTTTCAAAATGATAGTCCCATTACCTTTGGTGGTGATGTAACTACAACCCTAATAATACTAATAGTAGAAGTAGAGGACCATAGAGTTTTAAAAAATATATATAACATTTTATTATTCTTTTCCCCCTCAAGGTTGTAATTTTCCAGAGCACTGGAAGGGTCGATGGTTTCATTCAGACTACTCCGAGCCCCTTGTTATTTCGAATAATAAAATATCACAAAAGGGTCTCTGCGTTGAGAGTATGATAATCAGTACATCATGGAAGAAAAGTAAGATTTTTATTTATAGAACATTATTATTATTCTGAACAATAAGAATAATAATTTTTATTATATGTTCCATTATTGCGTGTTCTTCTATCTGGAACTATATATATTTTTTTACCTTTTTTTAACATAGTGATGGACACTCTGGGAAGTGCTACAAGTGCATGGTCCTCTATGAAAAACATTACAATGTTCTTCAGTATAAAGAGAGTAAGTTTGTATATTTATAGAATTATATTTTTAATATGGGTCCTTGTTCCATATTTTCCTTAAATGAGCTGATGGATGGGTCTACTACCTCTGAGGTGAATAATTGGTCGACGAAATACTGTCAATAATGTCTGCTAATTATTCAAAACAGGACATTCCCTTGTTTTCAAAGATTTATGATTATTTTTGTCACAAAAAAAACATATTGTTTTTGGTGAAAAATATTTATTTTTAGTTTTGTATCAGGCAAAGGAACTTCTTGTAAGTAACATCTGGTTGGTGTTACTAATAGTTGTTATCTTTGGGATAAAGTTAGGGCTTTAGCATCCATGGTAGAAGTGTTTTTTTCTTCATGGAAATAATCCAGTGGAAAACAATAAGACCAACTGACTTGCACCTAATAACACGGGGTTCATCTCAACAGTTGTGAACTTTGGAGATTTCTTATTTAGGCTTCTATACTATAAAACTCTAATTTGAGCTGAATGGGAATATTGACAGTATAATTTTTGTTTCCTGCCATTCCTTTATAAAAAAGCGATGGATTGATCTATTATGACTTAATAGCTTTAGTTTGCTAATAATCAACCTACAATAAATAATGCACTTGCATTACTTAACATAGATATTATAGCTCAGAGGATTTATAATCATTGCGCAGGAGTTTTTCAAATTACTGTTGACTTTAATGTGGATCAGGGATACAATGATGTTATTGTCACTGCGGAGTCTCTTTAATATCCAAATTTTTTCCTAACTATTTCCCTAAGGTTACTGTGAAGAGAACATAGAAAGCATGAACTGGCTCTGTGACCAAATCGGAGGCGACTCCATTTTGTACTCCATGTTCCGCAAGAGGCTGAGTCCATTAAATGTCCCTTCAAGGGTCCTTATTCCTTCAGTTATGCTAAAGGCGGTAGCTACAAGACCTGCTCTGACCCTCCATCCTATATGGACTCCTGCGTTGACTCCACAAGAGTCAAACTTCGATATCAGCATGTACGGACGTACCTGGATCCGAAATAGCGAGTAAGACAATTACAATCTTCCCAACAACATCTTTAATGTTTAAATATATATGTTTATTTCCTTGGTTAGATGAAGAAATAGAGTGCTTGGCTCATTGGAAGCAGGGTTCATCAGATATCTCGTTGCCATGCTTAATCACAGCCACGTCTATACGGACAAGTCACGGTATCGTTGCTTTGTCTATCAGCGCCATCGGGAAAAGGGACAAGTCACCTATAAAATGGCACAGTCCTACTCTGCATCCTGCGTTGGCCTGTGGATTCCCACAGAGGGATCTAAAATTTTCAACTTGAAAAAATGTAAGTTTATTATACCTTCTTTAAATTATATTACATTTCATTATTTTTTATTCTTCATTCTGGTTTAAATAGTGGACAGCGGCAATAGCAACACCTGTATCTTTCCGGAATGGATGAGTCACCATCATGAGTGGTTTTCCATCAATCAAGAGGCAGGCCTTCATCTGAACAAGAAGGGGCATACTCTAAAGTTAAGAAACTTTACGTCAGGGACCTCATCCGTCGTACTTGTCATTCAATGAACACATTGAACGAGTCCAATTCCGTTCAAATCGTCAGCTATGTTAAAGCTGGATGGTGAGTGGCTTCTTTGGGTGGTCTGTAGTACAGCGATTAAGTGTTTGTTTCTGTTTTTCCCTCTTGCAGTGACAGCGGGTATGTTTGTATGGTCTTTCATGGCCGGGATCGCCACGTGATTCAAATGCAGTGGGGTGACAAGGGTCGCCATCCCTCCGAGGCCTGCAGTCATTATCACTTCGATACAAAGTTTTCTCCAACTTTGACCTTTGTCAGCGGTCTGCATCACCGTCAGCCCTGTCCCTTTTCGGGCCTCTACACAATCACGGGAGGGGACGCTCTACCTCAAATCTTCCGAACCAATGAAGAACCCTCCTCCTCCTCCGCCACTACTAGAGACTGCAGGGAGGACTCTTCACTCTTCATGTACTCGGGCTGCTCCGGGTCTTCCAATGTCAGAATCGAGACGCGATGCCCCGCATCCTCCTTCGGAGAGGCCAATCAGCATATATCATCCGAGTTCAGCTGCCACGTTCAATGGCCCATCGAGGACAATTATCAGGCCCTCATTCTTAGCCCCAACACCGAGGCCGGTCCAAGGGACTTCCTCTGTCTCACATATCTGGAGCAGCCCGACGGAGTTATTCGGGCATCCCTGGATCAAAACGCATGCCTCGTCAATAGCGTCAAAGACGTGGGCACCTTCAACGTATCATCCAGTGGACCTTGCCTAGAGGCCCTTACGGGAAGTGATATATCCGGAGGGAGCACGCCAGAGAGCCTTCACCTCATGATGGAATTATTTCTTGTTGTGCCACTTCTTCTACTCTTTTGAACGTTCAGTGATTCCTGTATTCAACATATGTGCGGATTACTCAACTGGGAAAAGAAGTGTTGTTATCCGACAAAGTCCTTCCCCATTCTTCTTTGTATTGATCAAAATCAATGCGGCTCATTAGGAAATATGTTTGACAACGATGAAAAACGTCCTTTGATGTAATATGAACAAAACAATGATCTAACAAACCCCTGAATCCCTCTCACTCCCCTCCTCTCCAAAAAATGTATCATTGTTACATTTAAAAACAATGAAGTTCATGTTTTGTTTTATATAAATATTATTACGTGTGTGATTCTTTTATTAATTATATATATTCGTGATATGTAAGCCAGAAGAAAAAAACGAACAAACTTTCCCCCAGTTTCTTTACCTTGTGAAACGCGTTTTGGTCATCTCTGAATGAAATTGATATTTTTATACCAATCCTACGAATTTGCACGAATTTTTAAAATATTGATAAGTATTTCTGAGCAACACCAACAACTAGGCTTCAGTTATGTGTATCTACTTATGTTAATGAGCTTTATTCATGATGACCCTTTATATCTGTGTTTAATTAAGTGTAGCATGAGTTTAAAGAAATTTGCGTCCGTATTTGCAGCTCAAAATATCATGTTGTTTTCCTTCATCTATCCATATATTTATACATATATATATATATTTATCTCTAAAAGAAACGATCTGTTAGCTGGTTGCATGTTCGGGTATTTTTATGTTTCGTTGTGACACATACCCCCCCCCCCCACCCCCCACTCCCATTATCTTTGTAAGAGTCCTTTTTTGGGACAATTGTTCTTATTTTCTGATCTCAAACACACAACTTGTAGTTGTCTATTTTGTCGTTGTCCTTCGTCTTCAATCTCTATGTGAATTTTCTAGTCAATTTGTATATTAAGGAGAAGTGTGAATACTCTCGTCATCCACCTCGTTATAATTTTGTCAACTATCCTTTTATTTTCCCCATCTCATATTTTTTTTTCCATAAATTTATTTCATCATTTTTTCACACAAAAATATTTTTATTACAACCATTTCTTTTAGATTGTAAAGTAATCCAAGCCCCCTCCCCCACTATATCCATTTCTTATTGTCTCAAAAAGGATATTTTCCCACACAAAATGAACAACTGATTATATCCAACGATTTCACTTTTTTTAAATTAATCAATGTGTTTTAATTGTCCAAGGCTGTGAACTCTCAATTCATTCATACATATATCTACAAATATATCTATATAAATGAAAAAATATAAGTCATCATATCTTCATGTCAACGTGTTTTTTATACCGTCAAAAGATTCCTGATCAGTGTTTTATAGAGTACCCTAGTTGTAGGGGGTATCAAGTTATGTCCAACCGTAACGAGTGGGAAGGTTTATAATGCTTTGCGTTAGAGAGAGGAGGTTTTTTGAATCCCAACAGACATGATAGAATAATAAATATGTCTTTATTACAGACGGATTCCAAAATCCAGGTTAAAAATAGCTTCTAACGAAAAGTTGTGAAATAATTAATATTAACTAAAGATATCAAAATTTTGGTTCTTGCCGGCTCACCAAAATAAAATAAGTTTTTCATTTTCTTTATTTTTCTATGTCCGATATTCACATCGATAGATTTGAGCAAACAAATAAACATTTTGTTCTTTTTCTTAAGTATATGTTTTTATTATTCAATTAGTATTTATAGGCTTAATAGGAGGATCCCATTTAAAGGATTCGTAAATGATATAAGATATGGATATAGGCCATGAAAAGATACTATTAGTACCTATTAAAGAATGACATTCTTCTCTACGAATGAATGTTCCCTTCTCAACAGACGCAAGGAAAGTCATCTTTGTTGCAAAATACCAACTACTTTTTCTTCAGACCAATCACGTTTCTAGTAGCACTACTTTTTCTATGTCCTTATAATTATACGCAGATTCATTGTGCTTCCTAGCAAAGCTATGTTACTGTCCTACACAGATTTGAAATTGATTAATTATTATCCTTTTAGATCCATTAACATACTCACAAGTTATTATTATATATATATATATTGTATATATATATAACAGGACTACCTAGTTTAAACTAGGCTGTTTCTATTATGCTGTCGCAAAACTTGATAACTTTTTTCATGCTTTAAAAAAGATGTGTTTTGTGTGACTCTCTTCCCCCTTTGCCACATAATACATTCCATTAAAAAAATACCTTCATTCCTTCCTTTGTTTACTCTTAATTTTGAAAAACATTGGATAATCAACATATTTTAATCCCATGCTTCCGCATTCACATTATTTTGTTTGGGGGTGGTGCATTGTATTGATCCTTATATCCAATTAAAAAGCCTTTGTACTATTCACGTCATCAAAAAGTAAATTGCAGAAAACTGTTTTGACGTCAACCGCGGGAAGACACACATTAGTAAATGTTTTTCTTCCGCTTGCTGGTGTGACGTCATTAAGAATCACAGGCAAGTGAAAGGTGGGCTCTCTTGACAATATGGTCCTACATTGTATTTCAAATTACCTGTTAATTGTATATCTGATGTGATCAATAATGTAAAAGTTTTTTTTGTGTTTATTCACCGACGTATATAATAACTGGCTACTCAACAGAGATTGAATAATTCAAACAACTTGAAGAGCTTTTCGATGACTGCCCCACTGGGTCACGCAGTCGTGGAAATAAAAAAGAAACACCTTGTTATGCAATCCTTAATTATGTTTTATAAAAAGTCCCTTTTAACGACGGAACTGAATCTGCTTGTTAATTTCTCCCTCTTGAATTTTTAAGGAATAAAAGACTTGGACTCCTCAAGGGATAACTGTAATTCCTTCCTTCTCGTCGTTGTTGCCTCGAATTTCGGAATCAATATTTCGTCACAAAAGCTAGATGACAGGATTGCCACGAGTATTTGTCTTTCCTTCTTTTATTGAGTCCAGTGACCATGCAGTGAAGTCAAGTGGAACATTTTTATGATTAATTTTCAGCAAAAAGAAATATTACACTTAAACAAATGATAGGTTTTATTTTAAATGGTAATTATAGGAACCATTCATGATTCACATTGAATACAAAATGTAGTTTTATAGAATGAAAAAGTTTGTATAATGAACAAAACAAAAGAGTTTTAGTTTATAGATATTATATCCAGGTTTTATATTGACTAATCCTACCCTTTTTCGTCTTCTTTTGTGGAGCTGTTCGTAAAACTAAAGGAACTTAAGGCACAAAGAGCATGTGAATCTATTTGCTGGTGAGTTGATATTCATGTCTCCTTCCTTTTCGTGTGTCAATCCAAGGAATACTTGAAACTACAACATGGAAGGGTGACTTTTTTCGCGCGCCAGGAAATCAATACGTAAGCAAGACATATAAATTCTACTTATTTACTATATAGTATGTATATAATATTTTTTCTGCTTAAGTGATTCATATTATTTTTCAATCTAAATATTCAATCTAAAACTTCAACTAATCTGAGCCAATTTACAATTAATTAAGATCAATTTCGATAAAAATAGCTGATGTAGAAATTCACCACGTTTCACTTAAGAATCAAGAACAACTGAAAAGGAAATACCTATTTAGGTAAAGAGTCACTCTTCCTTGTCGTTTGTAGTATTCCTTAGCCAATCCCATCAAAGAAACTACAAATATAACAAAAATTATGCCAACGTTTGTGAAGCATTACTTCTGATACTACTATACTCCTCTAAGAATATCTAATTTCGTTCCTTTTCCAAACCTACGTACTCCATCACCATATGTCACTGAATTTCATATGTAAAGAGCATTTTTGCCAGAGGAAAAATGAGTTTTTCATCCCCTGAAGGAGATAGAGAGAGAAGGAGAGAGTGACACAGAGAGAAGACATTTTGTCTGCATAATATACATATAGTTGTGTGGTGGGCTAAAACTGGATTCATCTTATTGTAACAAGACATAGAAAAAATGGCGTTACCAACTGAAGAAAGGATGGTTCTTAGGGAGTTTGCAGGGGGGGGGGGGGGGCAGAACTCATGTAAACAAAGAAGGATATTTCCAAAAAAAAAATGTGACGTCATCACATCTACGATTTGCCTATGTATCTAATACCTCTAGGACAACTAAGCTAAGAACGTAAAGGCTCTCAAAGGAATAACGTCCGGAGGCTCCCTCCCGCCACGAGCCACCGGGGACGCACAGCTTCAGCATCAGGGAGGAAGTGGAAGTCCTGAACACCGCACGGGACTCTGAGGCCTTTGGCTGGTAGCCCGCACGCATCTAGGAGCTCCGGAGCAACGTGGCCGTCCTCTGCAGCTCCGCCTCCACCGGAGAGCTCCCGGGTTTCAAATTTTTATTCCTTTTGAAATTAATCACTGTTTTTAAATGTACCTTTGATTTTATTTAATAACAAATAGATACTGTGACGTCATCTGTGACGTTTCAGTTTTCTTTTCTAATCAGAGGAATCTAAACATTGCGTTCTGCGCATCTTGTATTATCTAATATCTTTGGGGAGTTTGCAAGAACGTCCCTAATCTTATCCCTACTAATGCCATACACTATTATCTCAACTAATAATAGACTTTTGATAAATCTTGAACAACCAATTCAATCAAACATATTCTTGACCAATCAATTCGTGCAATTAAAAACCATACGAAGGCCTCTTTCCTTTTTTTTTTTTTTGGAAGCAACCCCATTTATCTCACAAGATACTGAAAGAGACTTAATATATGTATATGTACATTTAAACTTATGTTGACAACATAACATGCAAGATAAGACATGCATATGCACTATAAACAAAAAAACCACGGCGCATAAAATAAATCTTTTACCACTATTACATACTTTAAACTGTTAAAACATCCTGTTTTCTTAATTGAAGTCGAGTCATTTGATACACACAATGTACTAAAGCTTATCATCTTGGTGTTTTTTCTTCTTCTTCTCTTCACTGTGTATTACATGAAAAAGGCTATCATCCTGCGATCTAGTATTTTTTCCCTCCCTTTTTTTCAAAAAAAGGAAGTCGAGGAGGGGACATTTAAGGAGAAAAAAAATAAACCTTGTATACAAATATTGATGTTTTCCTCCCTTGAGGCAAAAGCTTAATTGAATATTAGGTTCATCCTCCCCCCCCCCCCATCGTATAATATATATGAATGAATATATTTTACAAATATGAAGCAAAGGCTATTTCTTAATTAAAGCATCATATTCTGAGGGAAACTTACTTCAGTCCTCAGGACAGATATTAACGCATGGCTTAGCATTGAAGGGATCTCCATGATGCATTAGTAGGCATGACAAAAATTTCCTCTAAAATAATTATTTCATTTGTGTACACTGTTTTCCTTATTTTTATGTCCGATATGTCAGAGATATGAGCCATATATCGACAGATAAAAGCATAGCAAGTAAACATTTTCTTCATAAATATGAGTGCTATCTTTATTCAATTAATAGGCTGAATAAGTGGACTCACTTCAAAGATTTCGACAATGACGTCATGAATGTAAGCCCATGAAGAAGAGACAATAAGTTAATATTATATCTTGAGCAAGAATAGTTGCTTTAATATAAAAATCTGGAATAGAAGGGTTTCATTCAAAGGATTCGACAATGACGTCATGGATGTAATCCCATGGAGAAGAGACAATTAGTATTTTAAGGATGTTATTCATCTCTCTGATTTGATGTTTACTTCTCAACAGCCCCGAATGAAGTGATACTCTGTAGAATAGTAACAACTACTTGCGGAAAAAAAATCACCCTTCCATGTAGTTTTTAGTATTTCTTGACCTACGTTATCCCCCTACATCTTGTCTGCACCTCCCAGCACAGTATAATAAGCTACCCTGTTCTAAGAAATCCATTAATGATCAGGGACCAAATAATGGTTAAACCATTTTTTTTTGGGGGGGGGGAGTGGGGTTTGGCCATTTGTGGACTGTTGCCACAGTATGTGAAGAGAACTTCATCTATAACCGAGAGCAAAATGAAGTCCCACTTACTTTTTGGATACACCTTGGTTTAGCATAAGCATAAGCCCATGATATAATTCTATCGATGGTACAACTCTATCAAATCTTACTAATTTCTGGAGGCCAATCTATCCATGACGAAGGCCCATTTGGGAGTTAAACTTTGCTTTTGTGGTATACCTATTGAGGGCTGTTGCAAGTAGTTTGTAGCTTTGATTTTATAGGTGATATATATATATATATATATATATATATATATATATATATATATATATGGTGTGTGTTGTGTGGTATATATATATATATATATACCCAATTCCTTTCGTGCATGCACTTCAATATTTCACACCCCCAGAACATTTAAATGATGCATACCCATAACAAACTAACGAACTTTATATAATCTCCGACTTGAATGATTAAAAATTGACAAGTCCACAACTATAGAACCTAAAAAAAACCTCTTGAGGGGGTAGTGCTATTTCAATAATTGTGGGTGTCACCCTCGAAATAGTTAAAGTCACTTATATTTGTTTCCCCCTCAAGCTATAATCAGGACATGGATACGATCTGTACAATTCCACAAAGACCAAAAAACACTGTTATTTTTTTCATACATTATGACAGTTGCTTATTTTGTTCTGTCTTTCTTGAATCTATTTAATAGCTGCATCGTTCCCCACAACCATAATTCATGCTATTAATTAAATATGAACAAACGACGACAGAAGAACAATCAAATAGATAAAGCTATACAATATATATTCTTTTAATTAAAAATAAGAAGAAAAAACACAATAACCATCTTAATATATAGTTAATAAAATGAAATATGATGTAAAAACCTATTTTTGACTGTCATTTATTGTTATCATAGGATGGAGGGGGGGGGGGGGAGGTTGAAGTGAATACCCTATGATGTTTAATCTACGGGAAGGATCTTAAAGTAATGAAATATGGTTCTCAGGAGTTTTCTTTCTTATTATTCTTCCTCGATACTACTATACCTACTACTAGTATACTACATTATTGAAACCTTATATTCTTTCTTTGTTTTTTGCTCTTTTAGCAGAGGAAAGAAGAAAAATAAAAATAGAGACTTTCATTCATCTTGGAAAATTATAGACTTCTGACAAACGATGTTTGTCGTATTCCTTAAAGGAAAAATACAACATCACAAAGTGTATTTCAATGAGGTAAATCCTCATACTATATTATACTGACCCAGACATGTAACCATGAAGACGAAGGCTTACATTTTAATACGCGAATATTTTTTAGTATTTTTAAATATTTTTGAATGCTTTTTTAATTCCAAAATCATAAAAATAATGCAATTTATAGCAAATTCAACTCAATTGCCATCTTTTTACATAAAATATATCCCCTTTCATCTATAAAAATAACATTAAATTTGCTCTGAAATCCAAACACCTATTATCTATTAACTGAAATTCGTTTGTTATGGGGTTTTGTCAGCTTTATCTTATGACTCATCGGTCGTGCGTCCAGACTCTCCTACTCTAAGGCACTGCGTTCAATGAATCAAATACTAGGGTACTTCATAAATTACACATCGAAATCAGTACACGTTTTAGACCTCATGATGTTTCATACCTTTTTATTGAACCTCGTTGACTTTTAGTTGAATGGCTCTGCTTTAGCTGTAATAGAGATTGGCTTTGAAATCCATACTTTATTATTATTTTAGCTACGGTAGAGATAAGATATCTCTGATGATTTGAACAATAAATACCAATATACTTTATCCTACGATGTTTTTCGATAATAAACTAAGCAATATATATTTATAGGTATGTAGATAACACATAACATTTTGTTTATATTTTATTATTTACATGTAGAGAGCTTAAGTTGTTTTTCTCTTTGCTAAGCCCATTCTCAGGGACTACATAGTGTATATACACAAACAGAGATGATACTGATGCTCTCTCACTAGGTAAATGCATTGCCCATTTTGAGGGGTAATTAATTTTCTTAAAGACTTTGTGCAAAATAATAGTATAAGTAGTAGTAATAATAATAACAACAATATATAAACATTCCTGACCATTTATTATAGACAAATACGATTCTCAAATATCTATGGTCATTGTTTGAATTCATAGCTAATACCTCAGCGACAGTTGCTTAGTTATATAAATATATATATTTTTCCTGTTTGAGGGTGAGGTTGGCCTCTAGATAAAGGTAAGCAGAAGAAAAAAATTTACTTATTAGGGATGCCACCCTTTAAAAGCTAAGGATTGGTACTTTTCATATACACTTTTATTCTTATTATGGATCCTGAAACCTCAAATATATCTATGCGTCTTAGGCGGATGATTTTAAATATAAACAACAACAACACGTTGACTTTATAAATGAAAATACCCTTGACAGAAATTCGTATTTGAGTTAAGCCACTCGAATATAATATTATCAAGCAAGCGGAAAAGCCATGTGTAACATAACTAAGAATACCTCTCATGGATTTTTTAAATAAACGTGAAGTGTTGGTGGAAAATGAACATTATGCAATAAATCTACACTTGACTCGGAGCTGTTGTGGAGTAAACATCAACTGAGATAGAGAGAATAACATTCTTAAAATATTAATTGTCGGTTCTTCATGGGCCTAATTCCATGACGCCATTGTTAAATCCCTTGAACCCTCCTATTCCACATTTATATACCAAAGCAACTATTCTTGCTCAAGATATAATTATTAACTTATGTCTCTTCTTCGTGACGTCATTATCGAATCCTTTGAAGTAACTTCTCAGCCTATTATATGAATGAATAAAACCTCGTCTCTTACTAAGTGAGAAAATTGTTTATATATGACAAAAATGAATCATCCCTCTTATAGGTATACAAATAAATAAAGGGAGCTACCAACTGAAATATATATGTCCATAAAATATTTTGCGAAAACTAGCGTAAAATAATTCTGAGTCTCCTCATGCGCAGGGAAGAATGAAAATCTACTTTATCATCCGTGTCGATAAATAGATCCTGGCTCTGACGATAGGGGTGTAATATGGTCATGTTGAGCTTTCAATCTTCTTTAGTCATAAAATATATTTTTAATGCTCGTTAAAACTTATGATTCGTCACCTTAATTTCCAATATATATAAATACAATGATCACACCCCTAGTATGTAGTTATCTATTTCTCTTTCTCTTCTTCTTCTTCCTCACAAACAATTCCTTGAAGGGGAAAAAGTTACACACACTACTATATTTTGAACATGACACAAAATAACTATTAATTAACTAAAGCCTGACTTAAAATGATAAGAGGACAGGAGATAAGATTCTTCTCTACATTTTTTTAGGGCAAAGGAGGAGAAGGAGGGACGACACTAAAACTAAACTAAACAAGTGTCTTTACATGCCTACCGCTACGCAGGATACATCATCTCCTCTCTACCTAATCAAGATTATCTGTCTAATAAATCTCTTTGACTACTACTACTACTACTTTCTTAAGCCTATAACGGAGAAAAAGAAAACTAAGAGTGGACCTAAGACAGCGTCTCCATGACCTTAAAGTATATCATAGTTATAAATACCAATTAAAAAACGGGGGGGGGGGGATGCAAAAGAGGTTCCTAAGGGAGGGAATCGAAGTCCGAATCCGGATCCACTTGCCAACGAATCCGAGGTGCATAATCATTCTAGGGACTTTTATTTACATGCACGATTATTTTGTAGTGTTTTTGAAACGTGAGACTTGATTTATTTTGAACATAACAATGTGCTAAACTATTGAGCAAATTCTAAATACATTGAATTATTTGGTAGCAGAAGGTGAATCCGGGACGAATCAATAACTTCTTCTACGGCATCGATCTAACTAATATCTAGATGCCCAATAGGGAAGGAAAAATCAGTTCACTTAGAGAGCTTCTTGAATACATACAGAGACTTAAAATGTCTGTTCAACCTTGTGAAGTAATAAGTAGTGTTGGGAATAGAAGAAGGTCTTTATTCAGTATACTGTGTATCAGTGATATACAGCTCGGTGTTCTGTGGACTTCTTTTACATTTAAGTACATGCTTTGAGCTATGATAGATATAGTTAAAATAAGATCCCATGACTTTATATCATCCATCATAAAAATGACAATATATTGAAGACTGGTGACATATATGGAACACTCTAATGGATTAAATCGGATATTTTTAACTTATTTCTGATAAAGTCCGATAATATGGGGTTAAAATAAGTTATTTATTCAGATTGATCATATATATAGAATAATATACATATATATATAAATGGAACTTGCCAAAAGGTGTTTAGGTTAGGTTGCTATTTTGTAGATCTTTAAGTAAGGTTCTTTTGATTAGAGTATGGCATAAAGTAATGACGAAAATTTATTGATGTAAAGATACATGAGTTACTAGTTTTTATTTTCATTTGGAAGACACTGATTTAACAAATAGACATTAATACTTTTGACAAATGCTAGACCACTCCTATATGAGTCTCAATTCTTACAAAAATAAAACAAACTTATAAATCCCTTAAAAATGATTAACAATGCTCTTATCGAATGAAAAACTGTCCAATTCCGTACAATGTTCGTGGGAGTACCAGTCAATAATTTGGACCATAAAGAAAAAAACACAATGAAAAAAATCAAATGCAACTAGACTTTGGGCTCTTGGCCACAGAAAGAAGCAGATAAGTTGCTATCGTAAATAATAATCAATTAGAACTCTACAATAAATGATATGATCCGTTTTTTTTTTTGGGGGGGGGGGATAAACACCATTAATCTTGTAATTTATTTATTCAATCCATGACCCAAATAACTTTCCCCTGTATAATCAATCCTTTAGTAGCAGCATTCCATTTAACCCTATTTAAGATAAGTTGTTCACGTAAGCATGCACTTTTGTACAGTTTGTACATACAAATAAGCAAAATATTATGTCAGTCATTCATGCATGACTTTATTTCTAGTTTTTGAGTAAATGCATGTAAAACAAAGTTATTGGGGATTGCTTTTTAAATTCCACTAATAAAATAATTGGGTTTAATTGAATCTTTAAAAAAAAATGTCTAGGCATTATAATCAAATGAGATACTCATTTCTGTGTAGGATGTTGAAGTTATATGTACATAAACGATGTAGAATTAACACATTCCAGGACGCAGAATGTGATTAACACATTACCAAAACAAATCAATGTATCAAGACCCATAAGCATGAACTAAACAGCTATTACATATTTGGAAGGAAAAAAATGTTAATGAACGTACATATTTTGAACATCTTTAATGTTTTAACATTTAAAAAATCATTTTCAAAAAATGTTTATATTTTCATTGATGCATGAATTATATGATTTATTGTATTCTTCATAATTACTTCAGTCATTGAACATAGCGTTCAAGATTATGTTGCTTTCTTATAAATTACTTCCGTAATAATTACATTGGTTACCTATTTGGCCTCTTACCGAGGTAGAATGAGTAAACAACATGATTAATGGTTGTGTGCTCTCGGGATGGGAAAAATCGTATATTCGATTCCGCCTTGGATTCAAGACTCGACTTCAATTCGTTCTCTTGGATCCTCCTACCTCAATCAAACAAAAACAAAAGCAAAAATTACTCAGCGCTTGAATGTTTATTTTATATTGTACCCTATTCACTCATTCGAGACTATTGACTCTAATCGATCTGAAGGAGGTGATGCCTTAACGTATAATTACGTAACAAGATCTTAATGATTGTCTGCAATGCCATTTCCTCAAAATTATGGTGATTTGCAAAGAGATCTGGAATATCGCTTAGTCAAAGCTATTCATTTCGTCAAAGAAGCTCAAACTTCGTTTTTTCACTAAAAACTACAACATTAACCCATACTTAGAATATTTTGACCGTCGTTAATGACTTTTTCTGTGTTCATTATGACTCAAAATATCTTGTATGACCTATCAATATGAATTTGGGCACCGAGAAGCATCAATACTATTTATATTTTTTGACTTGTATTCCGATATTATATGTTTATAGTTTTTAAACATAATAATAAATATAGTTATACATTAGATTGATATATTTTTAAAGTTTGCTTTATTGATAGCTCAAAATCTGTTTCTTTCCTTATAGATTTAAGTTGACGTGAATAGAAATAGTTTTTTATGATCAAATAATATGTCAGTAGAAAATCATTAGGCCAAAAAAAAAGTAAGTATAAGTATGTATAAAAATCAAATTTCGTGGTTTAGACAATGGCCAATAAATATATTTCTAGCTTTTATTTGGTCTATAAGGAAGAAAAAGGAGATAATCGTAGGGATAAAATGGCGATTGGACTTACCAATTCTCAATTCAAATTCTGTGATTACGCAAATATTTTCTTCATAAACCCAAAACTCGCGTGAAGTTAGAGCGGTTATAGTAGTCGCAGAGATTAGATATACAGTCTTTTAATTAACGATATCACAAGATGATGCAACTCGGTGCCGTTCAAATCATGGAATAAAATATATTCCATTATTAACAGGGCTACGGTATAAAAGGTTTTTACTACAATTCTATCGAATCAAATAGGCCATATATATATATATATATATATATATATATATATATATATATATAATATACAGGGTTAATCGTGATGTAACGTATTTTTTCGACATTCCTTCAATATTTACCTAGAATAAGGGAAGAACGTAATTATTTTTTGACCTTTTCCTCGTGTAGACTTATTTGGCGAAACGAATTCACATTTTGTACTTAAGTCAGTAAAAATTCCAGCTTTATTTTAATATGATGTGCCAGCAAAAAGGTCATTAGGTCATAATTAAATACTTTTTCTCGGAATTAGGCAAAATATTATACTATTGGAAACGCATGTTATTATTTGGATCCATATTTTTCTTTGAGCCATTAAAGAAATATTTAAAAAAAAATATTTGGAGTAACACAGAAAGAGAGCGAAATGAAATTGTAATTAATAATCGAACCAATTAAAGATTTTATAATAAAAAAGAATGCTTATAATCTTACTTTTCTAGTGCTTTTATTATATAAAAAATAGATATTTATGTAAAACCCAAAGCAAACGTGTTATTAAAACATAAATTAACGTTTATATTTTAAGTTTTTGCTCTGGGAAGGAACACATACAATAAAATATCGTATTAAAGTACAATAAATTATCTGTTAAAACCATAATACAATCATTAAACCTATTAATAATTTAAAAATCTTAACATAGAATGTGTTAAAATATTAGCATATAAATAAATTAAGTAAATAAATATTATTTTATCACATAACCAAAAAAAGGATTTCTTTGTTGATGAAATATTAAAATGAATATAAGTTGTTTACAAATAAATCTTTCCTTATTTACATATTGTATATGAATGCAAAAATGAAATGAGTCCCATGTTTTATGCATTATATGATTGTACAATCAATGCAACATCAATAGCCTTCTAAATTTCAACCATTAAGCAAGTAATTATTTATAACCTCCTTTCTAAACTGAGGAAATCTTAAGGAAAATAATGTTACACTATTTATGCTTAACACTTTTACAGATTTCCGGGCAGCTTGGGGGAACAATCTTTCTACGATAATTTCTCGTCCCCGTCTCTGTCATCACACCCTTCCACTCAAGGAACATATGAATTTTCTGCTCAGCACTAGATATAATAAAAAATAAAATACAATTTGAACAGGTGGGGATGAACTTTACCCCTTGCCTGAAATTATCATTTTTTTCAACGGAAAGAATGCCCTGGATAGTAAATATTTATACGGGGAACCACAATATGATAATAAATGTCTCCCTTTATTATATGTAGATAATATGATATATATCTATATATATAAATCTAAATATAATATGTTAATTTGTTGTCGTTTTTGAACGTGAACGACGAACGATACAGTTTTTGACTAACGACGAACGTAAATTCCTTATGGTTCGTCGTTCGCTTTTGCGGCAAAGAAAAAGACAAAGATTTTCATTTCATGGAAATTTTCCTTTAAAAAACCTCATCACTTCTTCTGAATGGCTAAAAAAAGTAATTTTCTTTAAAAACGTTCGTCAGTTTTTTTTTTTCCAAAACGACGAATGACAAACGACAATGAACGACGAACGATAAACTTTGGTGAACGACAAACAACACGACGACGACAATTTTCGTGAACGTTAACAATGTATAGGATGTATTAAATACTATATAAAATAGTATAATTATATATATAAAACACACATTATCTTATAGATCTGTTATATATATATATATAATATATGTATAATGTATATATATAAAATACATACATATATTATCGGATGGTTAGTATTTTATTTCACTGAAATTTGGATTTTATAAATATAAATGAAACCTGATATAATGATATGAACAATGAACGACGAACGATAACTGTTGGTGAACGACAAACGAACGACGAACGACATTTTTCGTGAACGTTAACAAGTATATGTATGTATTAAATACATATATATAAATATGTATATATATATATATATATAAATACACACATATATATATATATATATGTTTATATATATATATATATATGTATAATGTATATATATAAATACATACATATATATCGGATGGTTAGTATTTTATTTCACTGAAATTTGGGATTTTATAAATATAAATGAAACCTGATATAATGATATGAACAATGAACGACGAACGATAACTTTTGGTGAACGACAAACGAACGACGAACGACAATTTTTCGTGAACGTCAACGAGTAAATGTATGTATATACATACATATATATGTATGTATAAAATACATATTTAATGTATTTATATAAATACATATATATATATATATTTCGGTTTGCTTAGTATTTTATTTCACTGAAATTTGGATTATAAATATAAATGAAGCCTGATAAATTGATATGAATTATAAGTACTATTTCTTTATTGTAAATGAAATGTTTTGTGATTTACGATTCCGTCTTTAAACTACATTAACTTATCCAAGAACGGCGTTATTGCATATTAAATTCGTTGAATCTCACTCCATAATAAGACTCGTCCATTCTCTACAAAGATTGACTTTATTTATAATTTTTTTTCTATCGAAATACATATTCTCGACATACTTTGTTTTTCCATCTTCATTCTTTCATTACGTAGAGTTAAAAAATCATATTGGACGTCCTTATCTGACACCATGAAATCTTCTTTTTAAAATACGATAAATGGAAGATAAAACTGCCACTCAAAAATTCTGCATTTCTCCTACTAAAACCCTTCACATAAGAATTTTAATTATCTTACTGTACCTCAATGCTTCGTGAAAGAACGTTCATTTTTATCATATTGACCTAACAGTCTTCAGATGGACGTTTTTTAATACCATTTTTGTCTTTTACTTGATGAGGGACACAAGTTATCGATAAGAGATGAATATTCAATTTAGCCGACTTTTAATCGATAACAGCGCCAAGATTAAGGGACCGGTTTATCTTGTAGATTTGGGATATGTAAGTGCATCTTTATTTGCATGGAAATCAAAGCCGAAAAAATATCGTTGTTGGGTTATAATTATCTAAAGAAAATATTTCTAATTTGTCGACTTTCAATACTAAATCTTATTCCAATGACGTTACTGATTATTTTTCCGTATCCAAACCATAGAGATATAAAGATATAGAGAGTTGATTCTCTTCAGCAGCAGAGAAACATCGTTCAGCTGTATTCTGTGTGTGCAGTATAAACAAAGTTATTTTACTAACGTCATCGTAAGCTGATCATAGAGATAGATTTTATTTCTATGCTCAGCTTACGATGACGTAGTACAAATTACTTGTTTATATTGGACACACAGAATACAGCTGAAAGGAATAAGCTCTCTATATCTTTTATCTCTATGATCCAAACGTGAACTTTAAGAAGATTGAATACAAGAATGGTTTAAAACCGGGAATATATTGAATTTCATTAACATACATACAGAGGGCGCGCCCTGCCGGTTATTTGCAGCTAACAAACTTTGACGGTTTCACATCTTGTCGATTTTTAATCGCTATCGATTACTTTTGCATCCCTAGTTTTGTGTTTTTGAGTTATAGATAGCTCAATGATATTACTAGCAGTTCTCCTAATTTATGTCATCTGCACTTGCATTTAGTATGGAATGTTTATAAGTCTTGATCATAATTTTAATATTACTAAGATAATACTAAATATCTAAAAGAGTGTTATAAAAAGTGATATTTTGATTTTTGATTGATAAAACATGAAATCAATTCATATTCAAATGTTAAATAATAATTA
The DNA here is from genome assembly GCA_013387185.1 of Caligus rogercresseyi. Classification (NCBI taxonomy): domain Eukaryota; kingdom Metazoa; phylum Arthropoda; class Copepoda; order Siphonostomatoida; family Caligidae; genus Caligus; species Caligus rogercresseyi. The sequence goes on along the minus strand of CP045893.1, from coordinate 14,669,441 downwards.
CCACGCTACATTCAAGGGTAGAAATATGTATGGCAAATATCTACGTTTTATCCTAGTGCTATCAATGTATGGCAAGGGATCGAATGAATTGTCTAAAGACGCGCCTCAAAGCCCGGACAAACAAGTACCTCTGAGAACTTGCCGTGGCACGCTACATTCCAATTTTGTCTACTTTGAAGTGATCTATCAGCCCCGGTAAAGAAAAGATGAGCCGTTCTGATCTTGAGTGGCATTTGATCGAGTTTTGGCATCTAGCTTTTAATACTAATGGCGAAAGATATATATTTGGAGGTAAAACAACAAAAAAATGTTAGGCCCAATAAACAATTTATAAAATCTAATTTTATGATTTAGTTCACTGGAAAGTATGAGCATCAAAATGATAATATAATGATATTATTAGTTAAAGCAAAAATAACGAAAAATTATAAGGAACTACAGTTGATTTAGTAAGTCTGAAGACTTAATTGATTTTCACGCTATACGTTCTTTTTTTTATCAATGATTATTTTGAGATAATCTCTTTTGTGCTCTACTAAAGTGAACTAGGAGATATCTTGTCACTTTTCAGAAGGGTTGAGGCTGCGTGTAAATTTTTAAATTTCCAATCGCAAAAGCTATCACCGTAAAAATAAGAGCAAGAAAAAAGAAAGAAAGAGTCTTTCATCACTTTAAGTTGTTATTTATCGGCAGCTTATGATGTAAGTCCTGTTTCCCTTGGCCGTGTATGCCTTCACAAAAACAACCCTTATGATTCCCAATAGGCCCTTGACATCTCTAGTGACAAAGAACCAAGTCTCCTCGATTTCCTTCCAATAAATCATAATTATATTCAGTTGAAATATATCAAATCAAAGAAAACAAATATTAAGGGTATTTTTTTATTATATCTATATGCATGTTAAACTTATTTGTAATTATAAAATTCTGATATGTGCTTAATATGTTATTTTTTTTAAATAATTTTGTTTATTTCATTCTTCTATGGTATCTTACATTCGTACGTTGCAACGTACATTATATCAATTTTGTACTATACACATAATAAAAGCAGTAAAGGAATACGCCCATAAGGCAAGAAATTAAGAGTAATAATAAAAATAAAAGGGAACTTAAAAGATCTGGTTGATAAAATAGTGCAGCTTGATCTTCTCAATCCACACGAAGGGAAAATAGATTGTTACATTTGTACTCCCCATTGTTGTCGTTTGACGCACTGGAGACCGAACGAAGAGTTTCTATATGTCTTCCGACGAGGTGATGGAGACCCACATGGAGTCCAGATCCGTCCGTTCTTGATGCATAGAGGACCCTTTGACCGTGGATACCAGATGCTCTATCTCATAGGCTTCCTGATAGGTAGGCGAGGTCGACACAAGCCAGTCCGGAGGGGTTAGCGTCACCCATATGCTCCAAATATTACTCCTTCCACCGCTTTAATATGTTATTGAAAGGATCCTCCTCACTCTTCCCCCATCTCTGTCGCCACATAAATTCGTCCAAGTTATAAACAGGCGATAAATATCACCCTAAAATGATAAAATCCTCTTTTTTTTTTTAAAGTGGTAGCTTTTGCTATTGGAACTTTAAATATTTACCTGCAAATTCAATCCTATGGTCGATATTCTTGTGAAGTGCGGATATCTTAGTATATACACTGTTCAAAAAACAATATTATTTACAAATATTGAATTACATTGTCCTATGTGATTTAAACGGGATAGGTTAACCTTACATGTTTCTTTGAAGAATTGATTGACGGCCTTGATGCATGGAACTTTGAGTACATTTCACCGCAATGGGTATAATATTAACTAAAATAAGTTCTTTTTGAGTGTCTATATGTCTTGCCGCATGATCAATTGTAAATAAATGATTAGGCTATCCGTATGGTGACATCGATCCAAATGTAAATATACATAGTATTAGAACTTGTTTGTGGCTGCAAGTAAACAAACAAACTCTCACATCTTCTAGGAAAATAGAATGTACACAAATAAAGTTCATTCAGCCATAAAATAATTAATAAAAAAATAAATGACTTAAATTATTCGATTTTTTGTTCATAACTCATTGCTATAGCCAAGCTAAGAATATTAATCGAAATGACCATTTTTGATCATTCCTACCGCCTATAGTTGCTTTGTAAAAGCAATAACGGCGGCCAGAACAGGCAGACTGAAATGTTCAGTCCCGACGGCATTTATTGTTTTGAATGGCCATGTTTGGAGCATGTTTACTTTTATAATACTAGATATATGTTTGGTTAAGTCATTCTGTAGATTTTAAAGTCTTTTAGGCAAGTTATTATAGTTTTTCAGACACTAACTCTGTATGGATTTATAAAGTGTGACTTGGCACTTAGGTAAGTGCCATTGGATTATGAAACAAAATGTGTAGAATATGCAAATACGATGTTTTATATGACCATACGTCATATTAGAAGTCATGCCTATGTGTTTTTGTTTTTACAATGATGTTCAGATTATTTTTTCTTAAAACTTTAGAATGTTATATACAAAGTATAAAACTCATGCAATAAACAAACTTCTTTGTATATATTTTATTTGAAAGCTGAGGAAGGTTTATTAGAACTCTTCACTACTATTACTTTTCTATGAAATATATTTTAAACTCTTGGTCTTAATGAATAAGGGTTATTAATTTTTCATTTTTTATACAAGGAAGTTATTATTATATTTATAAAACAAAAAATAGTTATTTATTACAGACAATGTAACCTTCCCTGTGACCTTTTCTCTTTTCAAAAAACTTTCAACCCTAACTAGTTGAGTACAAAAAAGACCCTAGAGAGACAAATAATAATAGTACATGCAGGTAGCGCCTCCGGGAACTCCTTCATTTCCCTCAAGTAAGTTATTAAGACTTTCAAAAACTCTAGAAATATATTTTCTAGCCTTGAATATATTCCTTAAGATATTATCCTTTGAATAATCAACTTTATTTCCATTAATGAGAACCCATCTTTTCGGTGAGCTTTATGTAGCTAACCACAATTACCTAATTCTATCTAAAACTATCATAAAGTTCCCGAAATATGATGGAACAATTACTTAATATGTTTTTCTTCAATAAACTAAGAATATCGTTATTACCTCCGCCGAAGGAGGTATTGTTTTCACTGGTGTTGGTTTTTAGTTTGTTGGTTGGTTTGTTTGTCAGCAGGATAACTAAAAAAGTACGGAACGGATTCGGATGAAACTTTGTGGAGTTGTTGGAATGCCAAAAGGAACTATTGATTAATTTTGGCATCTCTGAGTGCAGAATTAAGATGCAAAATGAGCTAAATACTAATAAATATTTCAAGTTAGCCTACTCTGCCAATAGATGTCGCTGTGCTGTGAAATCGTGTGCCGGGAGCGTCTTCCTCTCGGAATTTCCGTCGAGGGGAACCCTCCCCCGTCCCTCTACGCTGCCCCAGTCGTGAAAAATCCACCTCGAAGGCTCATAAGGACCCCGTGACGGCGGAGGTTTGCACTCTCTGAGTGTATATATGCCTCTAGTATTTATCTTTGAATTACAATAATTAACTTACTTTACTATATATATATTTATTTAAAATATAGTTTTTAATCGAAAAATTAGTTAAATACAGCTCCATTTATATAGGTCTTTTATTTAAAAATCTTTACTTAACTTTCATAACTATAACAATTAGGCTTATGTTTTTATATTTTAAATTTATTATTTGAGAAGTTCTACAAGCATATGAACTCGGTCGAAAATACTCATTTTCGTGCTTTGATATTGCTTTTTATGTATGATTGAATAACTTTTTAATAATATTTATAAATTCATAAACTTTTTATACTTTTTTATATAAAGAGAATATATAGTATTTTTATGTAACTGAACGACGGTCAATTATTTTTAAATCTTTTTAGGAGGTTGGAAAATCAAGGCCATACGTTTTATGTCTTATTTTAACAAGAGAAAAATGTAGGCGGACACTGAATCATTTAAAAATTACTATTTTTGGATGGCTACCTTAATTGGTAAGCGGATATTTATCTATCGACTGTTATCCATAAAAATCTTTGATTTTTTTGTTAATCTACAATTCCATAAATGTGCTGACAGATGTCAGAATCATATTTGAGTATTAAGGTACAGTTTGGTAAACAAGTTCTGACATTTGTTTTACTAATTATGTGTTTAAATATTTTGTTTCGATGCATTTTCCTGTATTGAGTATATTGTGTTTGACGAAATCGTGGTCTTCGTTTGGTATACAGGTCTTGATTTAAAAAGCCCTTGAAGGTAGTAATAAATCTGAATACACATAGGCTATCGATTTCCGGAGTTAAATTGCTCTGTTCTCTATTTCAATAAGATATCGTGCATTTAAAAGTACATGTAATTTTAAATTAGATTACAGGGTGATTCACTAGAATTGAGACTCTCACTTTGGTAACTCCTACGTTTCCCCAAATTTAATACTCCCTCCATTTTTTATTTTGTTGTTGTTGTTGATAGACATATCAGCTACAACTTCATAAAAATAAGTTGTGTGAGATAGCCCTGCTTCCAATAGAAAATTGCTTCTGAACAGGATAAATGTGACATGATTTTGGCCTAATTTCGTAATGGAAAATCTACGGTTGAAATTATGAAGATTTTTTAGGCCACAGTGAGCGGAGCAACGGTCTATAGGACCATAAAAGCCTTTAAGGAGTTAGGCAAGGTTTCAAGGAAGGTTCAGGCTTGTGAGGACACTGCCTGGGAAAAAGGATCAGGGAGAAACTCAAGACAAATCCAACTTGATCAATGAAACAGATGCCTAAAAGAGGAATACATGAGCACCACTAGCATTTGGAGATTGATCAGGAAGACCTGAGGATGCTCGCTTATAAGAAGAAGCCACCTCAGATTATGTCCCAGGCCATAATGAACAAGCCTCTGATCCGTGGGAGGAAAATCATTCAACAACTCTCCAAAAGACAGGTCGAAAACAGTTCTCTAGAAAGATGAGAAAATTTTCACGATCCAAGCCACCCAGAACAGTCAAAATGACCGGATTTTGACGTGGAAGAAGGAGGACATCCCCGTGGAGCTGAGGACAGCCTTCAAAAGGCAGAATCCACCCTCCGTCATGGTCTGGGCGGGCGTGAAGTCGGACGGAAGAGGGCCCCTTTGATCTTCGTCGAGGAGGGGGTGAAGGTCGACCAAGCGGTTTATTTTTACCTTCTTTCCAAGGAGGTAGTCCCATGGGTACAAAGAGAGTATCCAACGACACCTTTAGTGTTCCAGCAGGGGATCCATCCCATACCATCAAATTGGTTCAAAGCTTCTGTAATTATATATTTGCAGACTTTTGTCCCAAGTACTTGTGGCCACCATCCCCCCCAGATCTGAACCCCATGTACTATGGAATATAGTCCCTTCTGGAGAGAAGGGTGTTAAGCAAGTCCTGACCATCAGTGGAGATTCTAAAAAAGAAACTACTTCAGCCATGGGCCTCCTTATCTGAGGAAGAAATATCTGCCTTTGTTGCCTCCACCGTTAGGAGTTTCAAAGCTGTACTGAAGGCCAAAGGATGATACGTGGAAAGTTCATAAAATATATTTGTTTATTACATATTATACTATTACTTTTATGTTATAATATTTATGAGAAATTTAATACTTAGATTATACATCGTAATACGTGTGTCTCATTGTAGTGAATCACCCTTTATATTGGTAATGTGAAGTTCATTTATATTTTGATGGTTTGAATGAATCACAACGATAGACATAAATATACACAAACACAACACACATATATATATACATATATATATATATATATATATATATATATATATATATATATATATATATATATATATATATATATATATACTACAGTGCATTGCTGATAATCTATATATTAATTCACAATCTCTGTCCGTTGTATGTCCGCACGCTATCTCCTCCCACATTTATGGTCAAATTTGAACTTTGAAGGTACCTATGGAATCCTTGGGTCAAGACGGACCTAATAAAACTATTTGTGATGGGACTAGAAATGAAGGGAAAAATCAGACCTTGTCTGATTTAAACTACCTACTTTTCAAGGTAAAGAGAGGAAAAAAGAAAAAGAAAAGGAGGAGGAGGAGTTAGAGAAATAGAAAAAGAAAAAAGCATCCCATGTGACTTAAAACATATTCTTTGTACAAAGTCAAACTTTTTATGAGGAATGTTTGTACAAAACAGAAAATTATTTTCTCTCTCCTCTCTTATATTCTTTAAGGTCTGTTTCACTCACAAACTAGCTCCAAAACCTACACATACCCGAAGGGCGAACATATGGGCGCCGTAGGCGTCAAATATGCGAGCAATTATAATTTTTATAGTTCATCATTACATAACAGCGAGTTCTTGTTAAACTTTTTAAAATCATTCTTCGAGAGTAGGAAGGACTACGAGATATTTCCAGCCCTAATTTTTGATTATTGCTTGCTATCTTTGGTGTCATATTGTTGTAAATAATATTTAATAACTTTTTATGAATGCCCAATTAGTCAAATAATTAACTACCAAGCATTTAATTGATAATCTTTATGAAAAGTATTGATATTTTTTGATTTTTATATTATCCTTATATTGATTGCTTCTATCTTCTTCTTCTATATGTTAATTGGTGTTTCTCCGTCTTTAAAACACAGTCATCAGTTATTGTATAGGTTTAAATAAGATTATGTAGCAATATTATTTGTTTATCTGTATATGAAACCAAATAAATCCATTCAATCACTTAGTTTAACTGCTAATTTGCAAAAAAAAAAAAGAAAACATTGTATTTTCAAATGAGGTCTCTTATTATAAAAGTTCAACAACCCTTTCTAACAGTATACATTATTTAACCTTGTTCGACTCATATCATTTGAAGAAAGTTATAATTACTTAAATAGTTTCTCCAAAACTTCATAGATAAACCTATTGGCATCTATTACTCGTTTTAATAACAAAATTGTTATTCAGGGATATCCTCGGGTTCTTTAATCTTTAATTTATACGAAATATTTGCAATTTCACTACGAGAGATCATACAGGGTTTTTATATTATTACAATGTTAATGATTTTATTTTTAAAACAGGGAATAGTATAACATTTAGTCTATAGAACTAATAATCTTTAAAGTAAGGTTAATTTAAAAGACCTTTTCCCCTGTGGAGGTTTATCTGGGATTTCATTATGTGATAATTCATTTGACTATTTCAAATCCTTTAATTTGCTTCATTCAATTTGTTATTATGTTGATATTATCTATGGTTCTATATTTATCTCTAGTTATGAATACTCAATAATCAAATAAAATTGTCTAAAGATGGGCAATTAAGCTATTTATCGGATTGATTCCATGTGTTTATAAACCACCTCTTCCAGCACAATATGTAGGATCGTTGGACGCTATAATATTATTTATAATAATGATAATGTGAGACATGTTTTGATACGCATGAAATTTCAGAGGAGAAGAAGAAGAAAAAATAACAACACAGGAAAGGCTGCAGAGGAGATTGTTTGTCCTATAAGGCTTAAGACTTGGATACACAAATATAAAAGAAGGTATAAAAGAATAATCTATGGGGGTAGTAAGATGCTTACATAAATCCCACATTGTTCTAAGGAGACGAATAATTCACGGTTCCCTGATTGTATTGAATGAAGGGGGATTCGAACCATAATTATTTCCTAATATATAGGAACGGTTGCTTTACGTAGCGTCATTACTATTAATCGCTTCCCCTAAAATATTGTAAGTGGACAATTGTCTTAATAAATAGGGAATTGGTTTTATGAAATATAATAGCAAATTAGAGGCATATATACACTCAGAGAGTGCAAATCTCCGCCGTCACGGGGTCCTTATGAGCCTTCCGAGGCGGATTTTTCACGACTGGGGCGGCGTAGAGGGACGGGGGAGGGTTCCCCTCGACGGAAATTCCGAGAGGAAGACGCTCCCGGCACACGATTTTACAGCACAGCGACATCTATTGGCAGAGTAGGCTAACTTGAAATATTTATTAGCATTTAGTTCATTTTGTATCTTAATTCTGCACTCAGAGATGCCAAAATTTAATCACTTGTTCCTTTTGGCATTTCCAACAACTCCACAAAGTTTCATCCGAATCCGTTCGTACTTTTTGAGTTATCCTGCTGACTAACAAACCAACCAACCAACGCCAGTGAAAACAATACCTCCTTCGGCGGAGGTAACAATGCTAGTTACCGGGTTCTTCAGGTGAATTCAGACCATATCAAGTTTATGTGCACACACATACACACACACACATACGAAGTATTCATAATTTAACTAACAAACCCTCATTTAGAGCTATACTAAGGATAACTTTCATATAATTAAAAAAAAATTGATATATAAATGGACTTAAAATGTCATAGCAATCAATAAATATATACACTCAAAGAGTGCAAACCTCCGCCGTCACGGGGTCCTTATGAGCCTTCCGAGGCGGATTTTTCACGACTGGGGCGGCGTAGAGGGACGGGGGAGGGTTCCCCTCGACGGAAATTCCGAGAGGAAGACGCTCCCGGCCCCCGATTTTACAGCACAGCGACATCTATTGGCAGAGTAGGCTAACTTGAAATATTTATTAGTATTTAGCTCATTTTGCATCTTAATTCTGCACTCAGAGATGCCAAAATTTAATCACTTGTTCCTTTTGGCACTTCTAACAACTCCACAAAGTTTCATCCGAATCCGTTCGGTACTTTTTGAGTTATGCTGCTGACAAACAAACCAACAAACTAACAAACCAACAAACAAACAAACCAACGCCAGTGAAAACAATACCTCCTTCGGCGGAGGTAATAGTTGTTTTTAAGGGTATTTTAAAAGGTTCACATAAGATGTCAATGGTGCCTAAAAATGTTCATCTATTAGATTGACATTAGGGGAATTCTTGAGAGTGTTCTATAACATTTTATAATAATTATAATCGACTTTAAAATGTTAACAAGATTGATTAATTATTCATTAATATTACCAAATGCTGACTTTTGCATATATTGTAAATATTTGCATACAAAAAGGGATTCATTCATCCTCAATATTTGATTGCTTATGTTTTCAATCATGCAAAGAATACAGGCCTTTCATCCTATCATCAATTCTTTCCCATGAACAACTATTTAATAACAATAATATATATATATATATATAATTAAAATGTATTACATCCATTTAAAATTGTATAATTAAGGTCTGCATGTATTTGAGTTTTCATTTGAACTGAGAGCTCTTTGTGTTTGATCCTTTATTGCATGCTCTTGTACCTTTATGTATTTTACATACAGTTTCGTTTTTCGTTGAAGCGTGTTAGGGTAATGATGGGTTGTGCAACAACCTGAATAAAGAACTCTTTGATGTGTTTTTATATAAACATTAATAGGGCATTAAATGGTATTATATGGATTAATACAAATATAAGTTAAAATGTTGAGGTCCTGACAAAGGAGTGAATGTATTTATCGAAAAGATCTTCAGTATAGATCCGATCCCCTTAACCATTACATTGGTAGTTTTCGTGCTTATTGTGGTTAAAAATAGAAAAAGAAAGTGACATGTTCAATAGTTTACAAGTCTAGGGATAAGCACGTTTTGTTTGTTGTTTACATGTTACTTTCTGTTAAACAGTTTTACTCAGGTCGTATTTGACTCTTGAGCGTTTGATTTGTATCTCCATTCCGAGCTTCGGTTGTTTTAAAAGAAAAACAAAATCATATTTTATCTCTATTATTTGTGTTTATCCGTTGTCTAAAAAATATTTTGAAACATGGATTTCCTTAAGACTATAAGAATGTTTGGTTGTATTTATGGTTAATGTAATATACTGTATACAAACATTGGTGGTTGTTTGTTTGGACATAAGACTATTTGTATGGGTGTATGCCCCTATAATGTGCTTAGGGTTTTGTTTATTTAGAATTACTCTAAATAACGCTTGGAAGGATCAATTTTTAATGAATATTGTGTTTCATTCTAAAGTATATTATTTAACTTCAGTATGAAAAAATGAGAAAAAGAAATCATGAGTTAATATAGTTTATAAATGAGTTAGAAAAACAAATGGTAGAGTTTAAGAGTCAAGCTCAATAGTTATAAATGTCCTTAGGAATAAGAAAATAAAGAAATTACATAGTTGGATATTTCAAGCGTAAAATTAGTTTGGAATAAAAACGAAATGACGTGAAAATATTATATAACACAAATAAAGCCATTATAGTGTCTTAGAACATACAACTAGTCTTATGTCACAACAAACAACACTCAATGTATGAATGCAGTAACTCAAGTGTTAAATAACTCGTTAGAAATCATAACATTATAATTGTCATAGTGACATGGTTGGTTCATTTATTTGCGTCTAGTTTTTAAATACCTTTTTTGAATTAAATAAATAATTTATATCCTTTTTTAATAAACTACTCGTATCTTTATTATGCAACAGTATATTGACTTAAAAAGAACTTAATATTCAGATTTAAATATATAGATATATATAAACACAAAGAAATAACGTTCGTTTCATGTAATATAGGTATAAATATATGTATTGTTTTTCTGTGCAATTGTATTCGTTCAAAATTATTTGTGCGCATGCAGAGATATAATTCCCCCATTAAATATACATTTAAGAACTAATAAAAGGATGGTCCTTTTTAAAACAAAGACTTGAGTGAGTTGATTGATATGTTGAGCCATCCAATTAAATGATCCTCCAAAATGTATGTGTCCCATTATTCAATCACTTCAAGTCCTTTGAGAGGGGCCCTCAATTAGATTAAGTGGACAGAAGGATTCTTAGGGATGGATGGTCTTTAAAGCTGATGGGGAGGGAGCTTTACAGTGGATTGAATTTGTCACTTTGCACTGAACTTTATTCGATTATGTGATTTTGTATTGAGATTATTTCTTGTGCAAAGTTACAAATAATAAATGTTTGATGGAGGGATAAAAATTGTGATATATTTGGTGTTTTTATTATCATTGTTATTATATATATATATACATTTGTTATCTCTTTGATTAAGTTGGCATAAGGAAAAAAAGAATACATAAAACCTAATGAATTGAACCACATTCTTTTTGTGTCTAAAAACCTAAAATGGAAACGTGTCCATTGATATAGTTATTTTGACCTAAAATAGTAGACTTGGATATTTTTTTTTAGCTCTGGCTGTCAAACTTTAGTTTCCTACAGACTTCATTCATTGCACATGTCCAACCAAATGTTCAATGGGAATTTTGTTCTAAAATGTACGTGCAGAAGGTCACTAGTTCTTTTTTCTACAATTAAGTAGAAATAAATAACTAAAACAAGACTCTCACTCAAAAAATAATAAAAACTATGAGTAAATTAGTAAAGAGTCAAAAAACTAATAAAAACATTTATGTATTATGCAATCATAGAATAATAGTTATTTTTAAAAACTTTTATTTTCCTCACGAAAAAATATAAAAAACCACTTGCAAACTTGTACAATACTAATATTTCCATATTTAAGAAGCTTCTTTCGTTGATAGACTAAGACGTATAACCCTGAAATGAACAACCGTCCCTTGAACTACCACTGTTTTCATTTAAAAAATGTCTCATTGAGTTAGTTGATGAACAATTATCCTACTTCTCAGAAAAACTAAGCTAAATAATAATAAAAAGCGCATTACTTCAGTGATTTTAACTCCAGACCTCTCATGGGTTGTACTTCCATAGAAGTCTTTTAATTAACTTTCTTAAATCCCAACCATTTAAAAAGGGATGGATGCCTTTTGTACATATTTCTATATAAATCAAGTGTCATGAAACCATCATGGAACACAAATGACATCAATATATAAGGATTTCACAAATAGACGTTTTTCTATTGCGTGATTGGTTGGAAGAAAAGTAGAGGCAATGATAAAATAACTGAGATGGCATAATGAAAAAAGGTTTTGCACTTGGTTCTTAGCATAGGATTAGGAGACAGGGGGACAACTGCCCCCCCCCAAAAAAAAAAATCAAAAAAAATCGGGTGAGTTATCAAATTTGAGCAAATTGTTTGAGGTATGCGGGCGTTTAAGTTGTAGAAAAATATATTAAATTTTGAAAGTATCCGGATTTTTTTATTATAATCAAATAATATAATATATAATGAATATTAAATAATGACTATGAAGAAAATATTAATCTACATAACTTTCTTCATTCGATTATTTTTTAGCCGAGTTAACAGTTATTGTTAAAATTCGGGCAAAATGAATGCTGCCCCTCAAACCATACATCTCCCCTACGCTTATGGTTCTTAGGGAGTGAAAGTCAACTCTGACATTATAATATATATTAAAATATTACATGTAAACCACCATAAGAGCATCTTTTACATCATCCCCTTCCTTCTCTACTCACATGATTCATTTGTCATAAATATGTATATTCCCAATTTATTTATTATAATAATTAATAGGGCTAGAAACCAATTCATACTTATGGATTTTTTATTGATTTTTTATATAATTAATTGTTGATGAGCAATGAATTTACATACAAATATGCATAATTAGGCAATTAATAACAAACACTACAATGATTATTATTCCATTGATTCGGAAGAATCAATTTCTTATAAGCAAATATAATTGGACAAGGCATTGAACTGGATTTGCCCTACTATGTCATATGTTTTTTTTGTTGATTTAGACGCATGTGCTTGAAAGAAGACCTGCCAATCAAGTTGATAAGACAAATCACTCACTCCTAAAGCCCCCCTCCCCCTCCTCCTTCCTCTCAATCCCTGACTTCCTTGCATGTCAAAACAAATTGGATAAATAGAAAATCACATTAAATTAATTGGATCCATGAAACAAAGGGGGGGGGGGATGTCTTTGATTTTAAATCTCCCGCGAAGTACTTGAATATTTAAGTCAAACTTGTTGACGTTCGCGAAAATTGTCTTTTGTCGTTCACCAAAAGTTATTGTTCGTCGTTTTAAGATTTAATCGTTCGTCGTTTACCGTCCTTTGTCGTTCGCCATTCTGAAAAAGGGATGACGTTTTTTTAGAAAGGAAATTTTTCCCATGGAAAAAAAAATCTTGGCCTAACTCGCCAAAAACCAACGACAAACGATATGATTTTTGTTTTGTCGTTCATCAAGTCTTTCGTCGTTCGATTACAAATGAACGACAAATCAACAAGTCTGATTTAAGTTTTTAAAGGTGAGAATATTGAAAGGCTTTAGACGTGAATATCGTGGTACTCGAAATATATTGTAACAAGGAATAACAAAAAAGTTGTTCTTTCAACTAAAAAAAATATTGAACAAGGGCCGGTTAACTTTTTGTTTAATTTGTATTTCATTTGTTTAATTGAAAATATTATTTAATTTGGTTGAATTAAGCACAGTATGAAAAGACGTAGAATGGAGTTACTTTGTGAACAGTTATACATAAAAATAAAAAACAGAACAATGATAATATACCTTTTTTAACACACTTTCAAATAAATTTAAAAAATCATATTAAGGCTATAAATTATAATATTTTTAAATCATAAGACTTAATAACTAAATAACTCTATAATAAATATATATACATATGTACTTCAAGAAGTAAATATTAAACGATGCTATTCTGTTGAATTTATATATAACAAACTAATAAATTAAGAAAGAAATCGCATTTAATCATTCTTAAAGTTTCCAAAATTATGGCGTTGATCTAAAAATATGTTCAAATTGTAAAAAAAGCTATCAAGACCTTCTTTGTGATTTAAGTCATGTACTTTAAATATATGGTTTTTAAATGATTCATTTGAAGGCATAAAATGGTTTTAGAAAATAAAAAGTAAACAAGTTTCCAAAATACCTTTGTTTATATTTAAAATTGTGTATTTTAAAGCTTTTGGGTTATTGCACGTCATGAGTATAATGTAAGAAATCCGCTTTAAATATTTTTTTGCTTATAGCTAATTCATAGGATAACGTATATACTTTGCACTTGAGATTGATTTTCCTGATTTGGAAGCATTTAAAAAGAAAAAGCAGGATGTATCTAGGTTAACATAATATTTTACATGCATCAAAATATTTTGAATAAAAATGAGAACCTCAGTGGAAGCGTGTTCGACTCTCAATGTTGTAGGGTGCAGGCTCGAATCCCGAGAGGGAAAGGCCAATTTTGGTCAACCTCATTGACAAGGTCCTAGATTCGATAGACTAATTCACAATTATGCTTATTTATATATAGTTGGATACATTCTATCGCAGTCAATAGGCAAAAATGCAATTATTCAAAGAAAAATTAATAAAATATTAAATTGTTATTATACAACAAACTTGGATTGATCAACATCACATTTTCACTAATTTGTTTTTGTAATTTTTCATTGTTGCAGAAGTTTCCATATAAACCTATCTATTATACATTAAATTATACGGTTTTATATCGTCCTATTGGCTATTTTTGATATTGCTGCCTGGCTATGTAAATTTCTTGTGTCTTAAAGTCATTATTTCATGACCTTGGAAGCATAGCCGTTTCAAACATTTACAAATGTGCGTAAAAATAACTTCCCCATCTCAATGTATTGTGATTACGTCCTTTTTCTCGCCCTTTGTTGTTATGAGAGCCCCTTGTCAATAAATGGAAAATTCACAAAACAAAATATTGTCCTTGAACATCTTTTTTAGGCATCCCTTCTTTCTTATAAGTATTGCTACTTGTTACATAAGAGTTTCAATTATGATGACACACACACAGACACACACACTATATATATATATATATATATATATATATATATATATATGATTTGCGTTCATTTGTTGTCGTTCGCGAACGAGAAAGACGAAAGATAAAGTTTTTACGATAAGGAATTTTCCTTACCGTTCGTCGTTCGTTTTGGCACAAAAAAAGACAAAGATTTTTCATTTTCATGGGACAAATTTCCTTTCTAAAAAACGTAATTACTTTTTCAGAAATTTCTTTAAAAAAAACGACGACAATTTTTTTCATAATGGCGAACGACAACAAACGATGAACGACGAATGATTCAATTTAAAATTAACGATGAACGACGAACGATAACTTTTGGCAAACACAAACGAACGATAATTTTTCGCGAACGTCAACAAGTCTGATTTATATATGTATATATATATATTGTTTGTTTGTTGGATGATAGGATTCAAGATGTAACAATTGAAGTCGAATTTGAATCCAAAAAAATCGAATTTAGATCTTAGCCCATTAACCTAGAAACACAACATTTGACCATGTTGTTTACAAATTCTAATGGAAGCCAAACAGGTATAATTGTTACAATTCCTAAGAATTGCTGGTATTGCTTTAACTCTGGGGATGTAAGTTAAATATTTTGAGCGATCATTCTCTTATATAAAAGAAATACACAGTCATATGTATATATATATATGGACGAATATATTCAAACACAAAAAGTTTTCTGATGTAAGATCGATAGAATAATCTGAAATAACCAAAATTAACTTAATTGCTGCAACATTGGAGGATTGCTTATACTTAAGTCTAAGATGGGAGAAAAATATATTTGGGACATCTTGACTGTTTTTCTTTGGTTTGCAAATTATGAATAATGTAAGCCAAGTTTAAAAGAAGATTTGAATAGTTATTAGTTTTTCCTTATCACATATAAGTTTTTTTTCTTGTAACTTTAATACTGTAAAGGTATCATTTCTATTGAATACTCCTTGTTATCGGTGCATAATATGATATATATATATATTTATATACACAAACACAACATAGAATATAAATATATTATATCTTATATAATATATATAGTATATATTATACATGTCCTTACGGATAAGTCCCAACATATATATATATATATATATATAAATGCATAATTTATAATCATAGTGAATAGTACATAACATTTCGTTGAACAATTTTTTAATACAAGGTATATAGCAAACATAAACAAATATAAAATATTAGCTCATGCAATGGAGCTTAAAAATAAATTTATAGATTTGACAGGAAGAAAAGTACTGACGTAACTCAGTTGAAGTGACTGTCTATTTTTAATTTCAAAGAAGAAGGAAAAACGTTTCTATCAATAACATGTAGGAAGTCATTGTTAGATTTACAATACAAGCTTGTGGTATATTATTGATCTTCATCGGAAAAATATAATAGAACCGGATCTGCTCATGAGTGAAAAATAATAAGAGACCTATATAATGAAAAAAGAAGATGGCAGATGTATTTTTTTTAGTTTATGTCCTCTACATGTACTTAAGTTTGAGGCTTGTCAATAATAAGAGCAGCTTAGTATGCTCTATGTTATCTATATCCTCTAAACAAACCCTTTGTTAACATCTTTTAGTTTTGGATATATATATATATATATATATATATATATATATATATATATATATATATATATATATATATATATATATATATATATATATATACACTCAACTTCGCCTAAGTCGAAATTGCATAAGTCGAAAAGTCGCCTAACTCGAATGTAATCAAAAGTCCCATTTTTTCTCCATTGTCATGTGTGTAATAAAAATCGTACAAGTCGATTTTTGTAAGTCGATATTTCGCGTAAGTCGAATAGATATTTTGACAGTCACAAATACATAAACAAGAAAATAATTTCGCATAAGTCGAAGAGGGCGCTCACTTTCCAAAACACAGCCCGCATGCACTGCGCCTGCCGTTCACACTGTGTATTATATATAAATTTGTAAATCGAATTTCACCTAAGTCGATTGTTTTTGCACAGTCCCGAGAGAATCGACTTAGGTGAAGTTGACTGTGTTATATAAACCCTTCGGAACGCATAGTGCAGAAGTATGTAAAAATTCCATTGCCTACTTTAGTTGACACTTGCTTCAAAGGCTCTCTTAAAAAGATACGATTACAAAAGAGTGTTTTTTATACATGATTCTTTTTTGGTGTGACTTTTTTAATATGGAACTTGACACTGGTACCTTCTTATTTTATGGTGACTGGGGCTCGAATGTCACAGCTCGGAATCTTCAATCGTAGAGTTTGAACGGATGACACGAGTGTAATAAATCAAATTTTTTATTTTTAGTTTTGGCGTCTTTTAAACCCTGAACCCTGATTTACAGTGCCTTGCATTTAGTACACAAATGCATAATGGGTTTTATATTCTTTATTGGACCTTAGTTGGGGTCATATCTTAGCTTTATAAGTATTATTAATTAATACTGATATATGGAATTAAAATTAAAGTACAATGAAAATACAGAAATAAATGTTTTTTTTTGTCAAAAATTATGGGGTTCATAAAGATTTTGGCTTTAATTTTCATTTTGAACATTGAATTTAATATCAAAAACCGGATTCCTCATTAAATATTAATTCTTAAAAAAACATCCTGTTTTTATTTCACAGTCCATAAAAAATATTTACCCACAAAAGAGAATTTATATTAAATGATGTTCTTGCATAAAAACCATATTTCAACTTTTTAATTTAAAATTTAACATCACATATAAGCAAAAACTTAATATTGTTATAATAAAACAATTTGTCAGAATAAATATTTACATTTTAAAGCTTTGAAGTCACAAAAAAGTTTTTAATAAATTTTCCATATGGGAGGGAACATGAGGGGAAGTAAGGTATTTCGTCGTTTTCCAAACTACACTTTCCATCCATGGCAGAGGAGATCTTAAGGTCCAACACCGCGTATTTAGCCTCGCCTCTAGAATGTTACCTCCCACGCACTGATAGGAGAGAGAGAGAGATGCTAACTTCTTAGCTATAAGAGCTTTGGCCATAAAAAAGAAGTATTAATAATTGCTAGAGATTTTAAATGAATTCTGAAAAAATCCTTCACTCGAGTTTTTGTCAATTTTGTCAATTATACCAGAAATGTTTATTTTTGTCTCAAAAAAGAACTCTTTTAACTTTCAACAAACCATTTGTTTACTGTACATATTATACATAGAAAAACATGCACCTCCTACGATTCTTTGCAATCGATTAAATATACATGCCCTTTATAAGAGAAAAAATAAGGAATTTTTCTTCGTCTTTTTTTCCAGGGAATAAATTAATAAAAAATTCCTTATTTGATATTTTATTATCAAAGTTCAATATCTTCGATGGATGAAAGAAAAAATAATAATTATTATTATAAGAAGAAGAAGACAAAAAGTTATATATGTACATCTTCACATACAGGATGATAAATGTGGATATTTTAAATGGTTAAAAAAGGATGAAGACTTTGATAGCTACATTTTTTTAAACAAAGCCATTTGACAAGAAGAAAAACAACAACAACAGCCTAAAGAAAAGGGCATTTTACGTAATAATGAAGGTTTTTCGTTACTTTAATGGATGAAAGAACAAAGAGCACACACACACACAAAACAGACAATTCTACAAACAAAACTTTTAAACATATGTAAATATATGTGTGTATTCCTCTATGGGTTTTTAACAGCCCCAATTTAGCCTTGAAATGAACAATAACATATATAATATATATAAGTATATTTTTTGTGTGTAGAATTTACATATTTTTATAATGAAACGAGGTGTTTCAGTGTTACGCCCTTCTTTTTGTGTGTGTTCAAATAAAAATGAGACCATAAAGAAACAGAGAATTCGATTCATTTACACCATTGGCAACTTTCATTATGAAAAACAATCTATTCCATTTAACATATGTAAATATTAGTTCTACATCTGCCCTTGGTATATCATATGTATATAAATATATATGGATTTTTCTTATTTATTGGATACACATTTAAATGGATTGGGAAAAGGTGGGCTTCAAGAAGGAAGACTGTGTCTTGTGGGAGTTTTTAAACATAAAAACTATTGGAACAGGGTGCACGAAGAAAACAACAACAATTTTCTAAGCTATATGAAAATGATTCTCATTTTTTATATTTATGCTCATACAGTGTGTATTTGAATGTTCATTACCTCCGCCGAAGGAGGTATTGTTTTCACTGGCGTTGGTTTGTTTGTTTGTTGGTTTGTTTGTCAGCAAGATAACTCAAAAAGTACCGAACAGATTCGGATGAAACTTTGTGGAGTTGTTGGAAATGCCAAAAGGAACAAGTGATTAAATTTTTAGCATCTCTGAGTGCAGAATAAGATGCAAAATGAGCTAAATACTCTTCTTTCATAAGCACAGATTTACTATTCAAATAGGCAATCCTTTTACTGTCTCATTACTATTTTCAATTGGATATCCTATAAGATTCCTCAAAATGTATGAAAAACCTCAAATTAACATTGATAGTTTCGACCAATTCCATGGCTAAATTAAACTCATTTTTTTAAATAATTGTCCTTTTTGTCGTTTTCATATTTGAATATTCCATACATTTCAAAACCTTTTTAAAATTGTGAAAAAAGAAGAACATGTGGTATTGTCTTTAGAGTTGAATACATTTACATATTCAAATCTTATTATGTAGCTGAATTCCATTGTGATAAGTATTTTTCTAATCTCCGTTTTCCTTGTAAATATTTCAGAGGCAATATAGTTCTCTTTGGTTACCAAAACTCTATAGATGTATAGATATATGCTATTTCTAATCGAACAAAACTTTCAGGATTGTTTAAATACCATTTCAAATTATGCCCATGGACCAAAGTTTGTTCTACAACGTTTTTGCCAAACTTTGGAGTGTGAGAAATGTATATAAGGACAACCAACTTATTGATTTGTCGTTCATTTGTAATCGTTCGCGAACGACAATAAAATCCTGTCGTTCGTCGTTCGTTTTGGTGCCAAAAAAGGACAAATATTTTTCGTTTTCATGAGACAAATCCTCTTTCTAAAAAAATATAGACAATTGTTTCAGAATGACGAACGATTCAATCTTAAAACGAACGATGAACGATAACTTTTGGTAAACGACAAACGAACGACAATTTTTCGCGCAAACGTCACAAGTCTGAGGGATAACTATCAAAGAAATTGTTTTATTAAAAAAAGAAAGAAAAGACGCGTGAAAAAAAGCTGTTGCCTTTACGCAATAAATTATGCGATGATTGTGCAGCGTGTTAATAATACTTGCGTTAAAAAAGGGTGATGACATTAAAGTGCGTTAATGGAGAATGCAATAATATGCGTGGATAAATTTACTAGAATTTTATAATACAAAGAAAGTAGAGTTTTTAAAACGTGGTTAATTTAAAGAAATGGAGAGGGAATAATGAAAAACCATTGAGCCTACTGGAACAAAGTCTCATTTTATGAATCAAATTGTGAGGAAAAAGGAAGAGTACGACCTAGAAGCACCTTTGCAGGACATGCTAAAAGGTCACTAGTTAAGTCTATTAATTATAACCTGTATTGGTTATAACACAAAGCACTTATTAACACCCTCAGAGTGAAACGCATCTTCGGAAGAACTGCTGAGGAGAGGTATTACTTTTGCCGTTGGAACATATTGGAGACACCGATGCATTTTATTTTAGAGTGTACTTTGGAAGACTGCAGCTAGGGTCATAGAACGCAGCGTTCCCATATAATCCATTCTGCATTGGCATTTTATTTTAAATGCTGTTGTTTTTTACATAATTTATTGCTTTTTTTATTTATTCTAGACTAGTTACACATGTAACTAATGTGCCTCATGACAAATAAACTCGACTACACACACTGGGGTTACCAAAAGCTTAGACTATCAGATATAAGTTTTTTAATGACCTTTTAAACGTACTTGGAAAATATTTTTCTATCTTTTATGTTGGACTCCATCTAAACAATATTCATTTTATGTCAACTAACACTCAATTTTATATCTAAAAAATTACGACCCGAAAAAATAAAAAGTCTCCTTAAATTCGTTCAAATGTAAATATTACACCTCAAATTTATTGTATCATTGTAATGACTTATTTGTTGCATATATATTTTTTAAATATAATTACCTCCTTTTCGTCTTTGTATTCATAGTTCTTTTGATAGTTGTTTTATAGGTGGAATAGTCTATGATGTATCAAAGTGAATAAATAAACATACGCTGCTTGGACGAGAAAAAAATCACCTCACTCAAGGCTGTTGAAGAGTGAACATCAACTCAAAGTACTTAATTATATCCTTAAAATCAATAAATTGTCCCTTCTCAGGTCATTTGCGAATCACAATATCCTCCAATAGCACCTTTTAATATTAATTAAATATACTAACTACTCATATTCATATAGAGAATGTATCTTTATTATTTCAATCATACAAAGCGAAGAAGAGATCATCATACAAACTACAAGACACATATAACACAATGAAAGCGAATTACAAACCATCACAAATGTTTATTGGTCAATAAATAAACCCTTTTCCTAAGGATTGCGTCAATAGATCAAGTTAAGAATTTTGGTAACACATAGACTAAATTAGTATCATCGTATGACCTAAAGCTTTGCCTCCCTTTTCAAGAGGAGTACTGTAATTGGGTTTCTATGTTGGCAGGATATACAGTATGTTAGTTTTCTTATTTTTTCTTTCCAACCCAGTGGGATTCATTAACATGCCCCTTGTCACGCGATCAGGTCTTGAAAGTAAGGGAGGAAGAGCGAGAGAGAGAAATAGAGTACTCTTGGGAGTTTGCATGGGAGTCCCTTGTCTGTCCGTGAGCCAAGGATTTATTTTTTTGTTTATAGGTAGCAAACATTTCTCTCTCTCTCTATCTAATTATAATTAGTGCCCTGGGTAGCTAGGCAAGCAGCCTAGTGATGATGAAGGACACCTGACCTCATAACTCTTACCAAACATAGCTCTTATAGCCTTGAGACAACGTTTCCTCACTCTTCGAAGGAGTAAATACCTGCAGTAATTAGTAGCTTTTAAATAAAAGCATCTTGACCCCCATACTAGAAATTTTCTGTGCTCTCTGTATTATATATATATATATACATATATATATATATATATATATATATATATATATATATATATATATACCTACATACACCGGGTGTAGAAAAAGTATTGAGACCTGCATTGAACTAACCAATGAAATGCTCGTTATTGATCAGGATGAAAACAAATATTTTGAAATATTTTTTTACTTTGATGAAGTAAATTATTTGTGAATTTTCCCATCATTGGCCTTGATGACAGCCTCCAACCTCCTCCTGAACCCTCGCACACGTTGACAATGTAGTCCTTTCTCATGATTCTCCACTGCTGGTTAACAGAGTTCTTCAGGGCTTCAATTTTTGAGTCGGGGACTTGGCAGGCCTTCTTCTCAACTTTATATATATACATATATATTTTTATATATATAAACACAAACATATATATATATATAAATCTATATATATAAATATATATATATATATATATATATATATATATATATATATATATATATATATATATATATATATATATATATATATATATATGTGTGTGTGTGAGTGTGTTAATAATCATATTTCAGAAAAGCAATTGCATAAAATATGAAGAAATTTTACATAAATCAACAAATATATAGTTCTAAATTATTGCTTGTTGAAAATTAATTATTTAATGGTCACTAAAGCTCAATTCAAATCAATAAATGAGGACAACAATTGGTGGGGGACACACTATATAATCATTCATTAGTCAAATAAAGAAAACACACTAATAAAGTTTTACATAAAAGTACCAAAACGAATAAAAAATTGTCAGGATATGTATTTCGAATTTTGACGATTTAAATTAACAACTTTGGGTACTGCAGCGTATTGCTAAATATTATATTTCTTTGATGGTGAGGGACCAAGTGGCATCAATCTACTCTGGTATTTATATTTGAAGAGCAGGTTAACGAGCTGCTGCGGTCAATATAATTACTTTAATTCTAAGCGGTTTATTTGTGTGTGTGTGTGTTGAAAGTCTTTGGATGATTCAAATTTTCGAATTAAAGGTTAAATGCCATCACCTTTGATTCCAATGATAATTGCTTTTTCCTTCCGGAATGACCAAAGAAATCATTTTTGTCTCTCTCTATATAAGGTTAGATTGAGTTGCAGCCATAAGGTTTCAGAATTGATGTCATAGTATTATGTCCTTCTCTGTCAGGTAGAGATCCATATTTTCGAGTGGAGATGCCAACCATGGCGGAGATTTATATTGGCGGCAGTTGTTTCTTATATTCATATGGAAAGTATTTTTATTGATACTAATTATAAGAAAAGCAATGTGTTACTAAGACTGATAAACCACATTGATATCGAATTTTAACCTTTGAACCTTTCCTAGACAAAAGATAATTCTTTGCCTGATTTTATTGGTATATATATATATATATAACATTTAAATTAATTTTAAAGTAATCATCCTTTGTTTGTTTAGCTCCTAGATCATCCCCACCTCACCGAAACTCAATCTGGTATCAGCCAGTAATAAGACCCTCTAGGAGCTAAAACGTTTATTTAGTATAATGTTAAATTTACAAATGTAGTTAAATGCATTTAAAGGAATTCTTCCCGAATACATTTTTTTCCATCAATCCCGTCGGTACTTATTATCATTTTAACTTGTTCAATCACTTCACACAATAAGATGAAGCTAACTTTTCCTATAAATATTGAAAAACAATTACGACAGTCAACATGATCATTTATAATGTGAACAAAAATGAGGAAAAAGTCCGTCAGATACTTTATAATGAGTAATAAGCACGATGATTACCAAGTAGATTGAAAGGCATAAATCAAACTTTCAGCTGTCTGAGTACGGTTAAATATTAACTATAAAATTAACTAAGGATCACTGTTTTAAGGATCTTTTATTAAAAATATAGTTTGTGTTCTGCACCTCTTTTATGAAGCTTAATGCTTCTTTCAAAGAAAGGTTTTTAATAGACTTTTAATCGTAAGTTGCTTATCTATCAAGAATCAAAAGTAATTGTTCATAAATATAAAAATTATATAAAAATTGTTATAAAAGAAATTATAAAAATGCTCTAAGATCATTAAGATATGTTAAAACTGTAGTAGCAGGGGGATAATGAGGCTATCCGTTTTTTATTGCATTTCATTATGTTTGGGTACATAAGAGTAGTCGAATTTAACTGCATGAGGAGCTCATAACAATATTTAATTCCTATTCTAATGAATGAAGTCTTTTTGGATCTGTGATTTATTGTTTAAAAATTACTTGACCAAGTCCATCTAGTTTGTATGTTTAGCTCCAAGCTAGTCCCCACTTAACGAAACTTAATCAGGCATCAGTTGGTAGAAGTATACCTATGTTTCTTTATCTAAACTATACATGAATAAATATACACAAATATATAACATTCTGAAGATATTCCTACGTCGGAGTGTTACTTATTAAAGAAATCAGAGTTGATTTGGAGTTTCCTACCTGGTACAACAAATATAATCATTGGCTTTAATATTTCCAGTCCGTATAGTGTAAAAAAACTCGAGATTTACAGTTGAAAAAAATGTTTTCTTCAAAGATAAAAATATTTTTACTCAACTTGTAACATTTGTTTGATTTATGATATAGGTATGTTTTAAATGTATGAGGCCTCCATAACTTTAAAACCAAGATATACTTTGCTATTATGATAACTCTTGCAAGTTGTTTAATATATGGTTCAAGCCTGTGTAAATATTACCTTGACATTCCCTTGCCATAAGGTAATAAAATATTCTTTATCAACGAACTAAGCCTTCCATCTTTCCACACCAGCGAGATTCGACTCCCGTGAAGGTTGTAGGTATATTTAAAAATAAAGTATTCAAGACTTCGTTGCCGAAGATTTAACAAGTCTGTATGAGAGGTCCTATGTAATTCTCACCATGCTCCTAAAGTAATAATATTTTTATTAAACAATAATTTTTACAAAATATATTTGGTAACTAAAAACGATGCTAAATATATTTTCTTATTTATCAATATTATAATGACCACATTATTTACTTTTTTAAAGCAAAACATATTCTATTGTAGCTGTTGATGTTTAAAGAGTATATATATACATACATACATAAAGAGATAACTACTTAGATGAATGCTATACATATTTAATGTTATTGCACTCATATTTATAGACCTTTAGGACAGTAAATAAAGTACATATATTTTCTTAAATACCAAAAGAATCGATTAAGAGCATTAGTTATATAATTTTTGTGCAATTAATTAATATGAAATCGACCCATTTTTGAACAAAAAAAATACTTTTACTGTTTTATCAAATTCTTTCTTTATCTATTTATTTTGTTTTTCTGTCTAGACCATTTTTTGTGATTTATTATTTTTAAATCATATTTTGTAGCTAAGAAAAATATGTAAAAAGCCTTTAATAATACAAAATAGACATTAAATTTGCAATATATCTTCTCATTAATTAATATTTTCTTTGCTGTATTAGCGGAAAATATGTATCAATTTTGGACATAACTGTACTCATGGTTCCATGGCGTTATTTGAGGTTAACTATTATAGACCATAATTTGGAAACGTGATAATGATATATCTTAAGTTTATTATAATATATTTAATGTATAAAATTACTATCCATAGATAAAACAAAGAAATCACATAATATATAAATACATTTTTTTTCGTTGACAAGGTCTTTGTTAAAACAAAGAGATATAATGCCAAAAATGTGTAGTATATGAACTGTATTTTGGATAAAATTGCGTTTTACACATCATAAAGTAACATTTAAAACTATATTTAATATTTCGGATCAATTTGATAATCTAAAAAAAATATTATTTTGAAAAACAATTTATATAATGAATTTTAATGCCACAAAAATATAAGAGAATAACTTCAAAAATACTGTAAGATATCTAATAAAATTAGCTCGTTGTTAGGGTCTTGAATTTAATGTACTATTTTATTATAAACTGAAGAGATTTGGCGAAGACGGATGAGAGATGTGGAACATATATTTTTTAAAATATAAGCTACAGTAACTTTTGTTTAAAAAAATGAATATTATTTTATTTATTATTTATCACAAATATATCCGAAAGTTCACGATGCAAATACTGGCAGAACACAGGGAAAATGAGGAAAATAAAGAATTCAAACCAAAAGAGCTGACTCGGCCTCCTAAGTTCTCTCTCAGCAAATAATACTACAGGTTTGAAGTATTATGATAGAGTCAGCCCTGATATCGTTCACCAGCGCCTTCATAGGTACATACAAACAGAATGAATTCGCTTCAGCACAGAACGTCTTGCACTCTGTTGAAGAGACTCCCTCACACATTCTTTGAGAGCTATCTGAAGATCCGAGCGTACGAGAAGAAACTCAAAGCCAAAACAGATCTAAAACAAGCCATCAAGGTGGAATTAAGAACCCTTGTCAACAAGGTTTGAAAGAATTCGATGGAATATTTCGTGACGTACCTCAAAAAATGCACAGGATCAATTTTATGACATTTAGAATATAATATGATGTGGGACAAAGAACTTACATTCGACTTAAGCAAAAAAAGGGAGTGCGATAGCCGTATGCGTTAAAGCGTGTTCAACTCTCAATGTTGGGGGTGCAGGATCGAATCCCGAGAGAGGATGGTCATTTTTGGTCTACCTCATTAATAAATTTCTTGGTAGACTAATTTTAATGCTATAGTGATTATTTTTATCCTGTCGGATGCAATTCTATCGAACCATATAGGCACAAAAAAGAACATGATCAAAGTTGGGGTTCGTGGTTTTTGTTTGTCTCCCGGCTTATTAAAATATAATACCGCAAAAACTTGGACCAAAATACGCCTAAAAATATAAAGGATCTTTTTTGAGTATCCACCTTCACAAGCTATTTTCTCCCTCTTTCTTTATTTATGTATATGTTTGTATATATTTTGATGATGCATTTACTGTTTACTTCATTCCAATGAAGAAGAGGAAAGAGAGAAAAAAAACGTGTTGCAATTGTCACACACCATGATAAAAATGCATCCCTTGACAAGAAGTGCGTCTTAAATTAATATATTCCTCATGCTTCAATTCCTGTGGGTTGTCTAGACTTATATATCCAGAACAATACATGGATATAAGAAAAAGGCAACCCTCCCCCCCCCCCCCTCATTCAATGGGTGGGGTGAACTACCAAAGCTCTTGTTGTTGTTGTTTTATATGATTTGACTTTCATTGTGCGTAGTTGATGTTGCAACAAAGAAAGTTTTTCTCTTTGAATAAACACCTTCCTTTACAAATAACAACTTTTAAAGTTTTACTCCCTGTTTTTGAGGTACCCCCCCCCCCCCCTTATTCTTATCTTATGAGATGACGCCCATAACATATCCAGGGGATATACCACTAAGCCCCTTTTCCAAAGTCTTTTTTTCTTTTCTGCCTTCAATATTTCTTCTTCTTCTTTCCCCGTTGTTGAAGGTTTCAATAGGCTATCATAAATTACAATGTTTCTCTAAATTTAAATCGAAGGGAAAGGTATCCTGACAAGGATTCTATTATAATAAAATACATTCCACCCCCTCCTTCCATATTTCTTCCTTAAGATTGCAGCTGCGTCTTTGTACATTGAATTGTATGTTGTACCACTCAACGCCGTCAACAAAATACTTTGAATGTTTTGGTGCTTTAAGAATTTATGTATCCTGATGTGTATGAATTCTCATACGTCATTCCCTGTTCTACTTATGACCTACTTATGTCATCGCTCCTACACTTTATTCTCTATGTTGTTCCTACACACTTTATTGACGAAAGCTTCATGCCTGAGTGATTGCTGTATAACAATGAGTCCTTCAAAAAATGTGTCGTTGTTCAATTTTGAGTGAGAAAAAAATTTGATGAAAAGTTTTGTTGAGGTGCAATGATGGAAAAAATGATACAATACCTTCTATCTTTTTAAAGTTTAGATTAACAAATATTATAAAAATGTCTTTATTGTTGTAATCGAGACAGGGATTATCGTGTCTAATGGACCGTTTATCAAATCTGCTTCTTAGACAAGTAGAACAATATTAAAATATTATAGTTTCTTGTTTCAACATTTGATTATATTTAAAGTAGGAGGTACAAAAAATCATTATTCGTAGATAGAAAGGCTATAACTAAAGTCTTAAGAATCAATTATTTAGCAGTATGCAAAACTTTTTATATTCAGTTATGCATCAAATAATATATAATACAAGCATTGTATTTTTGTGGAGTTTGGACTTTAACAACTTTTAGTTCCGTTTTCTCAACAAAAGAAACTACAGTTCCATCAATCCCTGTTGTAAAACATGAATGTTATCAGTATCTTCAACATCACTGTAGGAAAATATATTCTAAATGCGTATACCTTTCTGTACTAAATGTACGGGCCATTTCACCAATAGCCTAGATTCGAAACTCAGGTCGTCACACCCAACAACGTTGTAGTTTATTTTACATGATTAGACATACAGGATCATTCCCCCGGTTTTTAAATACTCTTTATTTTTTATTATCACAACAATGTACCAAATGTACTAGAAATAACCGTGATAATTATATTAAACAGTTCAAAGCAGGCCCGGCGGGATGGGCGGCCTGAGGGGGCCAGGCCCGCCCACCCACTGAGTAACGCGGACCCGATTTTTTATGAATGTGCCAACTGTGCCCCCCATAACAACTGTAGGGCCCCCCCAAAAGCCTGGGCCTACTGCCGGGCCTGGTTCAAAGTTAACAGTTTTCATGAATATATCTACAATTATTCCATGTCTTGTACATAAATAAAATATATACACACCTCACATTAAGTATAAGTAATTAAGTTCTTAATCACACATAATTCGTTATATTCTACAGCAACTGTTTGCTTTTCTCTCCCTCCCATATTAAATAGTCTTTGATATGTGTGTTATTCCTCTTGTCGGTACAAGATAAGTCCTTGGAATGACCTTAACTAATGCAACACCTTTCCTCGAGGGGGTAGACTTTCTCCTCAGGCAGTTTTGTATGCATTTTATTATACTTAGAGCTCATTGGATGCAACACATGATATCATTATACAAGTGATGGCTATTTAGGATTTAAAATTCTCTTTCATTACTTATATGCTATGTTTGTAAAATAAGTTACGTTAGTCATGTAGCTAAATATACAATAAAAACTTCTCCGACAGCTTGGCATACATAAAATTCATAAAATAGTTTTGTAATTATTTTTATAATGATTAGAATCAATGGTTCACCTTATATATATATATACGAGGTATGATCAAAAAGTATCCGACTTTTGGTCATAAAACAAACGTTTATTATGATACAAGTATTTAATGCTAATTCCCTTCAAAGTAGTCCCTTTGGGCTGCCACACACTTCTCCCAACGCTTCTGCCACTGTTGAAAGCATCGCTGGAAGTCCTCCTTCGGTATGGCTCTCAGATGGTCTGTCGCATTCTGCATAATTTCTTCTCTGGTCTGAAATCTGGTCCCTTTTAGTGGCATTTTCAGCTTTGGGAAAAGCCAAAAATCGCAGGGAGCCATGTCAGGAGAGTAGGGAGGTTGACGAACCACTGGTGTGCTGTGTTTTGTCAAGAAGTTCCGAATTAAATGGGAAGAATGTGCTGGAGCGTTATCATGATGGAGCTTCCAACTGCCTGTTGAACCAAAACTAATATTCACCTCGTCTACAAGTTCTCTGATCGTGATTCTGCGGTTCTGCATCACCAGGTTCCTCACTTGATCAATGATGGCATCGTTTTTCGATGTTGAGGGCCTCCCTGAGCGTGGTTCACTTTCAACTGACAAGCGGCCATCTTTGAAGCGGTTGTACCACTCCTTTATCTGTGTGGTGCCCATCGCTTAATTTCCAAACACTTTTTAATCTTGCGAATTGTTTCCACTTGCGAATCACCAAGATTAAAACAAATTTTATGCAATAACGCTGTTCGACTTTTTCTGACATTTTAAAAAATAAAATCCGACGACACTCACTTGCACCTGTTCAATCATGAATGGCCTGACGCCGACTGACTTGTATTGGAGCTGTAGAAAAAAATGAGCATGCGCAGTAGTCATGCTCCCAACCACACAGCAAGTCCCGCCCCCATAGCTGTGTTCGTTTGACCAATAAAAATTAAGGTCGGATACATTTTGATCACACCTCGATATATATATATATATATATATATATATATATATATATATATATATATATATATATTCTTTAAATGTTTGGCTATATGTTTTATATTTAATATACAGTGTGTTCTATCAGAAAAGTAATTTTTAAACTGCAAATTAGAAGTATTTAAAATAATTTTAATCGTATTATTTATACACCATTTTGTTCATAAAGAAAGGATTTTTTATCAATATATAAAGATTTGTATTGATTGTCAACCTGAAGAATGTTTTCTGAACTTGAGAAGAAATGGATCATCCTGCAGTTTGGCAAAACACTTTCTCCTTCCACAATACGCCGAGAATTTATACTTCACTTCAACGGTGGCGAAATCTTACCAGCTGATCCCGTTCACAAGAGTTCTTGATCATTTCAATAAGACTGGTTCCATTCACAAGAAAAAGCAAATGTAAACAAATGAAAACAAAGTAAAAAAAGAACAGAAGCAGTGGTTTAGGAGGTAAAGAGTTTCTTTGAAGCAAACCCCAGTTGCTCACTCTGAAAAGCTTCTCAGCAAATTCCACTCACCAAAACAACGTTGTGGATGATCGTAAGACATGATCTTTGATTCCGTTTTTATCATAACACTTCAGTTCAACCATTAACTGATAACCATGAAGCGCAGAGAAGGCAGTTTTGTCTATGGATTCTGCAGCAACCATCCAACATTGTCGATAGAATCATTTGGATTGTCGAGAAGTTATTTTTCCTCCATCAAAAACCACATCGAAAAAACGAAGGATTGTGGACAAATGAAAATTCTCGAAATATCTGCGAAACAAATGATAGGAATGATGTTAAGGTAATGATCTTCGTTGCCATTATTAATGAAATGGTTCCAATAATTCATGCATTCCTTGAAGATGATGGCCATTTGTCGTAGGGCTGGGCGATATGAGAAAAAGTTAGATTTCGATTTTTCCCCAAAAAAATTTCGATTTCGATTTTATATCACGATATGAACAAAAACACTATTTTATTATTATTATTTTTTATTTTCTGGTCAAAAAACAGCATTACATAACAAAAATAGCTCAACAGACTATTCAGGTTTCACAGAACAAAAACAAAATGGTTGTAAAATCTTTTGTCATACTAGACCCTAGCAGGTCATAAAAAACAAAACAAGATCCTCGTGCATGTCCGCGCAACTTCGTGAGCTTTTTTTTTTTACATCGAACGTGTCATTTTCAATCGTAGAAAAAAATTACATCGCGAATAAAATCGAAATCGAAAAATCGCCCAGCCCTAATTTGTCGTCGGTTAATGGTGTTTCATATCTCAGATTGCTCTAGGACATAATTTGGCCAGGCTGCGCCATTCTGCAACTCGTTCTTCACTTTGGTGGATGCAAGACGGCGCTCCACCACATTGCACAAATGTAGCTTTAGAATTCTAAATGAAAAGCTTCGAGGCCGAGTTATCAACAGAAGGACGGAAAATCCCTGGCCAGCTCATTGTCCAGATCTCAACCCTTTGCACTTCCACTTCTGCAGCACAAACTCGAGTTTATAAGGAAACCCAGATTCCATTGAGTCTCTCATACAATGTGTCCAAACCTTCGCTGAAGGATATAGCCAGGAGACAATCAAAAAACGTTTGCAAGAATGTCCTGAAGCGTGTGTCGTTCTGTCTTCAGGCTGGAGGGGGTCATTTCCAGCAATTTTTGTAAGGCTTCAGATGTGCCTCTTATGATATAGGACAATAAATTTTAATAATCATAAAAATCCATTATTTTACTTTAAAATGATGTATATATCTATGAGGGAATTCGACGAATTTTAAGTACTTCAAATTCGCAATTTAAAAATTGCATTTCTGATGGAACACACTGTACTTTAAATATGACAAAATGACATAATTTTGAAAAATATATTTTTTTGTATTCAGTTAAAAGAATAGATTCCATTCATATCATATAAGGCATTTTTGACTTGAAATAAAAAAATAAGTAAATATTTTAGAGGTAATTAAAAATGTAAAATTATCATTTTCAAAAGATAATTTTCTCTTTTTTCCGGCAATATAAGTAATTTCACTGTCAAAATGAAAATAATCTTGCAACAAAAACTTATCTTTTTATCGTCAAAAGTTCATATTCTTCATGACCTTAAAATAACATTTGTACCTTCAGGATACACAATTACAAATGTATCAAATTCATATATTTTTAAGAACAAGACATTTCCAGGAACTCCATTTGAGATCCTTCATGAATGCATGTCGAAAATGCATCAAAGAGAAGATTGCAGTTCTTTTAAATCGTTGAGTGAACTCACAAATGACCACCTACGTTTAATTAAATAAGGTCTAAGTAAAAGTTAAATTGAATCAATAATTTTAAGTCATGAAAAAACTTGAATATAAAAAAATATTGACTTTATTCATTTAGAGTAGTTTTATATAACAGTATATATAAATAAACATTATAGATTAAAATTAATGCTCTAAGCATGAGTCAAACGTCTTACATTATATCAAAGAAATAAAAAACATGAACAAACAAAAATTGCACCAACAACACAAATCATAAAAATGTATACATATATACACTTCTTTTATAAATAAAGTAAACAATACATAAAGTTAAAGAACAACCAAACAATTAATGCAAAACAATCTACTAAAAACATTTATTTTTAAATATTTTTTATACATTTATGAAATTTTCTTGTATTGTTTTGAGGGATAATATTTGATGATATTTCCCGCATATTCCCACGAGGAGCAATCTGCGTTTGGAATTTCGATGCTAAAGGCGGAGTATCTTTCAACTGATGAAATATGAATTATTCTAAAGTCGTCCACATGGACCGTTATCCCGGGAGCAAGTTTTTCTGCAGTTCGGCTTTTGCAATTAGAAATAGCCATTTCAAGGACAATCGTTTTTAGAAAGCCTTTTGTAAAATTTGATGTAATTCCAAACAAAATTAATGGCGTAATAAAGTTTTAACGACGTTGGCAATTGTAATTACTTCTCTTCGGAAGCAAAGTCCCTGGCAGTTAGCATAGGCATGAACAACGCTGTTAAATTATTTACCAAAAAAAATTGTTTTATTGTTATTTTAAATATTTACATACTCTAATTAACTTCATTCAATACAATTGCATTGCTTCTAACCACACTACAAACGTGGTAAATGTTATCCATTAACTTTTTAGACACATAAAGAAGTCCTTAAAAACCGGTTTCTAGTCAATTAATTAAACATGATCATAACCATAACATCGCACAGATATTAAGATGTTTATATGTATATAACTAAGATCTGACATTTATTATGAAAATACACACAACACTTCAATTGAGTCATAAAGAAGATAAGGATTGCCGTGGGTCGCATATTGATCTGTTATAAAATATATTTTATGGGTTCATAAAAAGGATATTTAATGGTTATGTGAAGTTGTCACGAGAAAGATAATTTATGCTGATATTAAGTATTGCAAAAAGGCTATCTAACCATTCATGGAGGAACCTTTAAAATGTCAATACATAACTTTAATTTCGCACTTTAGCCAGGATGACAAGCATGAACCAGTCAACGAGCTTTGCTTGTCAATGTAATAAAAATAATTAATATGGCTATGCCCTAGTAATAACTTTGACCAAGGCGATATATAAAAACTACTTTTAAGAACACAACAGAGGAAATCCACAAATAGGCTTGATTGTTTATAAATTTTTTTTAGGCTCTGAATTTTTTTTGGACGGTAAAAATAATTTTAATAGTTATCATAAAATCAATAAAGTGTAAAAACACTATAACTAGAAAAAAGGAAATGAACAATGAAAGTTCACAAAATTTTCGGTTTAATTGATAATTATTTTTAGACTTTGCCATTTTGGACTAAGATATTTGTGAACAAAGATTAAAACTTTGACTTTTCTATTCACATAAATAAAGTTATTCATAGCTACATATTACAATACAAATTTGACCTTGCATTCACTGATTTAAACTAATTAATTCACAAATTTGATATTATCTACATCAAAAAATATAAATTTGAATTGTTGAACAAAGCAAACATTTATTTAACTTAGGCTATATATATATATACACCAATATATATAATATATATATATATATATATAAATGCATATATATATATATATTTGTGTATAAAATACAACTATTTTATTGGACTACCTTTTAAGACCGAACTAATCAAATACTTTTTATTGGTTCCTACAAAAACCTTTTGACAGTCATAAGCATTCTTTTCAATTGTATCTCAAGGACCCTCAAATTCCTTTTATTATATTTAAATCATGACAGGTTGTTTGTTTCATCTTGTTCGTGGAATTTAAGATATTTAATTCCATATTTTACATGTGTTTTTTTCATGAAGTATTT
The DNA here is from genome assembly GCA_013387185.1 of Caligus rogercresseyi. Classification (NCBI taxonomy): domain Eukaryota; kingdom Metazoa; phylum Arthropoda; class Copepoda; order Siphonostomatoida; family Caligidae; genus Caligus; species Caligus rogercresseyi. The sequence goes on along the minus strand of CP045893.1, from coordinate 14,634,978 downwards.
TCTCTTTCTTCATCAAACCTTGACTTAATTAACGAGTAAGGACATGCTTCTTCAAACTACGATGGCTAATACAGGCCAGTTTTTATGAAAATGCTAGAAATAAGTATCAATGGATAAGTACATAAATCTATTATCATAAAATAAGTAACAAACATTTTCTCAGAGATAATAAACCATATAAAAAACATCTCAGAGTGTCAAATCATGAGAAATCTAAGAATTTCAACACAAATCTTTGAAAATGATTTTCCTTATTTATTTCATTTGATCCTTAGTTTAAATACTGCTTTTAATCTATTTATTCAGAGAAGTTTAAAAAAGATAAATAAGATATCAATATATAACAATCAAAATACATTTTTCAAAATTTTATAAGTGTAAAAAAATGGACAAAAATATCAATAAATTATAAAATTACGTTGAGAAAATCTCCACAAAGAATACAAAAACTTGCATAATGAAGACATAATTCCTAAACATTTTATATATATTAATTACGGAATGGCAAATAAAAACCTTACTGAGACATTTTTCCTTTCATTTTGATGACTTTTTATTTAATGTTTCAATAGTTTTAACTAGTGTTTGAGCATGACATTCGTAGGCTTGGAGGAGGATAAATCAATATACTAAAATCCTGGTCATTGCTTTACAATGCAGATTCATGATTAAAAAACCGTTATATATCTTATCTGATCATCCTGCTTCCTCACCACGAAGTCAAATCAAGGAGTAGGTAATTAACACTCAATGATAATTATCTAAATGATGAACAAACTGATAAGGGAACCTTGAATCTTTTGCTTCAATCTTGATGAGTGTGTGGTCCGTCATGGTGAGGTAGCATTTGATGCGATGTATTTAAAGCAAGATTGTAACTTTACTTCGTAAATACTAGAAATTTTGGTTGTTATTAGTCTTTTGTGTCAATATATCCTATTTGGGTCCGCCAGTTTCGATTCTTGACATAAAGGACAACATACCAAATTTAAAGCGTTGTGTGCTTTTATAGACAGGCTAAGACTAGTTATTCGATTCTACCGTTAGTGACTCGAGATATATATATATATATATATATATATATAGATATATATATATATATATACCATCAAAAAAGAAACAATGGGTCGTTTGCATATTGAATCTTATTTTACTCAAGGCTTTGTAACTACAACATTAGGTTCTAGGTTTAAAAGCTGAGGATAAAAAGTCGAAAGTCGTGCTGTATCATTTACCTTCTCGTTACAAATTACTTTAAATAAAAAAATTGCTTCATATTATTTTTCATACATTTTAGTAAGGAGAGATCATTTTTTGTGTGGTTTATTTAAGGCTACTGATTGTCAATAGAGCTTAATGTAAAAATTAAAAAAAAGTTATGATATTTATCAATCATATACTAAAAGCATGAAGTAAAGCTTTCAATTTATTTAAAAACAAATAAAATATTAAAGACATAAAGAAAAATAGAAACAGTAATCAGGGGTCTTTGGCTTTATATTTTATGAGTATTAAGATTCAACTTTATGTTCAGGTAACTTAATTTGCGATATTTTTTATGTCATCATATGTTACATATTATTGTAGAAAGAACGAAAAAAAATCCCCCCATGGGAGAATGAGATTTATATTATACATGCATTAAATTTTAACCACCCTATCCAGCATCGATTTATACAGAATACATTAAATATGTATAGGTGATAATACGTTGAAGCCGTTATATTTATCCGGCAACATGAAATCTGATTAGTCATCCAATGATTCGTTTTTATTATAGGAAAAACATTACTTGGTATTTCTGTATTGTATATTCCATATACAATACCTTTTAATCGCTCCATCATATGAAACAAAAATGAATATAGTGTAGCCCTCTATTGTGCATGGGTCTTTATTCAGATTGCACTATTATACATTTGCTGTAAATACTGACATGCACATCCTGATAAACAAATTAAACCATTGCAATATGCCATTCTAAGCACATTCTAAAATGGAGATTATATATATGGTTAATAGGAATAACTGAAGCAACTTAGGCTATATTATGTTTTTTTAAATATATGTAATAACTAGAGGCATATATACACTCAGAGAGTGCAAACCTCCGCCGTCACGAGGTCCTTATGAGCCTTCCGAGGCGGATTTTTCACGACTGGGGCGGCGTAGAGGGACGGGGAGGGTTCCCCTCGACGGAAATTCCGAGAGGAAGACGCTCCCGGCACCCGATTTCACAGCACAGCGACATCTATTGGCAGAGTAGGCTAACTTGAAATATTTATTAGTATTTAGCTCATTTTGCATCTTAATTCTGCACTCAGAGATGCCAAAATTTAATCACTTGTTCCTTTGGCATTTCCAACAACTCCACGAAATTTCATCGGAATCCGTTCCGTACTTTTGAGTTATCCTGACTGACAAACACAACAAACAAACCAACGCCAGTGAAAACAATACCTCCTTCGGCGGAGGTAATTATTTGTATAAATATTTTATAACTACATGTTATTCATGAGTATTTATTTCTACTTATTATTTAAAAATAACATATATTTTTTAGCCTCAAATATTGCTAAAAGTATATATAAATATTTGTAATTATGTTGACTTCCCTTAATTTATTTTTCATCTATACTGAATTAAATATTTTGTTTTGCCATAGAACGAATTTCAGATAAGTTTATTTATTATTTAGTTCCATTTGTGGAACCTTATAGAGAACTAAAAGAAAAAAACATTTCTTCAACATTTTTATATTATTTTTAGACTAATTTCAAATTTAAAGAGCATGTATTTAGAGAGTTTGTATAAGCCGATTATAATGAACTCTTATAGAAAAATGATCAGAACAAAATGGTTAAATTAGTCTAGATTAATAATACATTGATACATTCAGCCTCTTGTAAATATTTAATGAATGCGATAGCCGTGTGCGTTAAGGCGTGTCCAACTCTCAATGTTGGGGGCGCAGGTTCGAATCCCGAGAGGGCATGGTCATTTTTGGTCTAACTCATTGATAAGATCCTAGATTCGATAGATTAATTTTAATGCTATAATGCTTAATTATATCTTATCGAACCATATAGGCAAAACATATATATCAAATACTGTTTAGTTATACTGGAGTCTAAAAAGTTTTAAATAATAATTAAAAATAATACCTGTATAATATAAAATGTAGATAATTTTTAATTTAAGTAAATCACGTGCTTTACATGACGTTATATTTATATAAAAAAGTTTTGTTTTTTTTTTTTTTCAAACTGTGTGCTACATATCCAAGTCCAGACTTAACCCTTATATTGTGTTAGAAAAGCTGTTTACACCTGTGGTGTTCGCGGGTCAATTTGTCCCGTGATTTGAAAATGCTTTAAAATGCTTAAAATCACCAGTTTTCTTCCAATATTGTTTTTCAAGTCATTGTTGGCTTAGTATACATTCATATAAATGGAACCAGTGTGGGAAATTCTTTTAGTTGGCTCACAGACACAGTGTTTTAAAATGTACCACTCGTGTAAAATGTGTGTGTGGCCTGAATGCGCTTCTATATGTGTCTGTCTGTGCATGTGAAAGAAGCCTGTTTGTGTGTGTGTGTGGGCCATAACTGGGCATATTGGGCCACAATTGATCCTCAGAGCAACCCATAGCTTTTAGGTGATGCATAAAACAGCCAGTATTCTCTGCCGGGTCATTTTGACCCGTAACACCACAGATGTAACTTTTTTTTTGGAGACCTTTATAATTTACTAAAATGGTGAAAAATGATATTTCTGCATTCAATCGGGTGTGTCTGAGGATTAGATGAAGCCTCATTCCAGAGCAAAAAAGCAAATGGTAATTTTACACATTCAAACTAGAAAACGGGTCAATTTTGACCCTAACACAATAGAAGGGTTAAGTTTCATAACAAAATACCATATGATACTTTATTTTATAGGAATTTTACAATTTGAACCCAAGAGTTTAAAAATAAAAGTAAGAAGTTTGTACTCCTTTCGAACTTAGTTCTCTCGAACAAAATATATATTCAGTTATAGCATTTGGTATTTATCGTGATTTTTTGTTCTTAAAGATAGACTATTAGAGAAGAGCATAAAATGATTTTTAATTTATACCGTTATGTTTATCTTAGAATATTTTTACCCTATTGCTGGTCTGAAACATAGACAAAAAAGAATCTATTTCATTCAATGTAGTATAAAAATAAAAGATATTATATTTTTTTGCCTATTTTGTTTGATGGAAATGCTCAGTAAAATTAGGCCATAGAATCTAAGATCTTTTGATTGTCTATAAATCATACTTAAAGGTAAAAGGCTTTTTATTAGAATCGCTCAATAGATTTTTGGTGTTGTGTAGAAACTGCAAAAATAGTTGTAAAATAAATAATTAAGAAGTATTTTGCATACTCGAACAATTGATATGAATTGCTTAAAACTGCAATGTAGTATTTCACAACTCTCAATATCAATCTGAACAAACAATTATTCCCTTTTTGTAGAGTGCCATGTATTTTTTCTTGTGTGTTGTAATTTTTCTCGTTTCACCCTACTATTAATTTACTTCAAATGGGCTAATATATGTTGTATATGTATTTCAAAAACTAAGATATCGATTATTAGTTTAAATTCACATTATTAATTCATATGCCTTAAAAGTTGTATTCTTATTGAACTTAGAACACGACTCATTGGCAATTTTTGCCGTTGATGTTGAGGAGTTAAACACTTATTCATATAACTATAGCAAGTAAGTAACAATTCCCATTACATATATTTTGCAACATTGGCCTTTTGTCACTCTTCATACATTTTTAGACTTTAACAGTTTTCAACCTGTGGAGCTTGACCTGTTTTCAAAGTATATTACTTGTTTAATGACACATAATTTAAAAATAAAAAGGATTTGTGAGTGTTTTTATACTTTTGATTCTTTTAGGCTAAAGTATCTCTACTCTGATATTGTATCAACACTTTTTTAAACCGTACCAATGATAGCCTGTAAGAAATTCTCTCCTTCTCTTTGCTCATCTCTGTCTCTCGGTCCGTCTCTCTGATCTTAGCTGTCCCTATCTCCTTTTCTTATAAAAATACGCCACCAGATAGGGCGACATGGGTTTCATTCTTTTTTGTCAAATAAAATCCCACTCTCTCTCTCTATCTCTCTCTATATAACTGCTGTTAGTGTTACTAGATAGAAATAAAAAAGGAAGGAGAGAAGTGAGGCAAAATACTCTCTCCCTTCTCTTTCTATCCAGGTAGCACTAACAGCAGTTACCAAATGGTAATTGTATATTCTCATATCAGAAGATCAATTTTTTGGGGAGAGTACGTGCAAAAATGTATTTGCTTATATCTCTTAAAATATAGCGATTTTTAGAACACCAAACATATCAAATGAAAGCTTGGTTAACCAGCTTTAATATTTTGGTATACTAAATCATGTCAATTTAATAAGTAGAGAGTTATATGTACATTAAAAAAGCCTATCTCGCGTACAAAATGACGCATATAATGGATTATAAATGCGTCAGAGACAAAGTAAAATTTTGAGAGGATACCTTGACGCAAATCTAAGAAACACATTATTATTTATTTTTTTCATAATCGATTTCTTATAGGTCAATACAGGCTCTGAATCATATGATGTAAACTCAGATTGTACTGAATTCTGAATTGATAGAATGCAACCAAGGTCATTTTTGGATTAATCATCTAAAGTTTTACTAAACTTAAAAGTACTATTTTACTCTGAAGCGAACAAGTCATCTTCGACAGGCGAGTGAAGTTAATTGATACAAAAAAGCTATGAAATAAGCTAACAATACACACCATCTTTTTCTTTGTTTTTACTGAAAACTTTGTTTTATTAAAAAACATCAAAGATACGTCTGGTAGTAAATTAGATTTCCTTTAAATTAATAATTATTATTGAAGTCTGTAATGTCCACTATTTTGAAGAAATTTGCGAAAAACTATATTTTTACTAAATTTTTAAAACTTTGACCTCGTTGCGCGACCTCGTAATGTTGACCGATTTTGTTCAAACTTTGTATGTCGTCTTCTTTTATCACCAAGAAACAGAAAATCCACAATGTTGCTAACATTTCAAACTTTTGAAAAATAAGAACAACCCTAATATATATATATATATATATATATATATATATATTCTATATATATATATATATATATATATATATATATATATATATATTATATATATATATATATATATATATATAAATCATTCTTATTTTTCAAAAGTTGAAATGTTAGCAAATTGTGTCTGTTTCTTGGTGATAAAAGAAGACGACCATACAATTTTTTGAACAAAATCGATCAACATTAAATGTCGCGCAAACAGTCAAAGAAAAATAAGACAAGCCAATACATATATATAGATATATTATAATATATATATGTATATATATATATATATACAGGGTGATTCACTTAAATTGAGACTCACATATTACAAACTACAATCTTTGTATTAAATTTACACAAATAATTTTTAAACAAAATGATAGCACAATGTGTAATTTACAAAATGTATTTCATTAAATTTTCACATATCCTTCTTTGGCTTCACTACAGCTTTGAACCTCCTCACGGTGGAGGCAACACAGGCAGGAATCTCTTCCTCAGACAAAGAGGCCCAGGCCTGAATCAGCTTCTTCTTTAGAATCTCCACCGATGGCCAGGACTTGCTACACACCCTTGTCTCCAGAATGGACTATATTCCAAAGTCCATTGGGTTCAGATCTGGGGAGGAGGGAGGCCACAAGTCTTTGGACCAAAAGTCTGCAAACATATCAGTGCAGAAGCTTTGAACCAATTTGCTGGTATGGGATGGAGCTCCATCTTGTTGGAACAGTAAAAGAGCCGTAGGATACTCTCTTTGTACCCATGGGACGACCTCCTCTGAAAGAAGATGCAGGTATACCGCCTGGTCGATCTTCACGCCCTCCTCGACAAAGATAATTGGGGCCTTCTTCCCGTCCGACGTCACTCCCGCCCAGACCATGACTGAGGGTGGCTTTTGCCTTCTGAAGAGAGTCCTCAGCTGCACGGTGATGTCTTCCTTTTTTCTAGATAAAACCCGGTCATTCTGACTGTTGTGGGTGGCCTGGACCGTGAAAATCTTTGTCTGAGGAAGAGATTCCTGCCTGTGTTGCCTCCACCGTGAGGAGGTTCAAAGCTGTAGTGAAGTCCAAAGGAGGATATGTGGAAATTTATTGAAATACATTTTGTAAATTACACATTGTGCTATCATTTTGTTTTAAAATATTTGTGTAAAATTTAATACAAAGATTGTAGTTTGTAATATGTGAGTCTCAATTTAAGTGAATCACCCTGTATATATATATACAAAAAGGTTTCGTGATTGATGAGGGGGTGGCCACATTACGAACAAAATCAGACATGCATTGATATTGTTATGCAACATATAAATCATATTTCTGCTAGAAATAGCGATCAAATCATGAAAATACATTATTTAATGCAAATTAATTCAATTGCCGTCCTTTTAAATTTTATAATATTCCCTTTGATTTATAAAAGTAACATTTAATAACCATTAAATCCCAACGTCTACTCATATATATGATGTGGAATTAGTTTATTATGGGTTTTCGTCAGCCACATCTTATGACCAGACATGGGAAAAACATGGATATAGCCATAACAAAGTAATTCTTATCCTTTCCGGCCCAAAACAAAAGAGAAATAGTGTGAGAAAAACGGCTACATTTTGACATGTACACAGATGAAATTACCCTTTTCTTGGAAGCGAATTCAGAATCACAACTTTTAAAACGCATAGACATTGTGATCAAATATCTTCTAAAATATAACAAAAGATCAGGTTTTCGCATAAATAATAAAAGTCTTTTATCATTCCGCTGGAGAATTAGAGGCCATTCAATGGTCAAAGGGTAGCTGACATATTTGTAAAAGACACCGTTGAAATATTGGGTATAACTTGGAGTCGAAATGGTCCTACAAGTCACAATTGGACTTCGTTACACAACCGTGTGATCAGACAAATTTCTCTTTGGAGAAAATTCAACATCCAAAGAAGAATTGATTTGTACAACTTCCTTGGTATCCCTGCAGTCCTCTACAGTTCTACCGCAGTTCCCTGGATTGCTGAAAAGGCTGTCTTAGAAGAAGACAAATGGCTAAGCTTAATATTCCACAGAGCGTATCTGCCAGCTCTAAAGCGTCCCAAACGGCATCTAGGAGGAGGATTATCTTTATTACAGAATATAATCCCAAAGATTTACTCAAAGGTTTTAACGGATCTCTTGCAAAACCCAGAGGTTGAATGGAGGGCTCATATCTCTAACAGCCCGATCTATACATGTTTAATGTTGGGAACAGACTTCTTTAACGACCTGATTAAACAGTTTTCTCCATCGTTAGGAATAGTATACAGTTTGATTTGGTGGGGGAGTCCTAGATTCCAATGTTCGACAACAATCGACATTATACGCCATAACTATCAAAAGAAGTTCTTTTTCCAAAACCTGGAGCTCCCAAACAGATTGGAACAAATAGCATTATTGTCTGGCACCCTTACTATACATTACCTGTCTTCGGAGTCCATTTTTAGGTGTGGAAGATTCTTGTTTCCTCTTAAACGATCGGCAGACAAACACTTTGTTCCTGTCCCATGGCACCTCAGAATGAACTTTGGCAATAATACAAAAATGGAGGCAAAAAAATTGCGGACTTGTATTTAAAAGAATTGGAATTGTCTTCATCGTTGGAAAAGAGAATTTTGTCTTCTACCTCCATAAATAGTTCATGGTAAACGCTTTACTGCCCAATTTCAAATTTCTACCAGATGTGTGTTCTTTGATGCTCCGTGCAAGGATTGTGCAAGATTATTTAATTCAATCATCCATACCTTCTCCCATTGTCCTGTTCTACGTATCTTAAGAGACTCTGTTCTTCTAAATGTTCCTAGAATAATAGGAAAACTGATCGCTCCCATAATTCTCTTCGGATTAAATTCTAATCTGCGAACAGCATCTCCGAAATCAAAAGCAATTGAGTTTGCACTTTCAAGTTGCAAAAGCTATATGGCAGAGCGTTTATCTTCGGGGGAACCTATTCAAGAGGGAGACCTAAAATCCATTGTCCTATCAGCAGCAGCTCGGTACATGGCGCTCTCCATCAAGATTCCAGAGCATTCAAGCTGGAGATTTGCGAGTGACATCGTTCGGTACTTCCCCTCCTGTTCCGAGAGGACCTCTCACCATCTAAAGTTTTTACTACGATTTTATAAAAACAGTCTAGTTTTGAATTAAATGAAACCTATTTTTTCCTAATCATGTTATTGTTATTTTAATAACCAATTAATTTGAACATTGTTTTATGAAGTGATTGTACTTTTATGTGACCGTTTAATGTTTTGTATTGACTTTGTTTAGTGTATAAATTTTAAACTATAATATTTATTTATATATAGTACATATGCATTTACGCTAAATTTCAATAAAGTCTTAAAAGGATGAAAAAAAGGAAAAAACCTGGCTACATTCAATTGGAAGCATCAAACCTCCATCTATCTTTTTTTTTTTTTTGCTTCTATGGGTTTCAAATGATGCTGTTGAACGAGTTGTAGATAACTGTTGCTTTTGGCCCTGTTTTTTTACATGTACACCAACTGATTATATTATTATACTACTATTTCTGATGAAATAGTAAGAAATGCAAGCAAGAAAGGAAGAGCGACACAGTTTTATTTTAGATTTGTTTTCATTTTTTTCATTTTAGGAAGAGAAAAAAAGTTTATATCAACAAATTAAAAATCAGGACGGAGGAAAGAAGACTTGTTTAATTTATTCTAATTAAATTTAACATGTGCAGTTTGAAATCCACGGAGACGTTTCAAAGATTGTTCATTTCTTTTCTATTTCATCCGATATAGATGTATGTACATTGTACACGCTAGCTTATTATTATTCTCGAAGAATTCAATGTCCGAGGCCCAGGGCGCAGAAAGAATGAGTGAAGGCAAAGAAGAAGAGATCTGCAATATATACTTCCTTTGATCGAGGCTTCAAATTACACTTTTCTGCCTCCCAAAATTGAATATCTTCCAGAAGAAGAAAATTAACGGAGGCCCACATTGAAGACGTCTATCAATTCGTTTGAATGGATAACTTATGATTTTGTTAAATAAACATTGTCCATGCTTTCATTAATTGTGATTTTTATTTTTGAGTTGTGATAATACTTTGACCCATATTAATGAACAAGCTTCTCGAACATTCTTTTTATTATTTCGAAATATTTGGTTAGTATATTATATGCTGGATGTCTAGACTCCATATTTATTTATAATTGGGTCAAATTAATATAATATACATATTTACAAAAATATCAAATACACTTTTATGAAATGTTACTCACATGTTTAAAAGACATCACAGTATCAAACTATTACAACGTTGCCATATTAAAATCATAATCTGCTATTTTTGAGATATCATAGGGAGATAAACATTATTGGTTCTTAATTTTAATAACTTATTTTCTTTACAACCCATAAAATCGTCCAAAATACTTATTACTTCTCGATTTAACATAAAATATAGCTTTTGAGAAATAAAGTTAATCAAATTTGTTGAGGGTGAAGTTCTTAAGATTGATCTTGATCCTTTAAGACTTCCATGTAATTACATACCTCACTATTTAGTGTGTATTAAGTATGTTTTTATTCGGGCTTTTATTCTGTATGAATTACATGCAGAACACTTGTGGTCGCGTGCTTTGGGTATGTCTTTGAATTTCTTGGGGCGACTCCACGCCTTCGATCCTCTATACTTCGATAAGAGAGCTGAATCCTTCCCCATCATCTCCTTCAAATGACTTGTGTTAGACTCTATTGTTCGCTCGAGATTAATTACTTTCTTAGGGTTGAGGTTCCCTATTAGGTAGAAGACTGTCGGGCGGAATTGTAATGAAGTCAACAAGAATCGAGTGATGTGTCGTATTGCCACACTAGTAACACCCAAACCTCATCCGATGGGTAACGAAATCGTCGATAGGCTCAACCTTAAAGATTTCCTCGAACTCGTCCTTGACTAGGGGCTCCTCGGCTTCTACGAACTTATATGTGCTGGAACTCCACAGTACAACAGATAGTCCCGGATCCATCCAGTAGTGTTGTCCATCGGGCGGGCATGCCCGCCCGCCCGACGTGCCGGCTCGGGCGCAAAAAATATGAAAGTCGGGCGTGCTATGCTGGCGGGCTTTTTCATTTTTTACATATTTTATTAAATGTCTTACAAAAAAAAACGTCCTCACTTTTTCTCGGATCTGTTGAATTGAATTTCTTTCTTCTATTAATATATTTCCCCAATGGTCGGGCGGGCGCAAGTCAAGCGTATATCAAACTAATTGGGCCGGGCTCGGGTTCAATTATTAGTCTTTCGGGCGGGCTCAGGCTCGAAAATCGCGCCCGATGGACAACACTACCATCCAGTCAGGTTTGCTTTCTTCCTGCCCGTAATTGATCCTGATTCTTTCCGATCTCGAGTTCGAGGGCATGGCCATTGAAGCTCCGGAAACTTCAAGTTGGAACACGAATTCTTAACGTAGAGGATCCTAAATATATACGAGATAGGGTTTCTCTCCATTCATAGGATCCCAGAAAAGTAAACATTCTTTCTAGGATTTGACTTATTATAATTATAATACTTCACATTTATAAACCCAGAGAAATTGTTTTTTTTCGGGATTTTTCAAAATATTTCACTTTTAACTTTTTTTAACTAATAGAATAACTCACTTTTATTATTTATATTTTATCAACTTATTATAGACATTCATAATGCATTAATATGCATCTACTGATGAAATTACATACATTAATTAGACGTTATTCTAAATTGTACAACGTAGACTGACTAACAATATTATATGCTCTTCACGTGAGTAGTCTAGACCAGTGTATTCATTAGTAACGCTTATACAAGAATAAGAATAGGCAAAGAGAGCCACATTATTTTACATACACATTTTAAAACTTCTCACACACAAAACACAACTTAAGGCAGGGACCTACAAAAGAGACACGAAGACTAGACTAATCCGGCGACACACTACTGTTCTTAGGCTTTACTACTGCGCACACATGAATCAGAATAGACAAAGAGAATCATAGTTATCCCATTATTTTACCGTTTTAGTTGTTCTTTGAATGCCCGACGTATTTTGTAATTTGTGTTTAATAATTAAAAGTTTGTCAGCTCTTCGTGTGAGATCATACTCACTTATTAGGTAAAGTATCCATTGATTAATTCGATCATAGAGTAGACCTCACAATTTACATTCTAAATTTATCTACAGAAAACAAGGTTTCACAATGCCTCAAGTTACGGATTCTGGTAGAAAGAAGGATCAAGCATGGCTAGAGGTTGCAGATCTGAAGGATACAAATACTGGAATGCCTAGTAACAGCAAGGTGTTGTGCAGATACTGTGAAACTGTTATCAGCAAAAAAATCGAAAGAGTAAAAGCACACCTGTCGAAATGCAATAAAAGAAAAGCTCCTCCATCAGAACAAGAAACTATTATTTCAGAAACAGAAGATTTAACCTCTCCTCGACCACTTTCATCCTCGTGTTCATACCAGCTGTGCAGAACAGAATCGAGGGTATCCACCTCATCATCAACGTCAGGGAGCCATTCATTTATATCCTACAAGAGAATTAGAGACAACTCGATGGATCCCTTCATCACAAAAACATCAAACGAGAAAAGTCGACTTCTTAACAAACAAGTGGCAAAATTCTTTTTCTCACAGAATGTTCCCTTTCATGCTGTTGAAAGTGAGCACTTCAGGCAGATGTGCCAAGATCTTCGTCCAGGCTACACTCCTCCTAACAGGAAGATGCTAGGGGGTGAATTACTCGACGAGATATATGACGAGGTGAAGGAGAAGACTGCGGAATCAATGCTACAAGTGAAAACTGTATATATTACGCAAAATGATCCAGTCATCGCCCACGCCTTTTGCGACGGACAAAAAACTTATCTTTTGAACCTAATTGAATGTGGAACAGCTCAGAAGACTGCAGAATACTGTGCCCAGATTTTATGCAAGGCTATTCAGCAAATGAAGAATGAGTATCAAAAGATGTGTTTGCTATATGTACCGATAACGAAGCAAAGATGAAAAAGCTTCGCAAGCTTCTTAATGTCACATATCCCGATATGATAACATATGGATGCAATGCACATTACCTCGCTTTGCTCGAAGCAGATACATCTAGCATGTCTGTAATGAAAAAAGTACTTGAAGTGCATAAATTCTTCAGAAATGTTCACTTGGCGCATGGTCTTTTGAAGGAGAAAGGAGGGAAGCAACCACAGCTCCCAAATAATACTAGGTGGAACAGTCACATAGCCTGCCTTGAAACATTCAATGCTAACCATTCTATATACGTTGAGGTGAGAACGGAGTATCTGGAGAAAGATATATCTATGCCTGACAATGTTGCTAAGAACATTGACAATATTGGACTCTTACGAAAAACAAGTCGTCTACTTGATCAGGTTAAGAAATTTGGAGTAGCTCTAGACACACTACAGAGGGAAAAGTGCACCATAGCAGATGCTTGTCATGTATGGTATGGTCTTCTGAAAGATGATGAATTGGAACCGTTCAGACACGCAATCTCAGTTCGTTTCAAGGAGGCAGTAAGTGAACCCCACTTATTAGCATATATGACAGATCCCCAGTATCATGATAAATGGGAAGAAAATGTCAAACAGGACCTTCAGAACGAAGTTGAGGAGTGGCTTAGCAATAAGAACCCTGAATACCTGATAGAGTTCTTCAACTTCAAGTTGCAGAAATCTGAGACTTATCCTAAGCATATGTTTACAGAAAACATTAGAAAACTAGAAGCCAGCGACTGGTGGTCACTCATCAACAGAAAGTGTTCTTCTGGGACAACTGCAGAGTTCGCAAGGTTTATGAAAAGCCTTCACAGCTGCCCTGCCAGTTCGGCTGGCATCGAACGATGTTTTAGCACTGTCGGATTTGTTTGGTCCAAAACCCGAAACCGATTAGGGATCGAAAAGGCCAAGAAACTGGCCACCGTGTACAGGGCACTTCGGTCTAAAGATTGTAACTCTGAAAGAAGACATTGTGAAGACACTGGTACAGGAAACAAGGCAGCAGAGGAATCTGAGGCCGACACAATAAGCATCAAATTATCTTCGAGTGAAATTGAATGATTGATTATATGTATACTTAATAAAACAATTTCTATTATCGATTGGGTTTATTTTATTTCTTTGAAGTACATTTAATCTTTAATGATGGATAATGTTGGATTTTTTACGGGTCTTCATGTAGAAGGAGGGGAAAGTATGGGTTTTCGAGGTCAATACTGCTTGAACAACATTTTTTACCAAACTATTTGAATTAACTCTTATCTATTTATTTTTACGTGTGAGGGTGATGTCCAGGATAATAAAAAATATTTTACGTAAATATATACACTGAGAAAGAGTTATAGACAAAAAATATTTTTAAAACGCCCTTCAATTAGCTACAGTCTACATAGACTCAGTCAGATGGCACTCCACTGTGTCGTGGCACCACTTTGATAAATCCTTGTCTAATCTTGCTGTTTCTTTTCAAAAGTCTCGAAAATACTCAATAAACCCCGAAAAAGCAGCCCAGTGGTTTTTAACCCTGGTTGTGAGAGGAACTATTGGTGTTGCTCACAGTCACGTTCCATACAAAAAAATTCAGAGGATTTACATCTGGGGATCCGAAAATCTTTCGACCAGAAGTGTGGAAAGTTCTCTTCCCACCACTTCTGTATCACTTTGGACGTGTGCGCCGGTGCACCGTCCTGCTGCCAGATGTAAGGTCTTCCCTCGGCCACCTCATCCATCCATTCGTGTTCATCAGTGTGCACTCAGTCAGGTTCGACACCAGTGTGCTGTGGCACTCACTTTGATAAACCCTTGTCTAATCTATGTGTCTCTCTTCAAAAGTCTCGAAAAAACCAATAACACCGAAGAAACGCCAATATAACCCCCAAAAACAATGAACCCCGAAAAAATCAGCAAAAACCAAAAACCCAAAAACCCCAATAAAACCCGAGAAACCCAAGCCCGTGGGTTTTTCCAACTCTGGTCTTGATCCCTTTAAACCGGTTTTAAACAGGATTGTGACGTATTTCATGGACTAGCGACATATAACGGTAAAGAAAATAACCAAATTTTGGCCAATTTTTTGTTTACTTTTTCCTTGCATGCGCTTCTTTACCTTAACGCTTTATACCCAATAATGTTTTATATCTTTATAAGGCCCGGAATTTATTTTTGACTTTAAGACTCATTTAAGTTTATACTTGGATGACCACAATTTGATTTCGACATTGACGTTTAATGTGAAGCACAATTAATTGTTATAACTCACTCAAGCATTTGACTTCAACACGAAGGTACTTACTTAGACAGGTACATCATGTTTCAAAGCAAAAACATTAGTGCTTAAATTGCCCTACATTCAATATAAATCATATTTGCACACGCCATTAACAATAATTTAACCTTCACAATTGTCTACAATCCTGATTTAGACATGAATCAGGAATAAAGAAACTAAAAAAAATATAATAATTCCATTGGGACCTTTTCACATTATCATTACATTTGAACAAAAAATATAAGGCTTATATAAATGGACAATAAAATAAAATTAGAACGCAAATAACATCATATGATAGTATATATTTTGATTAATGTCATAGTCAGGTTCAATTCTTTAAACATATATATATATATATATATATTATATATATATATATTAGGGTTGTTCTTATTTTTCAAATGTTTGAAATGTTAGCCATTGTGGATTTTCTGTTTCTTGGTGATAAAAGAAGACGACATACAAAGTTTGAACAAAATCGGTCAACATTACGAGGTCGCGCAACGAGGTCAAAGTTTTAAAAATTTAGTAAAAATATAGTTTTCCGCAAATTTCTTCAAAATGGTGGACGTTACAGACTTCAATAATAATTATTAATTTAAAGGAAATCTAATTTACTACCAGACGTATGTTTGATGTTTTTTAATAAAACAAAGTTTTCAGTAAAAACAAAGCAAGAAAGGGAGTGAGTATTGTTAGCTTATTTCATAGCTTTTTTGTATCAATTAACTTCACTCGCCTGTAGAAGATGACTTGTTCGCTTCAGAGTAAAATAGTACTTTTAAGTTTAGTAAAACTTTAGATGATAAATCCAAAAATGACCTTGGTTGCATTCTATCAATTCAGAATTCAGTACAATCTGAGTTTACATCATATGATTCAGAGCCTGTATTGACCTATAAGAAATCGATTATGAAAAAAATAAATAATAATGTTTCTTAGATTTGCGTCAAGGTATCCTCTCAAAATTTTACTTTGTCTCTGACGCATACATAATCCATTATATGCGTCATTTTGTACGCGAGATAGGCTTTTTTAATGTACATATAACTCTCTACTTATTAAACTGACATGATTTAGTATACCAAAATATTAAAGCTGGTTAACCAAGCTTTCATTTGATATGTTTGGTGTTCTAAAAATCGCTATACTTTAAGAGATATAAGCAAATACGTACTCTCCCCCAAAAATTGATCTTTTGATATGAGAATATACGATTACCATCTGGTAATAGTGTTAGTGTTACCTGGATAGAAAGAGAAAGAGAAGGGAGGGGTATTTTCCTCCCTTCTCTCCCTTCTTTTTTCTTCTATCCAGGTAACACTAACTGGCGTTACCAAATGGTAATCGTATATTCTCATATCAAAAGATCAATTTTTGGGGGACAGTACGTATTTGCTTATATCTCTTAAAGTATAGCGATTTTTAGAACACCAAACATATCAAATGAAAGCTTGGTTAACCAGCTTTAATATTTTGGTATACTAAATCATGTGAGTTTAATAAGTAGAGAGTTATATGTACCTTTAAAAAAGCCTATCTCGCGTACAAAATGACGCATATAATGGATTATGTATGCGTCAGAGACAAAGTAAAATTTTGAGAGGATACCTTGACGCAAATCTAAGAAACACATTATTATTTATTTTTTTCATAATCGATTTCTTATAGGTCAATACAGGCTCTGAATCATATGATGTAAACTCAGATTGTACTGAATTCTGAATTGATAGAATGCAACCAAGGTCATTTTTGGATTTATCATCTAAAGTTTTACTAAACTTAAAAGTACTATTTTACTCTGAAGCGAACAAGTCATCTTCTACAGGCGAGTGAAGTTAATTGATACAAAAAAGCTATGAAATAAGCTAACAATACACACTCCTTTCTTGCTTTGTTTTTACTGAAAACTTTGTTTTATTAAAAAACATCAAACATACGTCTGGTAGTAAATTAGATTTCCTTTAAATTAATAATTATTATTGAAGTCTGTAACGTCCACCATTTTGAAGAAATTTGCGGAAAACTATATTTTACTAAATTTTTAAAACTTTGACCTCGTTGCGCGACCTCGTAATGTTGACCGATTTTGTTCAAACTTTGTATGTCGTCTTCTTTTATCACCAAGAAACAGAAAATCCACAAATGGCTAACATTTCAAACATTTGAAAAATAAGAACAACCCTAATATATATATATATATATATATATATATATATATATATATATATATATATATATATATATAATATATATATATATAGATATATATATATATATATATATATATAGCGGATAGGCTTTTTTTAATGACATATAACTCTCTACTTATTGAATGAGATGATTTAGTATATCAAAATATTAAAGCTGGTTAACCAAGTTTCATTTGATATATTTTGTGTTCTAAAAATCGCTATACTTTCGGAGATATAAGCAAATAAATACGTACTCTCCCCAAAAATGATCTTTTGATATGAGAAATACGATTACCATCTGGTAACTCTGTTAGTGTTACCTGGATAGAAAGAGAAAGAGAAGGGAGAGAGTATTTTGCCTCACTTCTCTCCCTTCGTTTTTTTTCCTATCCAGGTTACACTAACAGCAGTTACAGAGGGTAATCGTTATATTCTCATATCAAAAGATCAACCCTAATGTATATATATGTATATATCTTGTTATATATATACATATATAGATATATATATATATATATCTATATAATATATAATATATATATATACAGGGTGAGGAAGCAAAAAATGTCCTATTGACAAATTTGAATGTGTCCTGCAAAAACCAAACGGTGATGGGTTCAAAACAATACTTAAATCAAAGGTCCTTACCTGTAAACACCCTTTTATTATTTATCCGACCTTGGTGGATTGTGAGATGAGCAAACAAGAAGCAAAACGCAACAGAGTTCGCGATCTACTGGATGCCCAAGTCCCTCAGAAGGACATTGCCAGATTGTTGGCATCAGTGAGAGAACCGTTCGCCGCATCCAGCATGCCAGACATCCGGTTTGGGCACCAAGAGATCTCCAGGCAGTGGAGGCCACAACAAGAAGAGAGACAAGACCTTCCTGAATGTCCTCAAGAAGAGAATCAAGGAGGACCCCACTGTCAGCATGAGGAAGCATTCTAAAATCCTAAAGGTCAACCCAAGACTATAAGGACCGATGTGCACAAGGACTTGGGCCTCAAATCCTTTGTCAGAGCTCCAAGGCATCTTCTGACTGACCACATGAAGCAACCGAGACTTGAAAGGTGCCAAAAGATCCTCTCTTCCTTAAGCACAATGGCAGCACTGTGAAGATTTTAGTGATGAGAAAAATATTTACTGTAGAACAAGTGCATAATAGGAGGAATGATCGCTGGATTGCAGAAACAACAGAGGAGGTCAAGGGGTTTTCAGAACCAAACATCCAGCCCAGGTGATGGTCCTGGGAGTCTTGGGTCCAGATGGCAATAAGATGCCCCCCTACTTCTTCAATCCAAAAACACAAAATTGGAGCTGATGTGTACTACAAATTATGAGGTACACCGTTTTGCCCTGGTTGAAAGGCCACCTATCCTGACAACAACTATGTGTGGCAGCAAGATGGGGCTCCTTCCCACACATCAAACAAGGTCCAAAATTTTTGTGAGGAGAATATGGCGAATTTCTGGCCCAAAGACTTTTGGCCCCCGAGCTCACCTGATCTAAACATACCTGGATTTTTTCTGGTGGAGCGTCATTGAGTCGAGGACCAATGCCACCCCTCAGTAAATGTGGAATCACTTAAGTCTGCAAATCCAGGGAATGGGAGGTCTACCCAAAGGAGGATATCAGAAGGGCCTGTGCCTCTTCAGGGGCCGCATCGAGGCCTGCATCATGGCTGATGGAGGACATATTGTAAGCTAAAGCATGTTTCAAAAGATTCAATTTGGTTCTTGAAGAAATCCGTTCAAAATTTCATGAATAAAAAAGTAAACCCAATTATAGTGTTTTATTTCTGCCGGACATTTTTGCTCCTACCCTATATATATCATACTTATTAACGTATCGAAAAAAATTGTCGTCGTTTGTCGTTCACAAAAAGCTATTGTTCGGCGTTCATCGTTATTTTTTAAATGAATCAACGCTTCATCGTTCGTCATTCTGAAAAAAATGCATGGGTAAAAAATAAAAAAATCTCACCATTTTAGAAAAGTGTTGACGTTTCTTTTAAGGAAATTTTCCATAAAAATGAAAAAAATCTTTGTCTTTTTGACGCCAAAAAACGAACGACGTACGATAAGGGAATTTATCTTGTAGTTCGTCGTTTGTAAGAAAATGTCTACAAAAAAAATGAACGATAAATCAGAAATCTGCATATAATAGGATATATATGTATATATATATATATCTATATATATCTATATATATATAATAAAATAATTATAGATAATATATATACATAGGTGATAAGAGACGAGGGAGGGGGGGGGGGGGGCAGGGGTTGCCATTTTCTGAACTTCCACTCATGCGTTATCATGTTTGAAAAGCATGTCATTTTTGTATTTGTAAGAAAACGATTGAAAAATACCCACACAAACGCACACATTCTTTGGCAAAGCTCAAATTTTATGGAACCACCGGGTTTCCAATAATATAATAAATTTTACTCCTCGTGAATTAGCATTGCGTCATTACGAATTATTTTATATAGGGAGAGAAGGTGCAATATCTGCCCAAGAAAAACAAAAAATATTCAAAAGAAGTACCGTGAAATCTTAATTGCCCATATAAAAACTTTACAAATAAGCAAAATAATACCTAATTGCTTTGCACTATATATTTCTTAGTGTATTTTTGCTACGTACATATTGATAAAAACATGAAGTGTATATATAAGAAATATTGATGCCAGTGTCTAGTATATTATGGATATATATATAATATATGTAAGGCTTGACGAACTACTTTTATGAAGTTTATATACACCACATTCAAAGAACTAGGAGAGGGATTGGATGATCCGGTTGACTTATAAGATCTCAAAAAGATCTTAAATCATGACAAAGATCTCCCCTCCCATGACGTTGCACATACTATTCAAATAATACAAAACATTAAACAAATGATATAAATAACCATTATTATGAAAGAGCAAAGTCAAAAAGTAATACTTCGGTATTCTTAAGTATAAAATCTTGATTCTTCAGAGGTCTCCTCGATCCGTTCTAATGACGAACGACCTCCATGCTTCTTGAACAAGGGAAGAGTATTTATCCTCACTCTCTCTCTCTATCTATATATATATATATAAGGAGTAGGAGATTTTTTCATTAAAGTTATAATTTTTTTTTATCGGCTATCAAATATTATAAGAAGGTTGTTTGTTGTGTTGTGTACACATGTGCTCTAGAGACTCCGTGAAATAAATTAATTTCCTCAAGGATCAGCCGTCTTTGGAGATAATTATTTATATCAGCTTGTAGCCCGGATTCCTGGCAGTAAGTACACGATACTTTTACTGAGCAGTGCCCTTTTTGTAGAAGAAATTGGGCATTTTTTGTTTCGGAGTGCCTAAAAAAGGATCTCATATTCCTTTTTTTCTAACTCCCCCCCTCCTCCCCTCCTCCTGTGATTCACCTTTCGCAGGAGCGGTGTAAGAACAATATTTTTTGTTGTTGTTCCTTTAAATCATTTTCTCTTCTACTCTTCTTCTTATTGTTTCGTCTTACGGGCTAAGAAGAAATGGAGAGTATCCCACCCGATATACCTCATGATAGGGGAAAACAACTTCTTCGCGGAGTGCATATGCAGACGTGCTGAAGAGAAAGAAGAGTGTCAACATTAATAATGTTGAAAAAATATTAACTTAAATAGGGATTACGAATGGGAAACCTTCGTTATTCTAATGGAAGATGGTGAAGAAAATATGTTTAAAAATGACAAATTGACACACCTGGATGTATATGATATGGCGATTGAGTTTGGTTTCCACCAGCACGAAATAGCCGGAGCAAACCCCAGATTTGGGATGGGTCAGGCTTGTATTTATACAAGATTTCCTATAGATGTCAGATCGAGACTTTCTGATTTAAAGAGAGTACTAAAAATTAAGGCAATGAACAAAGATGATGTTTATGAAGAAGTAACCTGCAGGCTCAAAGGGATTGATAAAATCTCACTTGATAAGAAAAAAAAGTTCACGATTACATTAGTCAACACTTTTAAAAGAGTGAAGGAAGCACTTCTAGTTGAATGGCTGGGCCAATTTGGAGAAATCATCAAACATTATCCGAAAAGTAATCCCCTGAACAAAAAAGCAGAAGAAAAATACTCAAATTACCGTGAAGTGTGGAGGGATAGCGATTACATGGTGGAGATCAACGCTGATCCCTCCAGTATTCCTCAGATAGTCCCTTTTCAAGGTTATTTGATTAAACTGAAGTTTCAAGGTGTAAAACTGCAATGCCAGAAATGCTTCAATTACGGACACCTGAAACAATACTGTGACCAAAAGAAAATGAGAACCTCTGACTATGAAAGAGTTCTGAAGAAGAAACTTGAAGAGCGCTTATCAACAGATGAATCGAATTCCTCAGGGGGAAAATCAGCGCCTCAGTTGGAGGAGGAAGCTCACAGTATACAACTTGTGAAGAACAGACACCTACGTTAGACGCAATTCCTTCAGATGAAGGAACATCTACTCTGACGGAAGAGAGAGTAGAGAGCGATACAAATGGTGTGAACTCCGTCGTCGAATTACCTGAGGATTCTTCAACTGAAGAAAATGAAACTGAAGATAATGTGGAGACAACTTGCGACAACAACACGAATATGAATAACGACTCTCATATTATAGAACAAGCTCAAGTCTCATTGCGTATCTCTGGGACTCAAGATGTTGCTGTGGAGAAAGGAATGGATACTAACACACCTATTGAGGCTATTCAAAAATCTAATAGTAATAGAGAAGTCTTAAGCACACCAAGGACTTCAGGAGCTCTCTCAAGAAATCAGCGTTCCCATATCGATTCTAATGTAATTCTATTGGATAGGACTCGTTCACTTTCAGCCAAGAGAATAAGATCTGAGTCTGTACCATCGCTTGATAAAGGGAGAAATCCAACAAAAATAAAAAAGAACTAACTGATATCACGTGAATCTGTTATTCAATGACCATTTCTTCTGAAAGATATTCACAGACAAAGATCTCTGATTATTTCCAGGACAATTGCTCTTGTGAAATAAAAGATAATATGGGAATAAAGAGAATAGTATCTCTCAACACTAGAGGTGGGATGAACAGGGTACGTAGGCACGCCATTTTGAACTCTATCTTTGAAGGACATCCTGACATAGTTTGTCTTCAAGATATAAAACGGGATGTTTCATCAACTTGTTCAAATAACTGTTCAATCTGCAAACCTGGACGTTTTCATTCGTTCTTTACTGGCAATGGATCACGTAGGGGCGTTCTAACGTTTGTTTCGAAGAAAATCAGAGTTGTTGAACGTGTTGAGGAATATTCTGAGTCGAGTGATTGGCATAAACTGTTCATTTCGACAAACAATGTGAGATTCTGTCTCATCAATGCATACGGCCCCAATGATCTGTGTACCGCCTTCTACCAATCAATTATTGACTCCAAACTTTTTAGGCATCTTCCCACCATTATCATAGGAGACCTCAACGTTGATTTATGTAAGATGTCTTCTAATTATCCCAACTTGCCTATTTTAAAATTTTTAATCGCAAAACTTAATCTTTTAGACGCTACTAAAAAACTTAGCCCCAATCAGCGAGTTTCGTGGAGAAAAGGTTCTTCAGCCTCTCGAATCGACTTGGCCTTGGTATCGCCAACCTTTTATCAACAAATAAGAAAAGCTTTTTATAGACCCGAACCCTTCTCGGATCATCATATTTTAGACATAGAACTAAACTTTAGACAAAGGACAAATGCTTTTAAAATGCCGAAGTGGATTATAAAGGAGAAAATATTCATGACAAAACTTCGTCAAAACCTATCACAAGCCTTCAATCCCTCTCTTTCATCAGATCAAGCATCCTCAGTTTTTTCACGAGTGGTTCGGTACACCTCGTTGAAGTTTTTGCATGACCAGAGGGTTATAATGAAAGAAAATAAAGCAAAACTTAATCATCTGCTTGAGAAAAAAGGCATGTTCATTAAAACGTTCACTTCAGAGGTGGTCAACACTTTTCGATTAGCGGAAGTTGTCGAGACTGAAATGAGTGACAAGGTGGCTGAGGAAGTAAGCCCTCTCCGACGGTTGTCAACCATTCGGAGAAAAACTGAACACTCTGCGTCTGCAATTACAGCAATAATCCACGAAGGTAAAAAGATAACCAAATCCCAAGACGTATTGGACTTTTTCTACTCAAAATTTCAAGACATATTTCGCCATGATAGGACTAAGTTCCCAAGAAGAAATTTGTAGCCCACTCACAAATCTTCACTGTTGAGAAAATTACATCTTTCATCAAAAAGAAATTTAATGCACGGAAGGCGTCTGGTGTGGACGGAATCATTGGAGAAGTCTTCTCGTTCTTCCTAATGAAATAGCGCCCTTCCTTGTAAAAATAGGAGAGTCCATGGAAATCAGAGGCAAGCTCCCTAAATCTTTCACTAAAGGAAGAATTGTCCTCATCCCAAAAAGGGGAATGGATTGAATTTTAACCATTGGAGACCGATCACCGTTCTTAACCAATCCTACCGAATTTTGTCTGGAGTTTTGTCCCAGGAAATGGAGCTAATACTCAACAAGAAGATTGGTATCCCTCAAAAAGGATTTTTAAAAAACAGAAAAATATCCGATGTGTCACGTAATATTCATGCAGCCATTGAATCTGTGAAAAATAGAAAAAAATTTGGGGCGGTGATTGGGATAGATTTAAAAAAGCATTCGACTCTATTTTACATAGTCAAATTCTTAGGGCTGTTAAAAAACTTCTCCCTCGCCATTTTTTTAATCCAGTTCGTGCGCTTCTTTATAATGGATCCTCGACAATCACATTGGGTGGTTTGGAAAGCAAGTCTATATTGCTTGAAAGAAGCTGTAGACAGGGCTGCCCTTCAGCCCCCCTTTTATTCATCGCTGCTGTGGAAGAACTTGTGATTCAACTGTCACGTAAATACAGTGGATTCGGTGTTCAATTTCCCGGATACCGACATCTGATTGACCTCTACGCAGACGACATTACATTGACAGTTGAAGCAAATTCGGAAGCGCAGCTAAAAAAGAGAATCGAAATACTTTTGGGTTCTTTCGAAAAATTCAAGGAGAGGTCAGGTTTGGAACTAAATCGATCCAAGACTTTTATTCTGCCGATAGGGGAATGGGCTTACAAAGAAGGGCATTGCGTAGGTCATTGCGCAGTCAAAAATAAAGTACCTATACTTGGTATTCAATGGGGACCGGAGGGGCTACATAGAAGTAACTGGGACATTATGTCCTCAACAATTAATAGTCGGGTAGCTTTGTGGAGGAGTTTGGGCCTCCAAAAAAGAATAGACTTGTACAATCTCCACATCGTTCCGCTAGTTCTATATAAAGCCACAGCGTCTCCGGAGATAGCGGAAAGAGCTATGGCTGAAGAGGAAGTTTGGCTGTCAAAGCTTTTTCATAAAAACTACCTTCCCGCTATTAGGAGACCTAAGACGTTAATTGGGGGAGGACTGGCTCTTCTATCTCGGATAATTCCCAAAATATATATCAAGGTATTTATGAATATTCTTGAAACCCCAGACAAGGAATGGAGGAGGACTGTAACGTACAATAGTCTATGTATGAGGTTAATGTTCGGAACTGATCTCACAAACGACTCCACCCAACGTATTTCCTCAATTTGGGCGGCAGCTCAGAGAATCATCTGGAAGTGTGAGCCCAAATATCTCAGTGATTCAACAGTGGACATTATTCGAAAAAATCACTCAAGACCATATTTCTTCAAAAATTTGGGAGATTCGGCAGTTTTGGAGGAAAAAGCTTTGTCCAACAATGTTCTATCCGTCCACTCTGCTCTCTTTCTATACCCCTTTGATGACGGAAGGTTTAAATTCCCTCTAAGAAGGGCTGCTGTAAATCACTTAATGCCCCGGCCATGGCACCTTAAAATGGTATTTTCCAATTCTAACGATGAAATTAAGGGGCTGACTGATTTATTTGTCAATTTATTAAAACTTCCTGAAACATGGAGGCAAAGAATAAACCAGTCCTTAGTTGGAATCCATGACGGGAGAACATTCACCAGCCAACTTCAAATTTCTACCAATTGCATTATCTTTTCGGAGCATTGCAAGGATTGCGGTAGATTATACAGTGACACCTTACATGCCTTCGTGGATTGCCAGGCTGTCTCTATGTTGAAGAAATTCGTTTCTTTAAACGTCAGAGGTCTGGATAGTTGTGGGCAGGGATACATAAAGGCAATTGTGCTTTTTGGACTTCAAAAAAGAAAAGGACGTCGTTCCAATAACTCCAAGGCTATAGATTACGCCTTGTTGAACCAAAGCAAGGATTGCCAGTTCTTTAACAAAACGGGAGTGCGTGAAGCCAACGGACCTAAGAGCAATTTTGGTATCAGCTGCAGCCAGATATGCTGCATTTTCTCTCAAAATTCCGTCTGTTCGCAACGATTCGTGGACCATTGCTTCAGAGGAGATCAAGTTTTTCCCCTCAAGTTCACTATCTCATCTTAAGATTTTACGTCGCATTCTTAAAAACTTCAAAATGATGTTTTTATAATAATTGATTATCGTTTTTAAAGTATATTCTGTGCATTTTTATAGTTATTTTATTATTTGATTATGTTCAATCATTGTTAAAATTGGTGTTGTTCTTCCCCGAAGTAATAATTTTAGACTACAATGTCTATTTATGTTTTGTTTTTAACGTAATTACTTTGGAATTTTTTAGAACTGAAAATTAAAAAAAAAAAAAAAAAAAAA
>CP045893.1:14597041-14608456 GCA_013387185.1 Caligus rogercresseyi | reverse complement strand
ATGAAAAGGTGTATGAACGTGAAAGTGTAATTTTCCTTCATTTATCTTGGACTTTACCGACATATCTCTGGGGTTATACTTACTTCATTACTGCTTGATGTGTTATATTTGTATGATATATATATATATACATATTACGTCTCTTCCAAAACTTTGTTATATTAATATGAAAATCTACAAAAAACTTATAACTTTTATCTTTTTATAGCATATAGATACGTAAATATATCAAGGAAAACAAGTATTATTTTTTTTTAGTAAGATATCTCAATAAACTGTATTTTTAAGTACAATCTACAAAATACTTGCATAATATATTGTTTATGTTATTTATTTAATTACTTTAGACAAAATAAACTAGAAACATTCACGCATATGTTTAGAAATAAACGATATCATTATCTGGGCGGACGACAGTAAGGTAAAAAACAATCGTTTTTTTTTGTGTTTCTAACAATTTTTTTGACATACGTTACTTCAAAAAGATTTTTGAATTTATTATATAGCAAGCTTAACTACTTTACTTTTTTATTTTTTAAAGATTTGTAGCTTTAAAAATAAAAGTACAAGCCAAAGATGTAACAAAAATAAAATAAATGGAACATTGATTTTCCGATCATAGTTTTTGTATTAGCGTAACAAATATATGTAGTCAATTTTCTTGCAGGGGAATTTCCTCATACAAAATAAATATCACGTTTGACATAGCTTTGCAGGTCCTTCCAATATCCAAAATCTATCCCACAAACATCGGGGTTTCACCCCAACAATAATTTATCTAAGTGGAAGAGTAAATTAATGCCTTTGAGGGACTTCGGTCCCATCGACTTCATTAACAGTATATTGGATTACAAAATTGTTTTGTTTGAATATCATATTAAATGATATCTTAGTGATCATCTAAGTGTATAATTTTATATTAAAACACTTTTAAAAAATCTATTAATTTATTCGTTACAGTATCTTAAAGCCGATTACTTTCAAAAACTGTTTAAGCAAGCCCTACAATCATTTGATCTTTTCATATGTAGGGCTGATACAGATATATTGCGCCTTTGCAAGTTCATATAAATGTTATAGCAACATAACATTTGTATAAACTTAACTATATTAGAAAGCATTGTTTATTAGTAACAATTTGGATTTCTATTCAAAGGATAAGACAAAAGCCTATTTAAGAAAATAGAAGTGTAATACTCTACATTTAACAGCAGCATATGCATTCCCTAGGGGCGTTAATTGATTTCATTACTTGCAATAAAAAAGGTTTATTACATACTTTAAAAGGTTTCTTTTTTTCGTCATTACTAAATGCATTTATAACATGTCGCAAATGTGTAGTCAAGTGCTTCGCCTTACATTTCAATGACACCAAAGGTTTTGAATGAAATATAATCAGTTACTATTTTGTAATATGAAAGTTCATAGTTCATTTAAACAGTTATATTATGAATATAAAAATTCTAAGCAATGATAGAAATATAAATTTGAAATGTATTTACAATTGGTTATTTGATTTATCATTATATATATATATATATATATATATATATATATATAGCTATATATATATATATATATATATATATTAGGGTTGTTCTTATTTTTCAAATGTTTGAAATGTTAGCAACATTGTGGATTTTCTGTTTCTTGGTGATAAAAGAAGACGACATACAGAGTTTGAACAAAATCGGTCAACATTACGAGGTCGCGCAACGAGGTCAAAGTTTTAAAATTTAGTAAAAATATAGTTTTTCGCAAATTTCTTCAAAATGGTGGACGTTACAGACTTCAATAATAATTATTAATTTAAAGGAAATCTAATTTACTACCAGACGTATGTTTGATGTTTTTAATAAAACAAAGTTTTCAGTAAAAAAAAGGAAAAAATGGAGTGTGTATTGTTAGCTTATTTCATAGCTTTTTTGTATCAATTAACTTCACTCGCCTGTAGAAGATGACTTGTTCGCTTCAGAGTAAAATAGTACTTTTAAGTTTAGTAAACTTTAAATGATAAATCCAAAAATGACCTTGGTTGCATTCTATCAATTCAGAATTCAGTACAATCTGAGTTTACATCATATGATTCAGAGCCTGTATTGACCTATAAGAAATCGATTATGAAAAAAATAAATCATAATGTGTTTCTTAGATGTGCGTCAAGGTATCCTCTCAAAATTTTACTTTGTCTCTGACGCATTTATAATCCATTATATGCGTCATTTTGTACGCGAGATAGGCTTTTTTTAATGTACATATAACTCTCTACTTATTAAATTGACATGATTTAGTATACCAAAATATTAAAGCTGGTTAACCAAGCTTTCATTTGATATGTTTGGTGTTCTGAAAATCGCTATACTTTAGAGATATAAGCAAATACGTCCTCCCCCAAATATTGATCTTTTGATATGAGAATATACGATTACCATCTGGTAATTATGTTAGTGTTACCTGGATAGAAAGAGAAGAGAAGGGAGGGAGTATTTTGCCTCACTTCTCTCCCTTCTTTTTTTCTTCCTATCCAGGTTACACTAACTGCCGTTACCAAATGGTAATCGTATATTCTCATATCAAAAGATCAATTTTTGGGGGGGAGAGTACGTATTTGCTTATATCTCTTAAAGTATAGCGATTTTTAGAACACCAAACATATCAAATGAAAGCTTGGTTAACCAGCTTTAATATTTGGTATACTAAATCATGTCAATTTAATAAGTAGAGAGTTATATGTACATTAAAAAAGCCTATCTCGCGTACAAAATGACGCATATAATGGATTATAAATGCGTCAGAGACAAAGTAAATTTTGAGAGGATACTTTTTTTTTTTTTTTTTTTTTTTAAATATTTATTTATGATCTAAAAGAAATTTCGAACAGAATAAAATGCACGTATAAAGGATGAATAAATAAATGAAAAGTTTGATAAAGCTACGTTAAAAAACAAATATAACATAAAAAAAAACACATGCATTTATAACTTGTCGGAAGAAAATAAAAGACTCCCAACCTATCATCTTCTTTATGAGATATCTTGATATAAAATAGTGATTTAGAAAACAGTTGAGTCGCTGAGAATGAGAGATCCAATGCGTCATTTGATTCAGTTCCACTTGCACTTGAAGGGGAGAGGGCCGGTTTGGTTTTGAAAACATCCCTGGGGATGGAGCGTAGAATTTCCAGGCTTCTTCTGACGAGATCTTGGAGACCCACAGGAAGCCCACCTCCGCACGTTCTTGAGGCGTGAGAGGATACCTTGACGCAAATCTAAGAAACACATTATTTTTTATTTTTTTCATAATCGATTTCTTATAGGTCAATACAGGCTCTGAATCATATGATGTAAACTCAGATTGTACTGAATTCTGAATTGATAGAATGCAACTAAGGTCATTTTTGGATTTATCATCTAAAGTTTTACTAAACTTAAAAGTACTATTTTACTCTGAAGCGAACAAGTCATCTTCTACAGGCGAGTGAAGTTAATTGATACAAAAAAGCTATGAAATAAGCTAACAATACACACTCCATTTTTCCTTTGTTTTTACGAAAACTTTGTTTTATTAAAAAACATCAAACATACGTCTGGTAGTAAATTAGATTTCCTTTAATTAATAATAGTTATTGAAGTCTGTAACGTCCACCATTTGAAGAAATTTGCGAAAAACTATATTTTTACTAAATTTTTAAAACTTTGACCTCGTTGCGCGACCTCGTAATGTTGACCGATTTTGTTCAAACTTTGTATGTCGTCTTCTTTTATCACCAAGAAATAGAAAATCCACAATGTTGCTAACATTTCAAACTTTTGAAAAATAAGAACAACCTAATATATATATATATATTTAAATTTGTATTATATACTTTATCCCCTGAAAACATATACAAATTTATTTCATATAAAAATTATGTCAACTATCGATTTTGAGGGTGCAGGTACGAATCCCGAGAAGGGAAGATCATTTTTGGTCAACCTCACTTAAATAGTCTATCCTGGGTTTGATAGACTATTTAACACGCTATAATACTTGTTTATATCCATATATTTAATATTTCTTTATTTTTACACTGTATAAAACTGTCGTACATCACCGAATAAAATGTTGTTAACCGGAAAAAATCGGTACATAAACGTTCCATTAATCATTGGTGAAAACCAAATAGATTTCAATTATACAATTCTATATTCATGGAGGGAAAATGAATAATTTATTTAAAATTCTTCCAAGATAGAACTGCGCAAAGCCCTTACAGGGCTTGCTATCAACATTCACCCCAGTAAGTACATTATACCTATCTCTTTCATTAATATTTCACAAGTGGCTATGAGTAATGAGGAGATTACAATGGAGCAGTAGTATATGGGCTTCTTTATAACATTCATGATTTATTCAAGAATCTTCAATTCCAAAGAAGTGTAAAAAAGTAAATTATATATATATGTATACTTTATGCCTCTAACATTGATCAAAACATTGAAGGCGGGAATGTATTAAGGGGTTATTCAAAGCATCAACTTGAAATATTTCTGAAATAGTTCGATCATTTAAAGGGGCTGTCAATAAGAACGCTAAAAAATCTGACTTATTTGTAATTGTTTTCTTTGGTAGCATTGTTTAGGAAAAATTAATTTAGTTTTATCAATAAATGCAAATAAAGCTTCGAGCAACGCTTGACAACTTTTAAAATTTATTACTAAAAGGATGAGTCATTCATCCATACTTTATGAGCGTTAATGTCAATTTATGGCTAACATAATCGCACTGTGAAATCAACAATTCAATGAATTGAGTCCTCAAACATGTTACATAATGTTCATGTGTCACTGAGACAAAGAAATAATCGAACTAATATTAAAAAAATATTGCTCCTACAAGTACATTATGTCAAGGTGACCACAATTTCTCTTTACACATCGTTCTCAATCGTTGAGAACCTCTGTGACATCGTTGTGGCTAATTTTGCGAAAATATATTGGCCGACATCCAAGGATCAAGTTGACACAAGCCGTCTGGCCACTTCAACCGTCGGGAATTCTTAAAGCGGGCTGAAGGAAAATTAGAAGCTGATACTCATTTTCACCAAAAAAACAATTCAGCGAGTTGGCACATTTTCGACACATTGGCTTTGTTAAGAAGTAAAATATGTTGTACTAGGCCGACAAAACTAAATGTTATTTATGAGGTCCAATTACATCTCGAAAAGGTACTATTTGGTGTGGATACATGCTGGCGGTGTCATTGGGCCGTACTTTTTCGATGATGATGACAATCGTCACACTACTGTGAATGGAAATCGTTACCACATCATGATATATACTTGGAAAATATGTGTTGTCTACAAGCAATGTTACAATCGATTTATTAAAGACTAAGCTTGGTGAGCGTGTTATCTTCAGAAATAGACAAGTCAATTAGCCGCCTCGTTTGTGCAGTTTAACGTTTCCAGCCTATTTTCTTTGAAGTCAAATGAATGTTCTGCTCCACACCAGTAATCTGCCAATGTTAGAGTAGCTCAGAACAGAATATTAAATGCAAATGGCTATAGTTTCAGCCAATTATGTAGAAAAGTGGTCCAAAATTACGGTGACTGCGGTGGTCATTCAAACAAAAGTGATTAACAACTTTTGGCTCTTCGAAATAAAAGTATACTTGTTTATACAGCCACAAATATATTTATACTTTCCACAAAATATGTTTAATATGATCTCATCACACATAGACACCAATATATATATAGGTATATACAGTTTGCCACTGTAACAAGGTTCTATCTTCACAATATAAAAAAATATACAAAAGGGCTTATATCATCTCATTATTTTGTACTTCACATCATGTTCATAAACCCTTGGATCATCAAAACAACTATATCATAAATGATGTTCTACTACCTGGAAACCCTTTGGAACAGATGAAGGATCACCATGTTGTTTTTACCTTAAAAGGTTAGTTTCCACCCATTGAGCCCACATTTGTACTTGAGCAAGATAGAGAGCGTACGAACAAATAACCTGTTGTTAAATCCGTACACCTATAAGGTTACAGAAGTGTGAAAGATATCGTACGTTGTAGTAGCCATCAGAGGCACGGGAAGACATTTTTGGCAGGGGGTGCTGTTGGTGGGGGACGAACTTTTGACGGTAGCTTTATTTTCATATCAGTTTCGAAGCTCTGCCACCAGGGGGTGCTGCCGCACTTCCCGCACCCCAGTTCCCGCACCACTGGTAGCCATAGAGATATAAGGATATATATCTTATTCCTTTCAATAGCAGAAAAACATCGTCGTTCAGCTGTTGCCTTTATCCAATATAAACAAAGTAATATGTACTACGTCATCGTAAGTTGATCAAAGAGATAGAAAGATTTGTTTTATTGGGCAATATGACGTATGTCTATGGATAATCCAAGAAGCTCTCTATGTCTTTATATCTCTATGG
Source organism: Caligus rogercresseyi (assembly GCA_013387185.1). Taxonomy (NCBI): domain Eukaryota; kingdom Metazoa; phylum Arthropoda; class Copepoda; order Siphonostomatoida; family Caligidae; genus Caligus; species Caligus rogercresseyi. Next base: position 14,602,016 of record CP045893.1, on the reverse strand, counting down.
TAGTAGCTCATGAATAGTCTTATTTTCCTTCTTTTTGGAGTTTGTCAGCAATAAGAAAGATCAAATAAATCTAGATAAATAGGAACATATTTGATTCCCCAGGAAGAATGGGATGTAAATGGTGTGACGTCACTGAGATGAAATGTATGATATTTTTAGAGTTTGTTTATTTGTTTAGCTTCTAGATTGAACCCATCTCACCGGAACTAAATCCAGTATCAGCTGATACTCTCTAGGAGCTGTCTTTATTATTAAATATTAGTTCATTTATTTTTAAGTGTTTAAAATATTTAAAAATGAGATCCTCGAGAGATAAACGTTGTTCCCCGATCTCTCTCTCAAGTGCCATAATTTTTGCCTTAATAGTGGACAGCCAAAAATGAGATGATACAGAGTTTCTTCTTCCTCCTCACAGAGTCGGCAGATTGGAGTTATGGCCTTTCCCATCTTGTAAGATGCCTGTTGAGGCTGATATGACCGGTGACCATTACAACGATGACGCAGATTTGGGCTCGTTTATACTTGAAAATCTTGCTCCCGAGATAGGGATTTGGTTACGAAGAGTTTAAATTTTGAACTATAATGTTCATTGATGTTTTTATTGCGTAACTGTCCAGATTTGATTTGATTTCTTATGTTACCTGTATGTTTTTAGTGTATTTTTTTACACTGTATTATTTTTTTGCAGTAACCGAATAAAATATTTTTACCATGAAAAAAAAAATGGCGGCAAGTGCTCGTCGCACGCCAAGCGGTCCGCCATTCCTTTACGGTCGCTTGTCTAAGGGCACTTTTTATATGACTAATGGATATAGGAACAAAGTTTATACATCCACATTATACTCAGAGTTTTTTATATATTAAAAATGATAAAACAAATTCCAGTAAACAAAGTCGTATTTAGATGTATCTTTTGATACATGAGAAAAAAATAACTTTGTTTATAAATTTAAGCTTGAGATATTTGAAATCTAGTTCACCTAGAGTTCATTTAATTGGCTATGATTATTGGTCTGGCAAGTATTAAACGCATGTATTGCACCATCCAATATTAAATATTAATATAAGGAAGACTCACTCCCTGCTAGTCTTTATTTATATATATTATATTGTATGTGATATACATTTTAGTTTAATTAACTGGACCTTTTTGATGTTAGAAAAATGAGGTATTAAGATTAATTTTTTTTTTGGTAGAAGGATCGAAATACACAGGCAATCATTAGAGTTTGTAATTCAATTATTGCTTTTTTACGCATGAATCGAATATAAAATAAAAAGGTTTCGTTAATCTTTTGGAAAAATTACTCACTCAAAAAATGTTTTTAAATAAAAGACATCAAATTCATCAAACACGCTTGATCAATCGTGTAAATTGCAACGAAAAAACGTAACCACCTAAGCAAATGTATGTCCACTGCTTTTTATTATAGCAGTCATTAAATTCCATATAAGAAATTCCACTTACTTTTTAACACCTGTTTATAAGCAATTAAAATATGTGAAGTATTTTCCTTAATTAATGCTTCTTTTCCCTTAAAAGAAGGCTCTTTATTTAAGTAAATAAAGAACAAATAAAAAGATATATTGAGAAGAAAATGGCGTTATTTCTTCTTTATATTTTGGAAGCAGCTTGCAACTTATTAAATAATAATAAGCGAAAGTAGAAAAGGAAGTTCTTGTTGTTGATAAAAAGAGCCGCATTCCTGTTTTTTTTGTATATGTGTGATGGTCCATGGAGTTCATATTGTTTGTGGTGTCATGCTGTTCATGTGCATTTCATGTCCAAAGGAAACCCACATGCAGTTGCGTTTACATCTTTTTCCTTATTTTGTGGTTAAGTCGCTGTTTCTCTAATCAATTATAATTTATATACTATTTTCCTTATATTAAACATGTATATAAAAATATTATATATATGTATTAAAAAGGATGAATATATAAAATATGCATCATAAAAAGAAAAAGAAAATCTTGTCTTAAAGTTAGTTGAGCATCCTTTATTTTGTGATACTTTTAAGCCACAATAACTTAAGAAAAAAATGTTTATTATAAATTGTCAAAAGAATATTAGATACATTTTTGAAAAATCATCACCAACCAGGAAACTTGGTTGGAAAGCGTTCAGAAAGTGGTGCATTACATTTTGCTCATCTCTCAATGTTGGATGCTCGATTTCTTTAAAAGAAGAAGGTCAATTTATCAGCTCATAGGGAATATCCGGGGCTCATGGACTTATTTGAACGCTCTAATGCTTATTCATATTCACAAAGATACTGCAATCCACCGAATCAAATACGTACAAAAAAGTTATAATATAAATATATATATATATTGATAATTTGTGACATCAAATGATATTGGCTAACAATATAAAATGCATTAATTTAATAATAATAGTTTTTTTAGTATACAGTTTCTTCACAAATGTAATCTATCATAAAATGACAGTAATGGAAGTAAATTTACTATAAAGAAATCAATTTTTATATCAATTTTATCCAAATCTTTGATTTTTAAGGGTAAAATATAAAAACCAAATGTAACAATAAATTGTTGTACAATCTATTACAAAGAATATATATTAGATATATTTATGTGGATAAATCTCTATAATGGAATAGATATGAGGACATGTGTAAAAGAACAAATTCACATATAATATTATACGTATGGAATATAGTCTTGTTATCCATAAATATTTTAAACATAAAATGAAACAATTCTAACATATATGGTTTATTTCAAGTCCAATTTATTGTCTAGGCGGACAAGTTGAAAGGTCCAGTCCATTGAAGGTTACTCCTTCAAATTATTTGTCTTTTAATGTTTTTTCATATGCAATTGTTCTATCTTTATATCTGCATGTTTTATTTTTTTATCTCGATAATATTATTTTAACTAATTGAATGTAAAAAATCAATTCAAGTTTGAAGTTGAATTGCAATTGATGTTGCAGAGTATATGTACCTATCAGTTATGCGTTCAATCAGAAATATATAAAACACAGTTCAGAGATCACCCGAGATACAAAAGTGCCATTTTATCAATTAAATATATATCATGTCATTCACCTAGTATTAAAAGGACCAAATCTAATCATGAAGTTCTGAGGCTAGTTGAAAGGGGATATACGTCCCAAATAATTATTTGAGTTTTATTAATTCTAAGCAAATAGACATCCAAATAATTATTGATAGTCACTTAGCTTTTGTTCCCAAGATCCCATTCTTTAGTTTGTTAGACTTTTATTGATAATTTTATTGTTTGGCTATTACTATAACATTATTTGTCGGCAAATTAATATTAAATAACATTGTTTATTCCTCTTTTTATATAATCAACGTCTATTATTCATATTAAAAATAAATATATACAGCAGTTTAAAAATTGCTTTACTTTAACAATTATAAAGAGAAAAATAAGTAACTCGGTTATTAATTTTGTGCTCCGCTTTCATAGTTTACATTCTATTCACTACATGTTTCAAATTCAATAAAGTAATGAGATACAGGAGCCCATGATCTGATAAAAAAGTATTTTTTTAATGGCGTATAAGAGCAGGGAATAATAGAAAAACTCCGTTCCAAAGAGTCTGCCCTCCACATTATCATTAAGAGATTTGATAAAACTTCTCAGTTCAAGGCTGTATATCCCTATCATATACATAATAAAAATATTTTTTATGCCGCCTATACTTTAAATAGAGCTTAATTAAGAGGAAGAAGCATATATAACAATAAAGATATATAATAGCACATATTCATTAGTATACAGCAACAGTTAATTCATATATATGTATATTTAGAAAAAATGGTTTTATATACTATTCCCTATTTATGAGAATACATACTACATGTTTTATATTTATTGTAAGCTATGGTGTTTTTATTAATTAAGAGTTGAATGATTCAAAAAATAGGACATCATGTTATATGTCTTTGTTTATCATTTTTTTACTAATTAAGGTTGAAAGTACTTTAAGATATTAATTAACATGTAGTCAAATGGGTTTGTCTACTTTTGATGTCTCTCTTTTTTTTTGCTTTTGAGTTCTTTGATTCTGCTAATCTATTCAGTTACATAAGCAGGAGTGATTGTTTGTTGTTTAGCTCCTAAATCATCTCCACCTCAGCGGAACTCAATACGATATCAACCGGTAATGAAACCTTCTAGGAGCTAAACTGTTTACTATTTAGTATAATTTTAAATTACAAATTTAGTTAAATGCTTTTAATAAGAATTATTCCAGAATACATTTTTTCCATCAATCCCGTCGGCTATTTCCTTCATTCTAGATATTGTTCCAGGGCAGTCATAAGCAAGATGATAGGGGATTTCTTCTCCTTAATCCAAAATAGGGCTCAGCTATGAATAATTTTGTGTGGCGGCAATTATTCTTCGCCAGCCACGAATTCTGCCATTCCTTCAGAGACGCCCTTCTGATGGCAATAGTGATGTTTTATTATAGTAGTTGTGTATGGTATGTCCTAAAAGATAAGATGCTTGAAAAAATCATAGTCATATTAACTTATTATTCAAGTAGAAGAATATATTCCAAGGAACAAACCTAATTGTTATCATAGAAATGATATTGGTAAAGGAAAGAAATGAATTAAATAATGAATCCTTTATAAATGCCTTAACTTCGTCAACATCAAATATAAGTATAAATAAAACAATCCCTGCCAAGTTTTTAATATATTTGTGCCCACTGCTTTAAAAAGAAAATAGTAATTTGGGCACAGCTAAAGCAAAGAAAAACTTTGTTTTTGAATACCAAATATTATTATTACTTCAGTAAAAAAATATTAACTGTATTAAGAATCATTTATGTATATATTCTGGTTTGATGCCAATTTAGTTATTATTTAGTGGCTACAAAAATATGTAATTGATTAATAATAAATTATGCATGATAAGCTCATTCAAAATGTCAAGACTTGAAATTATTGAATAGCTGATTTAAAAAAAT
>CP045893.1:14572973-14596941 GCA_013387185.1 Caligus rogercresseyi | reverse complement strand
TTAATACTAAAAAATGTCATAATATAATACTTTTTCTAGTGTAGGACTAATTGAGTTAAGTTAGTTGATATTTTCTAAAGTCTCAATTGGATATTCATCAGAAGGTACTAATCGACCAATCAAGCGTTTTATAACCTAATTTTGTTTAGTAAATGTAGCCCAATGAATCAAGGGCATTATATAACGGTATTATGGCATTCATTGTCTATTATTTAAAGAAAAAATTAAGAATCATAGACAATTTTATCGGTTGAATGTTTTTTATAGCAGTTGACCATTTTTTATGAAAAAAACCTTTATTTTTTAATATACAGGGTTTAGCGATAAGTCCGGAATCGGAAAAAGTGGAATATTTTTATAATATTTTATTTCTTGTTGGAAGGTGTATCTCCTGCCCTTGGCCACCGTGTTCATCCAGGGCGCCACCACGTCCCTCAGCACCTCCAAGTAGACTTCTTGTTGATCCTGAGGCCCACAGAGAAGAAGTGGGGGGCCATCACGTCGCCGTCGGAGGAGATCACGCCCAGGACCATGACTGAGGCCGGGTTCTTGGACTTGAAGACCATGGGCACGTCCTCAGGTTCCTTGCAGATCCACCTGGTGTTCTGCCTGTTGTGAGTGCGGTTCAGGTTGAACTGCTATCATCTGAGAAGAATCTCAGGGAAGAGCTGGAAAAAGACTTGATGAAGTTGAGCATGTTCTTTCCCCTAGCCACCCTGGCGTCCTTCTGCTTCGCAGTGAGGAGATGTCTCACCCTGAGGGTGAAGCTCTTGTACCTCAGGTCCTCCCTGACGGCCTTGGAGATGGTGTAGACGCTCACGTCCCTGGGGGTGGCCAACTTTGTCATGGGGGTGCCGGTTGTTCTTGATGGACCTGTTCAACCCAGCCAGGAACCTGGGAGACCTGCTCCTGTCGCTCCTGGGTTGTGGACCTTCCTGTTGTATTCCCCGGTAGCCTGAATCTCTTTATGATGTCATATACGGTGGACTGGGGGTAGCGGAGGAGCTTGATGATGTCCTGGGCACCGTGGCCCGTTGGAAGAACTGGAGGACGGCATCACGTCTCCTCTGTTCCATGATGAGAGATTGTTTTTTCTAAATATTTTTTCTTAAAATTCGGAAGACAAAAGTCTGGCCTCTCCCAACCTAGTTCAAATTAATTAAATTAGGCACTGGAAGAGGTGAAAAAAGCCGATAAAAGTTATTCCGGATTTATCGCTAAACCCCTGTATATTGTTATTTTTTTTATCGGTTAAAAACATTTTATTCGGTTGACTGCAAAATTTTATACAGTGTAAAATAAAATACACTAAAACTATATACAGAAACAGAGTAAAACTATTCAGGGCAGTTGCGAAAATACATAAATGAACATTGTAGTTCATATTTACTGCCCTGAAGAATAACTTATATAAAAGGACAAATCATTTATTGCATTGGTTAAAAAAGCACGAAGTCTTCTTAAAATCCTATTCTTATTATATGCTAATAATAAAGCCAATTTGTTTACTTAGTTTGTAAGTAATTGTATATGTGTACTTTGATTATTTTCTATTAATAAATATATATATTCGATTTTCTATAACTGTTCTATAAATTCGATAAAAATATAAATATTTAAATAAATCGATGAAAGTCCAATATCTGGAGTTTTATCTCATAAAAGCCACTTAATCAAATAACTTTTGTATCTTAATAATCGGTATTTGCCCAAGAACATTTTATTGGTCAGGCTTTATTGATTATCCTTATTTTAATTATGCGAATACGAAATATACGAATATCTACTTAAGGATGTGTATTGGCTTCCCTTTTACCTAATCAATATAGTGAAATATCCATTGATTTTCCCCCTAATTACATGCATTGTTTTTAAGTGCATGCATTAGTAAATATGCACTTAACATGGTTAAATATTTCCTGTTTGTTTCTAAGCGGGGATTATTTTATTTATCATACGTGTGTCTCCGGTTTCGCATCAGATTATCTCGTTGATCTCTCCTTCCATCACAGAGGGCAATGGCGGACTTGCAGCTGTGCAAATTTTAATATGAACTGAATCATGTCATATGCATGACTAATAAAGGGTTGAAAAGAAGAAGAAAAGTGGGAAATAATATTATAATTTTATAACACACATGCAATGTGAAATATATTTCATATGAAATATGCAGTAGATATTCAATCTATGAATATCAAGTTTCTCGATGATAAAATTTCGTTGTAATAGAGTGGTTTTTCATATTCAATTATTGTCATAGAGATACAATGTGTATACATCTCATTTGTATCTTTAAAATTATTTATTTGACTCGATGGCAACGATATTTGACAGCTTACTTAGCATATTATTATATGAACAAAAAAATAATATCAAGAAGTCAACGCTATATGCTATTTATAAATGTTCACTCAATTTAAAAAAAATGGATATTATTGGTTGAATATTTGATATAAATTCAATAATTGAAAATGCTACATATCAAAACTTAACCAATAATATAATTTGTTGATTATCATAGTTTTCAATGCCCTGTTTTTCATAAATTGTTGGGGGATTTCTTTCTACAAAGGCATTAAAAATAAAAAGTTTTATTAAATATAAACTTTTAACCAATACAACAAACTTGGTTTATTCAAGTATATAATTGTTTGAAACAGCGATGCTCAACCTTGTCCTAATCAGAAGCTACATTGACGAAATATATTTTTGCAAGAGTCATGTAGAGCCATATCATGTAATAACACCGCATTCTGTAATAATGTTATAAATTTCAGTGGAACTTAAAAGAGCCGCAACTAGTCTTAGAGGAGGCGCATGCGGCTCGCGAGCCGCGGGTTGAGTATCGCTGGTTTAAAACATACTTTTGATGAATATCTAAGGCTTATTATTGGCTTGTCAACTTAACAATCTTAGAAGGTTAGTTAATTGATTTGGACAATATATTTAGTTTAAGAATGTTTTTATTTTATTTTTCTCCAGTACCTCTAATAAAAATTCTATTAAAATGATATTTGTGTCTTGCCTCATTATCTCACATGTCCAAAGTTTATAGGATATCTGAGCAATATATATGTAGATTGACAGCACCCTGGAGACTTTTCAAATATGAATGACTAACTGTGCAGGTCTTAGAATCAATTGAAGAACCAGGAAAAATCAAGTGGGTTAGCATCAGGTCTCAATGGCGTCCTTCGGTCAGAAATAATTCAATAATATTTCAAATGTTGCAACAAATATTCTTCTTGTGAAGATAACAAATCTAGTTTTATGAATGTAGTCCGCCGAAATTAGCAAGATACATTCTGAGGGCCGAGTAAATCAATATACATCAACTTGGTTATGCCTTTAAGCCTTTCATTTAGATATTTTATTATAAACGATAGTGTTTACCATCTAAATAATAAAATATATTTTTAAAAAGCGTCCTGGGATAGTCGAATAACATGAGGTCCACGACTCCAGTGGCGTACCCACTTGGGAGGGAGACAGCAACTTTTGCATGCCACGCAATATCAGTGTGGAACCTGTCTAAGCCCTTGAGGTCGCCCACTATCCTCCTCACTGCCAGGACCGCAGCTAGGGCCATCGGACGCAGCGTCCCCATATAATCCATTCTGCATGGGCATTTTGTTTTTATTCGTTTTTAAATAATTTTATTGTTTTTTATTTATTATTTTTAGACTAGTTACACATGTAACTAATGTGCCCCATGGCAAATATACTCGATTACACACACTGTGGTCCAAGAGGCTCTGAACTAAATATTCTCGTTCAGTGCCTACAAACAACTATGTAAAAGTGTTAAAAATGAAACTCAATCGGTAGTTTATTCGAGTGATGAACTACGAAACTGTTGGGAATGTAAGCTGAGCTTGGGGTGTAAATAATTTAAAAGACTGTTTTGTGTCTGGCCGACATGCCTTACTTAATATAAACATAAGATATAATATAAAAAACTAGGGACATGCAAGCCTTCATGCAATTTTAACAATCATATTTTATAATTTATAATGGTGGAAAAATAATACATATTCAACTATTGCAAAAATGGACACAAAAAAATATAAGCCACCCTTCAAATTAAATGCCCATAGTTTAAGTACCATAAATTTTGGGACTTAATGAATATTTCCTTTTAAAGATTGAATGCATACGTTTATGGCATAGCATGATGAAAATATGATGGATCTTAGTTACTCAAAAAATATATTATTATTTGCCTTTATTTTTTATAATATTAACGAAAAAAATACTAAGAATTGGTAATATAATTAATAAGATTCTTTAAATCCCATCCCTTATAGTTACTCAACATACACATACTCGAAATGTTATACAGTGAATTACAATGAGCGTAATATCATTCTTCATCTCATGTACAAATGAGCTGCACGAAAACATATCTGATGTCTTTTTTATGTACTCTTTCTTGATAATGATAATAATAATAATAATGAGATGAGTAATTATGGAAGGCACACAAGGAAAAAAGTTTGTGTTTTTTTGTCATTAATAAAGACGCTAACTAGACTCATGTGCTATTGTGTTAATGAAATAACTAATTAATTCAGAAGTTGAATTAGGATGTAAACACTTTTTCTTAAGAGAGGACCAGGGACGATCTTGTTATGTTATTAAAGTTTATATAGTCCAACCTATCTACTGTGGCCACTCAAGAGAACCAAAGAAGTGACTGTTGGTGTGACATGAAAGGCTTATAATTTATATTTTTTTCTTCAGCCAAAATTTGAGTGACCGCTATACTCAGGTGGCCCCTGATATAGGTTTGATAATATATATATATATATATATATATAGAGAGAGAGAGAGAGAGAGAGAGAGAGAGAACGATATATATATATATATATAGAGAGAGAGAGAGATAGAACGATAGATAGATAAAGAGAAAGATAGATAGATAGATAGTTAGATGGATAGACAGAGAGATAGTTAGATGGATAGATAAATAGATTGATTGATAAATAGATAGATAAACTGTTTCGACTATAGACAACTTAATTTAAAAAAAACTATTGAGTCTGTGTTTAGAAGGAATTAATAATATCTATAATGAATATTTTTGATAAAGTTTGAAGTGATATCTTAAATATCTCGAAAAAATTATACGAAGAAAGAAAATTGATTAAGGAATATATGAAAAATATGAATAAGAATTAATTATGTGCTGAATCCTTTGCTAGTTTCCATGATTGTGATCATATTAAGAATTTTGTTTATTACAATTTTAAACGTCAATGAGAAGGATCCAATGAAAAGAATACTGTTGCCAAGTTATTTACTATTAAAGTATGCAACCAAAGGGAATGAGTGACTTACACCTTTGGTTATCTAGTCTAAACTGTTCTTTATTTTATTAGAGGTATTCCTTAATACCTCTTTTTCAGATAAATCTTATTCACAAATTTTAATTAAATATAATCAAATATATAAAGGAGCAGAGAAGGACTCTGCTACAAGTACATGTAGATAAATCGAGTGAGTGACAACCAAATATTTAATAGAAAGGAAATTAGTACTGGGACATGCCATCATTCGAGATGCTTTCAGGGTTTTAATCCCATGATGTTCATCCACGGAAATATTTTTGTATCATCGTGATTAGCAGATTTTCATGCATAAAATCTTAGGCTCGGATATTAGACGATTTGGAGGATTTAAGTTGAGAAGCTTGGATTGAGCGTCTTTTCAGATATATTTATGATTAAAAAAGTTGAGACCATTAAACGGTTTGTTTATGTGTTCAAAGCTTAACATTTATTGATTGGGTAATTTCTTTAAGTTATTGCTTAGTTTTTCTACATTTTTATAATGAAAAGTTTAATCACTTCAAGTATAAGCCGTCTCAGCAACATTGATTAGTATGACATGTAATTGTATATTAAACAATGTCAACAGGTATTTTTCTAGGCCCAGCGGTATATATTTCAACAAATTAAACCAAAGATATACAAAAAGGTTTTTACAGATACGTAGTGAATAAATGATCAATAGATAACAATTTTTTAACTAAACAAATACAAGAAAATATTCAAACAATTTAGAAACAATCATATTAAAAAAGGCATTTCAATAAAAATTAATATCTGTATAATTTTTTGAATATAAAGAAGCAATTGGAATGATAAAAAAAAGATCTTTGTTTTTAACTGTTCGTATTTTGTATAATATGTTTTGGACTTTGGTTATGACAACGTCACATTTGGCATTCCTTGTGAACGCCAAAAAATCTTCCTCAGAAGTTTGATCTTGAAGAGGTCTTCTAGTGACATTTGGAGGGCTTGGTAAGTCTCTGTTAATGCAGGACAGTTCCAAAGGAAATGATCTGTTGTTTCTGGGTGTATTTTAAAGAAGAAACAGTTCTTTCGATTGTCTTTAAAAAACTTGTTTGCCACCTCCAATGAACCGGTCAAAAGTCGTTACTTAAACCATTTTTCTGAGGATTTTTATCAACATGTTAATAGATATATCTTGGGAACACAATAATAACTTTAAGTTAAAAGAAATTGAAAATCCCCAGTGTGCTTAAGCTTAATGAGGTAGACCAAAAATGACCATCCACTCTCAGGAGTATTCGAACCTGCGCCCCCATCATTGAGAGTCGAACACGCCTTAACGCACACGGCTATTGCACTCCCCTTTTTTCGCCTAATTGGTTCGACAGAATGCATCTGACTGAATATAAATAAGCATTATACCATTGAAAGTAGTCTATCGTACCTAGGATCTTATCAATGAGGTAGACCAAAAATGACCATCCCCTCTCGGGAGTATTCGAACCTGCATCCCCAACATTGAGAGTTGAACACGCCTTAACGCACATGGCTATCGCACTCCCTTTTTTGCCTATATGGTTTGACAAAATTGCATTCGACAGGATATGAATAAGCACTATAGCATAATAATTAGTTTAGAGTTTTTTGTATATAACTATATATATATATATATGGTCAAATTTATAGCTCAAGGTTGAAACCCTGAACTAAAGTAAAAAATGAATATAAGTAACAAATAAAATACATTTTCCATCTGATAAAACCAACTTTATATGCAACATATGTTTAATTTCGTAACTTAATGTTGAAAAAAAGTTATAAGCAATTTATAAAGATAAATCCAAAACATTAATAATTCTATAAAATTATATTTATAATCATATGAGGAGTAATTTATTAGACATTTACTTCTCGGGACATTTTTAAATCTTGTAAATTAGATATATAAGTGCATATCTAAGTATATATATATATATATATATATAAGTATATATTTAAAAGCAATATTCAAAGATTTATCCAATACGTGAATAATATTAGAAAAACTTTGTTCTATAGAAGCATATATAGTAATTTATTTGCTATTTTCTTCTTGGAGCATTCTAAAACCTTCTATGATGTCTTAATATGCTCCTCAAAAACTTAATATTGATATATGTATATTTTTGGCAATAACGTAATAAGATTAAAGGTCATTGATAATACATTAAAAAACTAAACATTGAGTCATAAGCTTTTCCATATTTATTCACTTTCATGAAAGTGTCAACAGACTCCATAATGAGGCAAACCTCTGTCCAATACCCAAAAAACATGGTGCCCTTGCTCCAAATAAAAAAAACACACACACATAATTACAACCATCTAAACACTCTTGAATAACTTATATGCCATGTTTCTTATGTATGTATGTGTGTAACATATGGGCCTCAAAGCGTTAGGCACTATGAACGACATTTATGGATAAGGCTCTCCATATTATCAATATTATTATTAGGTAATATTTTTGGGCCTTACTATATGTACATATGTTGAAGCACATTTCTTGTTTGTTCTCTTTCTTTCTCTTTTACTAAAGTTCGTAGGCATTGTTTGTTTGTTTTTTCTTTTTCCTTGTCGCCTATTTCTTCGCCTTGCTTATGTTTATGGGTGGATATTAATTAAAAGTATGGGGGGGGGGGAGACAAGTGAACAATGATTTATGAGGCACACCACTCCATATGCAGCAATTTTTCTTCATAAGAAGTTTTATTAATAATAATAATATTTGTTGTCGTATGTGAGAGGAAGATTATACACAACATCCCCTCTTCTACAAAGTTTCTTCTGTCCCCTTTGACTTTTTTTGTGTCAACAAACACTCTCTGTTTTATTTTCAAAGAAATAACTTTCTAAGGCAAACAAAATGGTATTAATATCAATTTATTATAATCAAGCAAAAAAAAAGAGTTTTCTCTGCGTGTAAAAAAAATACACATAACAGGCCCCAAAATTATTATTATTATTATAAATGAGGCAAAGAAAATTTTACTCACGTTCTTGGGGGGGGGGGGGGGGAGGAGGTTGTGTTCTATGTTTGTATATATTCCTAGAAGAAGTTCCCCATGGGGTTTTTCTACATAGTAGGATTGTCCGCCTGTAAGTTATTCATATCTTTGTGAAAGGTAATTGCCATGGTTTTTAAAGTATTAAACTTAATGTATATATACAGAGTGTACCAGCAAAATTTAGAAAACCGTTAATCAATTTTTGCTCGACTTGTAGAAACTTTATTTGACCTTTATCAAGAAGCATATGAAACAAATTTTGGAAAAAAAGATCTTGGCAAACTTTCTAATTTAACGTAGCCTCCTTTAGCTTCAATGACTGCATCAACACGGTGGCGGAAAGCAGCACAGCCCTTCTTGATGAAGTCGTTAGACATGTTGGCCCAGTCATCAGTGATGGAAGCCTTGAGAGAGTCCTCATTGGGATGAGGAGTGCTGTTGGTCTCCCTCTCCAAAAAGCCCCGCACAGCAAAGTCTAGGGATTGACATCTGGGTTTGAGGGTGGCCAGTAGTTTGCTGGCCAGAAATCGGCAAGATTCCTTGTCCATAAGTCCAGGACCAACTTTGATGTGTGGGAGGGAGCTTCATCCTGAGTCCACACATAGTTGCCACTTGGGTAATTTGCCTTCAATCAGGGCAAAACATGGTATCTCAGGACTTTTACGTAGACAGGGGGGTCAGTTTTCTTTCCGGCCCGAAAAAGGTACGGAGGCATGGTCTTTCCGTCAGATGCAACTACTCCTAGAACCGTCTCTTGGGCTGGGTGTTTGGTTCTGTAGACTCCCTTGACCTCATCTAATAACTCAACAAGGTACCGATCGTATCTTGATTGTAGACTGGTCCACTGTAAAAATCTTCTTGTCTGAAAAATTGTCACAGTGGACTTCTTCTTGTGAAAAGTTGAGCGAATTTTGGTGCACCTTTCCAGCTCTTGGCCTTCATTGCCTCTGTCAAAAGATGCCTGGGCCTCCTGACATAAGATTTTAGGCTCAGGCCATATTTCAAAGCCCTTAACATGGTAGAAGTACCCACATCCATGGTCCGAGCCAGTCTTTGAATTGACTTTGTGGGATCCTCCTTCACCGCCTCCTTGACTTTCCCAGAAAAATCTAAGTCCTCTTCTTATTTGCTCCTCCACTGCTTGGAGTCCTGCCAGTACCTTTCCATCTTTTAGAGCCTTTGTAACATTGTAAACTGTAGCCAGAGAGCAGCCAACAATCTCCACGATCACCTTTTTTGTCTACTTTGGCCTTAAGGAGGTCAGCGATCCTCTCATGATTCTTCTTCTCGTGACTCATGGAGAAGAGTGAGTGAAAACAATGTTTGCTAACAAGCACTCTATATGGATGGTAAATGTATTTATATACATATGTATCACTAAATTTTAAAAGAATGAAAAAAGATGTCGTAGTTATGGATGTTCCAACAATTAAAACCCTCACAAAGCTCACAATAGATGATTTCATCAAAAAGAAGTTCTATCAATTAACATTTGATTTAACTCATAGTCATATGCTTAAAAACATTTTTATATTTCAACTTAAGGACTCAAAAAATAATAATACAGATAATTTTAATTTATATAAAAGTAAAAAACATTTAATCAAAAGACGTAAAATTAAAATTATGTACAAAAATTAACCCGATCCTGCCAGCCCAAGGAATCTAATCCTGTTCATGGTTAATCTTCGGCTTTATAGTCAGCAAGTTTTAACCACATAATTCAAATGTAATGCGTTATCAAGCGAGTAAAAAAACTTTGTTCATTTTCCTTGCTCAAACTCCTTTTTCAAAATACAGTTGTGAGAACTATTTTTTACTACACTTTGATCTCCTATGCAAATATACTTTAATCAAAGACTCGAAAATGTTCAGAGAAATAAAAGTTTTTATATTAGAGGGCTTTACCTCCTTTGTATCATACATCAAATAAAATTCAATTTGATTATGTAAAAATACATACACAATTACATATGTGGCAAAAAGCTTTTTTGAAGGAAAATAATTGTTACTTTTTAAACAAATTCTAAAAAAGTTGTTTTTGATGCAACAAAATATTAAATACTTTTTTATGAATTATGGAAATGAAATAATAAGCTGTGTATAAAAGGAATTAGAAACAGAGATTTTTGTCAGTTCGATAATTATATAAATAAAACATATTTAAGCATAGTAGTGCACTTAGGTTCTAAAGTTATACTGTTTTTCACAATTGTTTTGTACAAGATATATCAAAATGATCAGTGAGGAATTGAGTGATTTGTTGTGAATTGTATATTCAGATGCAAATATTTATAATAAACTATTTTATATTTTATAATTATTTTAGTTTATATACTAAGAAACATTTTATATTTTTCACATAGTTTTTTTTTCTCTTTAGCAAGGACTTTATTTCATTTTTAATATATAAGACGTACACAATATACACATATATTTACAAAATTAAAAAAGGAAAATTGTGCAGTGTTGAACCAATCATAAATAAACATTGTAGTTTAAAATTATTTTCCTCTTTAAGACCTTAATAACATCAAATTACATAGAACATATAAAAAGCAATAGTAAACAAAACATAAAAGCACAGTAAACTGACAAAACATAATATTATAGCAAAACAGAGAAAAATATTAAAAATATACAATAAAACAGAAGACAATCACTGGTTTTTGGAGTTCTTAAGCTTTTTGAACTTTGAAATGATTCTGACGAGGACTCCAGCAAAACGAGGTGAAGATGAGGGGAAATATCTCACTACGTCGGATCCATAGTAGGGTGATTCCACGACAACTGTACACAACTCACGGCATGACCATCACCGATTTTGATGATTTTTGGTACACTTATTAAGGATTATAGGATAACACCTTTTGCAAAATTTCAGATGGCTGGGACTCCCAAGGGCCATTTTAGAGGAGCGCAAAGTGTTGAAAAATGTCAAAAACCCGTGCCCATCTCATACTTCAAAAGACGATAGCTCCCTTCAAAATGATCGGAATTGTATTTTTTCCGCATCGAAATACTCAAGACAAATACAGCTTTCATTTGAGTACAAATAAAAATTTGGCGCTTTAGCGCGTACTTCAAAAGGGCGCCCCTGCCGGGCTGCAAGATTTTTTGGCCAATTTTTTTTCTGAAGGTAGTTCAACTTATTATAGTTCAAACCAAAAAAAAATTAGAGTGGGTTCTCAATGGGATCATCCCCAAAGAGGCTATTAACTATGGGCATATGTTATATTTTAATACTAATATCCTTCTTTTCATACCTACACTGTCATGCATGGGTTCCCATGCTCCAAAGTGCTCAGAAAACTGCATGCCGGAAGTGATAAAAGGACTCAAGGAACAATATAAACTTTCAAATCATGAAAAAAAAAAAAACTATGAGTACAAGTGATATGATGCAGAATTTTGGATGTTCTCAACGAATGGCAGTTGATGCAAAAGAATTACTCGATATTAAAGGTATGATGGCGCTTCCAAATCCAAAGCAGGTTAAATCAACGCCCCCTGATGTCATGGAAAAAGCGGTTGAGTTTTATCGCTCAGATGAATGAAGTCGAAATTCTACCAGGGAAAAAAGATTGTGTTGTCGTACGAGAATTTAGTGGAAAGAACATAAAACAAAAGAGAATAATTATGAACAACTTAAAAGAACTATTTCAAAACTTTAAAGAATTAAAACCAAATTTGGGCGTCGGATTCTCCAAATTTGCTTCCCTTCGACCCAAAGAATGTGTTCTTGCTGGCGCTAGTGGTACACACAGTGTGTGTGTGTGCACTATTCATCAAAATCTAAAACTGATGATTATGGGATCAAGAATGCCCGAAATAACAGATTATTTTACTTATTGCCATGCCATTGCAGATATAGTATGCAATCCCGCATTACCGTCCTGTCATTTTCGAACATGTGATATCTGCAGAGTCGTAGATTCCTCAAAAGAAAAACTTCTCATAAAATTTGAAGAACATCATATTGAAGAGGTACAACTTCAACAATGGATTTCAACTGATAGGTGCGAACTCTCGGTTACAGTCATGCCAGTTCAAGACTTTGTGGAAAGATTTTTGAAAAGTTATTAAAACTAGCCAAGCACTATTTTATTGCTAAGGCACAAAACAATTTTTTGAAACAGAAGAAAGAAGAATTGACCGAAGGAGAGTTTGTTGTCATTGGTGACTTGTCTGAAAACTACAGTTTTGTAGTCCAGGACGCTCCTCAAGGATTTCACTGGAATTCATTTCAAGCGACAATACACCCATGGGTCTTCTATTTAAAAAATTTTGATTTATTATGGATCCTATACGATAATTTCCGACTGCAACAATCATGATGCAATAGCAGTGCATTTATTTCAAGATCGTCTACTAAAACATTTATAGGATGAATTTTCACAAATAAAAAAAAATATTATTTCTCTGATGGTTGTGCAAGCTAATATAAAAATTGCAAAGATTTTTTAAATCTTACACTACACAAGGAAGATTTTCAAGTTTCTACTGAGTGGCACTTTTTTGCCACTAGCCACGGCAAAGGACCATCCGATGGAATTGGTGGAACAATAAAAAGGAAGCCATGAGAGAGAGCCTTCGGCGTCTATACAAAAATCAAATTACGACAGCAAGACAACTATTTTTATTTACCAAATCTATAATGGACAACATGGGCTTCTGTTATTGCGACCAAAATGACTTCAAGAAGGAAGAAAGAAATCTTAAGAGAAAGATTAGAAAAAGCAAAAACTATTGATGGAACACAAAAACTCCATTCATTTATTCCAATGAATGATTATATGATAAGAGTGAGTCAATACAGGGATTTATCGGAATCAAGGGTTGAATCAGTGATGAAAAGATTACTAATTAATAGAATATAAAATTGTGTATTGCATTATGCTTAGAAAATGTTTCTTCATAAGTCGTTATGTTTTTCAGAAAATAAATAATATATTTTAAGGATTTATATTTTATGTGCATGTGCTTTTTTTTTTTCCTCATCAGCAAGGCCTTTATTTATCTAAGTGACAAAAAGTTAACATACTTAAATAAATAGGAAAATAGGAAAATTGTGCTTTTTACAATAAAACATAAATAAACATTCTAGTTTATAAATGTGCTTTTTGTTTACAAATAAGGTAATTTATAAATCAAAGGAAATTATAATGATAAAATAATAGACAAAACATGGGTCAGTGAATGTATAGTATAAAAAGAAGGAGATTAGTATTAAAATATAACATATGCCACTAGTTAATAGCCTCTTTGGAGATGATCCCATTGAGAGGCCACTCTAATTTCTTTTGGTTTGAACTATAATAAGCTGAACTACCTTCAGAAAAAAAAATTGGCCAAAAAAATCTTGCGGTCCGGCAGGGGTGCCCTTTTGAAGTACGCGCTAAAGCGCCAAATTTTTATTTGTACTCAAATGAAAGCTGTATATGTTTGAGTATTTCGATGCGGAAAAAAATAAATTCCGATCATTTGAAGGGAGCTATCGTCTTTTGAAGTATGAGATGGGCACGGGTTTTTTGACATTTTTCAAAACTTTGCGCTCCTCTAAAATGGCCCTGGGAGTCCCAGCCATCTGAAATTTTGCACAAGGTGTTATCCTATAATCCTTAATAAGTGTACCAAAAATCATCAAAATCGGTGATGGTCATGCCGTGAGTTGTATACAGTTGACGTGGAATCACCCAGTTCCATGTAGGACCATTGGTATTTGGAATTTTCAGTGACAGATCAGAGTATCTTGCTGCAGCAGATATCATAATTGCTCTAAGGTCTTTTGCATCGACAAATTTCCCTTGAGTTAGGAGTTCTGAAGAGCTGTACCAATGGCTTAGTTTCATCATGATCTTGTTTTCCTCTGGAAGGAATGCCGAAAAGAATATGTCCCTTTAAGACCTCGTGCTTAAAGCCGGTTATGTAAGCTTCATTGAACTCGATGAACTCTTTGATAACTTTTAGGGAAGGGCAGTCACAAAAAGCATGATAAATGTCATTGAAAAGTTTGCCACAATCCTTACAATGTTGGTTGAACTTAATTAACATCGACGATATTTGAAGTTGAGCAGTAAATTTATGCCTGTCCTTAACACTAATCAGTGAACGCAAAATTTTATTTTCCCATTCACATGACAAATCAAGCACCTATATATGTTCTCTAACAATCGACTCAGCATCTTTGGATTTTGGAGATCTATCAGAAAATTTTAAATACCAGGGAGTCAATGGAATATACGCTTTAGTAACTCTACGTAAAGGAAAGTAGAATCTCCCTGTTTTGTGACAGATTCCTCTCGTATGTCGCAGAAGCGTAGGGTATCCTCTTGATGTGCAATACTTTCCAACTGTTTGGGTCCATAAAACAAATTCTTAAAAAACGGTATTCGATCGTATTTTTGACGAACAATGTCAATTGTGGTGCTAGAGTCAAACATCGGTGGTCTGATCCAAAACACTCCCTGTAGCGCTGCCCAATCCTTTGAGTATCTAGCAATTGAGTCATTTGATAGATCAGTCCCGAACATAAGTTCCTTGAAGATGCTGGAATTTGATATTTAATTCCTCCACTCAATCTGTGGCTTAGTATTAATATCAATAAAAACTCGTTTTAAAACTTTGGGTAAAATATTTTGTAGTAAAACAAGCCCTCCTCCCAATTCGGACCTCTTTCTCTTCAGAGTTGGAACATATTTGTGGAAAAAAGTTTTGTTAGCCATTTTTCCTGTTCTAGTATGAGACATTCTCCTATAGTAGGTAAAGCAGTGGATGTATATAAAATTTGTCGAACTAGCTTAAAATTATATAAGTCTATACGCTTTTGTAAGTTAAAACCTCGCCATGCTTGAGTCCATCTGAGAGCTTGTGCATTAAGTCTTTCTAAGTTTGACAGGGATGGTGGATTGCTATCCCAATCGATCCCAAGAATCTTAATAGACTTTACCACTCTATATCCACCGATAAACAAATCAGAGGACGGGTGCGAAAATCCAATAGGAAGAATAGTCGACTTCTTGATGTTGGTATTTAGACCTGATTTGATGGAAAACTTTTTGAAAAAGGCAAGCACGACTTCTATACGTTCAGTAAGTTGTTTCTCTGAGCTAGCTTCTACCATCAACGTTATGTCATCTGCATAAAGATCTATGAGATGTTTTTGGTTGCCTAATAAAACACCGAATCCACCATACTCCCTCTTCACCATTATATTCAGTTGTTCCATTGCAAAAACAAACAATAAGGGAGAAACAGGACATCCTTGTCTACAACTCTTGCTTAATGTTAAAGGATCACTCTGAAGAGTGTCAATAATGATCCTTGAAGTTCCATTATATAGAAGTGCCCTTATTGGATTGAAAAAACGTCTTGGAAGATATTTTCTAATTGCCTGAAGATAAGACTGTGCTTTATTGTGTCGAATGCCTTTGTAAAGTCAACTGCTATAATTGCTCGAAATTTTCCTCGCATGGTTGTTGATCTTATGGCGGCACTGATGTTACATGAAATATCTGCTATATTCCGATTCTTCAAAAAGCCCTTATGTTGTAGCCCCAAACTTTTGTTTAGTATTGGCTCCATTTGTTTGGCTAAAATTCCTGCTAATATAAGGTACGACTCATTGAGAATAGTTAAAGGTCTCCAGTGACTCGTTGAAGTCCCGTTTTCTTTTTAGGAATGAGCGAAATCCGGCCAATAGTTAGAGCTTCCCCTTTTTCCATTTCTTGTCCGAATTAAGAAGGTATTGTGAAATCTCTTTGGTGCATAAAGTAAAACAATTCCCTTTTATGTTGTCCGGACCGCTAGCTTTATTATCCTTATAAAAAATTCGAATATTGTTCAATGTAACCACCGAAGCTGTGGGAGACTTTTTAGGACGAGGAAATCCAATTCTATTACCACCTAGCACCTCCTGGTACATATTATGAAAGGTTCGAATAATTGCTTTGGGATGGGAAAGTGTTTTTCCTTCTGAAATTATTACATCGATTCTTTTTGGCAAAAAATCGTATATTTTTTTTTCAACACATCAAATTCTTTTATTTCATGATAGCACACACACACATAATAACATGCATATAAAAAATGTAAATTAAAGCTAATTGTAAAATGTAGCAAACTTTAAACAATTAGAATATAAAATAATATTAAACTACTAAGATGTGATAAAATTAGTAAAATAGTTAAGTTTGATAATAGTAATACTAACAAAGCACTCACACATTTGCATACGCGTTCTGTAACAAACAAAAAATTAAATAATATAGAAAAATTTAAATTCATTAAGTGCAGCGATTGCCATAGATTGATGGGGGTCGATCTTCTTTAATCTTGTTATGGCGATCATAGTCTGAAGTTTTGCAATGCACTTGGAGGCAATTCTATGGACATTAGATTCGGGGAACATCCCATATAATTTTCCTCCGCGGAACTTTTTCTTTCCAGGACCTCCTCAAAAACCTCGTCCATCAAATCCCAAATCCTGTTAAGCCGAGAGCAGTCTCTGAAGATATGATATAATGTTTTCTTCTTCCTCTCACTCAACCCCCCGCCATTTCATTATGTATAAACTTAGGTTCCGAAATATTTTTCGTGTGACGTCACGTCTGGCAGAAAACATAAACAAATAACTTTTACTATATAACATCTTACTCAAATTATCATTAGTGCATCGTACTCTTACAAAAAATGGCTTCAATTAATAAAAAAAGAAAAAAGACAGTGTGCAGTTACTGTTTGTCCTTCATTGGATCCAATGCTCACAATGTATTTTACCACTCGTTTCCAACCAACATCAAACAGAGAAAAGCTGGACCATCGCATGCAAAAGAAGAGATTCGACATTTCAGCCTGCATCATCCTTTATGTGTAGTCTGCACTTCACTGAAGAAGACTATGAGACAATTTTTAGAGGCTATTAGGAAATGTGAACAATTTTTTCAAATAATTTTATAGTAAATGGAAGGATTAATAGGAACGACAACCTTGTAAAAAGAGTTTCTAAATCAATGTCTAAGGTGCCGTCAGTTCCATTGGAAACTCTTAATAAATTTGCTCAAATTCGTGTATTTCTCCAAATAATTTTTTAAAAAAACGCCTTCAAGAGCAAAAAGCTAGACATAGAAAAAGTTTAAGAGAGAAGCGAAAAATGAAACAGTGGATTAATTAAATGCTCCAATAAATTATTTATTTTCTCCTAAATATGTATTTCTAATAATATTATATAATATATGATTATAAACAGTATTTTGTTTTGTAATAATTTATAAATTATATATTTTTATTAATATGTATTTCTAATAATATTTATATAATATATGATTATAACCATATTTTGTTTTGTATTAATTCATAAATTATATACTTTTTCTAAATATGTCTTTGTAATAATATATGATTATAAATAGTATTTTGTTATAATTTATTTCGTTGTTTTTTATGTGCTTTAACATATAATGATTGAATAGTTTGCTTTTTCATGAAATATTTTGGATAATTTCAGCAACTTTAAATCATCAAATTTTTTTGCTTACTCACAAAATTTAATATTTTTCCATTTTCTAATAGAATTGTGATAATTAATTCTTCTATGATCTAATAAAGGCTAAATTCGATTATATTTAACATATTTACTTATACAATATACCCTCTTTTGCCATATGTGACGTCATGCTCATGAGGTAGGTTGCGTGGCGGTGTATTTTTTTACTTTCATTGGTTAAAATGGCTCTACCTTACTTTTAACTACCTTGCTCTCACTACATATCTCGCATATTTCTCCCTGCCCACATAATAGAGTCCAAAGCAGATTCTGTATTTTAGATACACTTGTTTCGAGGTTAGTAGGGGATCAAAGATTGACATCATTATATATTGATGTTTATTTTTGTAAATCGACTCCGGCGTCTTCATCTTGTGGGTAAGGTCGAACGGTGGATGAGTTCTCCTCATGCCTTCCTTCAGGACGAGATTCCGCACATTAAAGACCTCTTTTAGCGGAGGAATACTTTTTTGAGGCTTAAAGGCCCGTTTCAATGCATTCCAAAGAAAGATCACCCCTGGGTGAGATGGGTCTCGCAACGTTAGTACATCGTTGATTCTTTCTAATTGGAGCTGCTCTCTTATTTTATTTGAAAGGGGCATTCTCACTTCGGGGTTTCCGTCAATCGGACCAGCCGCTCCCATTCCTCTCCAATAGATCCTTAACAACTCCTCAAAAAATCGTTCTTCTTTCTGAGGTTTTTCATTCTTTGGGGAGGGCAGCATTCATTTTTTTTCTTATCTCCCATCTCTTCCTCCACAATTTCATTCATTCCATATGCTTGGATTGAATCTCTCATTAAGCTTTTCACAAAAAGCCTCCTCCATGATAGCCTCAACATCTCGGTCTATCTTTCCCAATCTTTCCTCTTGCGGCTCAAATAGCAAATAACTGTTTCTTTGATACATGAATTTAGTTTATTCAACAGTTTGTTGCTTGAAGATTTGACGTTATAACTAATTAAGAGCCGCTTTTTTAAATTTTCTTTCGAACTCCTTGTCTTGTACCTATAAGCCAATTGGGGATCCTAAAGGGTTTAAAAGAGGACGTACAGAACTCTACAACAACCATATGGTGATCGGAAGACGGATCAAATTTATGAAATGCTCTTTTAGAATAGTAGCTTAATCTGAGGACAGAAGTGCATGTTATATCCTTGAAAAATGCGTTCCGTTTCTCGACAAATAGAAATGCTCCTATCACTTTATTTCTTAATTATATCCACCAATCCCATTTGGCCAATAACCATATCCCAGCTATTTTTGTTAGGGTGACTATTCTTTTCTAAGTCGACGTTTAAGTCTCCTATAACTATCAGAGGTAGTGGACATCATAGCAATACTTCAATATGGACAAAAAGAAGTCGTGAGATTTTCTGTTGGGACCGTAGGCATTTAAGACATTGAAGGAATAATTGGGTGATTGAGTTTGTACTCGTATCTTGTGCCAATCACTTCCATATGAATATTCGCTGACACACTCAGAATTTACCACAGACTTGGACACCATCGTTAGGATGTAATACCTGTGAAAATACAGTGAGCTTTAGAGGAAGGCAATAAGGGTATGAGTTTGAACAGGAGGAAGAGACCAATGATTTTATATCCTGCAAGCAGATTATGTCAGGCTATAAAATTATTTTCATCATTGCATGCCTCGTTCTTCTATCTTGCATCCCCTAGTGTTTAAGGAGACAATTTTCTTTATGCCAAAGTGTTCAGGGGAATATTTCATATTGGAAGTATTTTTTTCCCTCCAACATCCATTACTGCAATAGCTTATGTTGTTTAAGAGGAGCCTTTTTCTTTGCCAGGAGAGCCGTCAGTTTTGTAAGTTCATTTATTTGGAATGAATCAGTAACGAAAATGACGCCAAAGAGATGAACTTGTGGTGATTATGACGTCACACTAGTTGATAGATAGTAAGTTTATGTAATGTTTATAGATGCTAATAAATAATCAGTATCAAACTGTAACTCTTTGAGTGCACACGTATCCCGAGTCCAGTCTATTATTCCTTTTCTAAGTACTCCATATTGGTGGCAGCGGTGATTTCAAAGTAGAAAAATGGATCCACAAGCCGAAA
Source organism: Caligus rogercresseyi (assembly GCA_013387185.1). Taxonomy (NCBI): domain Eukaryota; kingdom Metazoa; phylum Arthropoda; class Copepoda; order Siphonostomatoida; family Caligidae; genus Caligus; species Caligus rogercresseyi. The sequence goes on along the minus strand of CP045893.1, from coordinate 14,576,968 downwards.
CTAATAAGTCTGGACTCGACACAACTCCCCAAACACAACAAAACGAATGAGAAATCAACAGAACAGCAATTAAAACACCTGAATCGACTCAAGAAACCCTTCAATCTTCTTTGAAATTCTAGAAGGAAAATTCTATCTTCAAAAAATAAAGAATGACGTCACAAAAATTCTACCACGCACTCACCGGACTTCCACCTCAAGCCATTTCACAAGTTAGCCCGCGAATTGGAAGTCGTGCAAATATGAGGTCCTCAGATGTGCCGTTCTCAGTGTATATGAGAGGACCAAGGCACAACTCTTCGAAGAGATTATCTCTACTCAGAGGTTAGTGGGGCGTCCATCAATATACCTTAAGGGTCTTCAGGAAACTGCAAATAAGCTGGAAGTGTCTGAGGAGATCATTTGGCATAAATTCCTGGGATCCTGCCCCACCGAAATTGCCACGGTTTTGGCGTCACGAAGCAGTGACTCCCTTGAGGACGTGGGCAAATTGGCGGACCAACTGCAAGAAATATTGAATTTGAGGGCTGAGGTTAATCAAGTCGAGGCTCAAACGTTCACTCCATAGCCAGCACAAAGAACGTCCAAAACAAGTCCATACCTTGACGCCATTCCATCCGGATCAGAAGCCAAACATTTGCCGTTGTAATATTTTATACGGGAGAAGAGTACGCTCATGCAAGCCATTGTGTGTTTTCCTGAGGAAGGAAAATTGGTTTTGGAGCCTTCGTCAAGATCGGGTTCCCCAAAGCGGCTTCATCTCCGCCGACAAAAAAACTAACAGAGCAGGTTGCTTCTGCGACCGGAAACTTGCCTCTCATCCGAATGGTCGCCATATTGGAAACTCCTCAAATAAATATCTATGTTAATTGACACCAGTATCGCTCCTCCCTCACATCAAGTTAACTCTACAAGTCTTCATCCCTCTTCAATTAATCTTACCTCTGCATCCGGAGCCAAGATCGAGGTTATGGGAGAATTAAGGACTTATATCTCTATAAAAGCTCTTCGCCGTAAGTTTCTGTGGAATTTCGTTGTGGCCAAAGTGGAAACTCCAATCTTGGGATAGGCTTTCTTCGCCATTTTAGATTCGACATCAATTGTGGCGACGGGAAGATAACTAAACACTACAACCGGACTACAGGCATCAGGAGAGATCACGGAGTGTGGAGAATTACATTCCATTTCAGTTTCGACCGGAGACCTGAATGAAAATGTTAGGAAAATGCTCCAAATGTACTCCGGCGTTATAAATCCCTGTTGTTCACCAAACAAATGGATATTCCCGATGACATTCATCATCACATCGACACCGGTGGCGCACCTTCAGTGGCTTCCAAGTTTAGGAAACTTAGTCCCGAGAAGATTAAGCTCTGTAAGGAGATTATAGATGGTCTTTTGAGCTCCAGAATTGTTCGGACGTCAAAATCATCTTGGGCATCTCCTATTCACTTCGTGCCAAAGAAATCTGGGAAATGGAGAATGGTGGTAGACTATCGTGGATTGAACGCCGTTACATCCCAGATAAATACCCTTTACCCATCATGCAAGACTTACAATCTATTTTTCACGGATCTGAAGTGTTCTCTAAAATAGATTTAACGAATGTTTATTTCAATATTCCTCTCAAAGAAGAACACAAAGCCAAAAGGTTGATTAAATATTATTGGGATTTGTTACGAAGAAAAAAAAAACAGGTTTGCCTTTTTATTTGCAAGTTCCTTAAATAATTTAATAACAATATTGTAATCCAATTTTTCAAATCACAGTAACTCTATAAAAATTAAATTAGTTTTGACATTTGTAAATAATTATATGTAAATAAAAAGGCAAACCTATTTTTTTTCTCCGTAACAAATCACAATAATATTTATTGCAACCTCAATGAATCACCTAAAAGTAGTTACTTAATATGATCAATACTTCGTCCTACTAAATTAATATTTTCTTTACTTTCATGCCAGATATCGAAATTATAAAAACTGTTCTGAAATGTATTGACATATACCAAAAATATATTAGATATTGATTATAGTCAATAGATTTGAAACAAAAAAAATATCGCCGCTTAAATAGAACATTAAAATATGGTCAACTTTTTGAAATATAAAGCTGATTTTTTTGAATAGTACGAAAGACTTCGAAATTAATATAAACTGATTTGAAATGCATTGACATACTAGAAACATAAATGCTACTCACATTTGTGGTTATTCTTACTTTGCACGAAGATAACTGGGCCTGAACCATTAGAAATGATGAAAATTGTAAATTTCACAAATATCCTTATCCTGGACACAAAAGCAAATTAGAAATGATTAAAAGTATTTTTCATGTTTTCTGGACATAGCCAAATACGTAATAACAGTTTCAACTCAAGGACAAACAAAGACCTTAATTTTATTACATAGTGATTATCATTATTATTAATAGATATTTTTTTGCTTACATTATATGCATGTATACATTTATTTCTTATATTCATTTCACATTTCTTATAATTATTTCATTTTTTTAAATTTTGTACTAAATTTACTCCCATAAGGGGATGTGATGTGGTGATTATGACGTCACACTAGTTGATAGCTAGTAAGTTTATGTTATGTTTATATATGCTAATAAATAATCAGTATCAAACTATAACTCTTTGAGTGCACAAGTATCCCGAGTCCAGTCTATTATTCCTTTTCTAAGTACTCCATAAACTCTTATTGTCAATCCTAGGTATACTAATTTGCCAGGTATGTAACCTCCAATAATATAGTCAACAAACTAAAATGATAATAACTTTTCTCCAAATTGATAGATTGAATGAAAAGATTCCTGAATAATGATTAAGTTACATTTTAAACTATAATGTTTATTTATGTTTTCATAACACATTTGCTTTGGGTTGTATGTAAATATGTCATTTTTATTTCTTTACATAATAAACGAATTGGTTTTTAAAAAAATACTTAATGAAAAATGAATCTTTATTGTATCTAGTTGTATCAAAAATAGAAATAATTTAATCGCAATGAGCAAAGGATTTTAAGAATCTTCCATATACATTTTCAATCAGGAAAAATAAAAGTTTGAGTACTTATATAGGACAGTGAAGGGAGGGAGCGAAATTCAATTAGACTGTATGCATAGCATTACTGCATCAAAGGCTCATCAGCATCAGATGCATATAAAAAGCCTTACCAAGTGCATCAAAAAGTAATCCAGCTACGCTTGAGGATCTTTCTATCTATCTCATGAACTAATTCTTTAAAAAAGGTCCAAGTTTAATATGCATTTGAGAATTTTGGAAATATCTATATTGCCTTGGGATATAGGTAAAAGTAATTTCATCCATTGAAAAGAGGAAAATAATCAGTTAAAGTTGTAAAATAAATAATTTGATTGAATGTAAAATATCAATATTTTACTTGTTTGATTTATTGAAGAAAATGATACAATAAATAGTATATATATATATATATATATATAATTTATTCAATTAATAGCTAATCTAGTACATAAATTGCGACAATGTTTCTTTTATGAATGAGACAAATATTGAATATTTACATGCTTTGAGCCCCTACTCCAATTTTGGTTTTTCGTAAAAATGATAATACTACCTTCTGATATTCGTTGTATATGTTTTGTTGTAGAGATGGGTAAATAAAGAGTATAATAATTCACCAATCTCTGTCCGTTCGTCCGCCCGTCTGTATGTCCGCACGCTATATCCTCCCTTCTGATATTCGTTGTATATGTTTTGTTGTAGAGATGGGTAAATAAAGAGAAAATAATTCACAAATATCTGTCGTCCGTCTGTATGTCTGCACGCTATCTCCTCCCCCATTTATGGTCAAATTTGAACTTTGAAGGTATCTATGGAATCTTGGGTCAAGGCAGACCTAATAAAACTATTTGCAAAGTGATGGGACCAGAAATGAACCAGAAAAATCACCTTTTCTGATTTTACTACCTACTTTTTAAGGTTAAAGAGAGGAAAAAAG
>CP045893.1:14551288-14572873 GCA_013387185.1 Caligus rogercresseyi | reverse complement strand
TGTTGTTGATTTTTTTGATTTAAATCGGATTTTTTTTTTAAACTCAGATTTTTTTTATTTTAATTGTTAACCATATTTTATTAACCAAAATATTTTTTTCAATGTGTAAATTTTGTCCATACTTTAAATTGTAACTTTTTAAAACATGCCCAATATGCATATAGGCCTACCTATTACTCAGGGACTTTAAATGCTGTCTTTGATTAAATTCTAGTTGCCTTACTTAATGATTTCATTTAAATAAGAATGCAAAGGAGTAAACAATAAAATTACAGAACTTCAAAGGCCTTGTAATGAGTCATACTCGCTAATCACGTGACAGTTCGAAATCCAAGCGAGATCGAAGACTCATGACAATTTTCTACCTTAAATAAATACTGGGTGGAGCTGCCAACGCTGATCAAAGATGACTCCAAGATGGGTCACTCTCGAATCTAGGACGCGCCAGGTACGCTTGGAAAGGAGGTGCAAGACAATCGGACAATTGATAACTCGTTCCTGTAATTGGTCAAATTTAATTGAGTTTACTTTTTCATTCATATTGTACAAGCAGAATAGAAGCAAATTGTTAAATATGTTCATCAAATCTTAAGCTAATTAGAAGATTTAGAAGAGCAAGAAGTCTGACAATTAATAACTCGTTCCTGTAATTGTCAAATTGAACTGCGTTAACTTTTCCATTTACATTGTACAAGTAATAACAATTTTATTTGATAAAACATGACTTGATTTTAATCATTGATTATAAAATTCTTTGGAAAAAAACTTAATTTAGATCGCAATCCAAAGTTGCTTGATTTAAATCAAATAATCCTAACTCAAAGCTTAATATGATATATTATATGATATAGGCCTATAGTCTGAGGCTATAGATATAATGAAAAAGGCCACTGCTCTACTATTAAGAAGACAGACATGAAATGTTTTGTTTCTGTCATTGAGAATTAGAAGTATAAAATTAAATATCAATGTAATTTATTGAAAAAAACATGAATTGATTTAAATCAATGATTTTAATTGAAAATCCACTTGATTTAAATCGTGATTTAAATCAATGATTTAAATCGGCCTGATTTAAATCAAACAACCCTGTCCATTCGGCTTACAATACGGGCTGAATGTACGAATTGAATTGGGATAGGAAAACTTTGGGTTAACTATTGTAGAAATATAAAATTAAATTGTTTTTTTTCTTTATACCAAGGACTTGAACTTGTTTGACGGTACTCAGATATTAGACATTTATAGGGTACCATAGATAAGCATTAAAAAAGAATAGGGAGCTCGATAGCCGTGCGTGTTAAGGCGTGTCCAACTCTCAATGTTGGGGGCGCAGGTTCGAATCCCGAGAGGGGATGGTCATTTTTGGTCTACCTCATTGATAAGATCCTAGGTTCGATAGACTAATTATATGCTATAATGCTAATTTATATCCAATCGGATGCAATTCTATCGAACCATATAGGCAAAAAAAAAAAAAAAAAAAAAAAAGAGTTTATTTTTGTAATATATAATATGAAACGCAATGAAAAGTCATTGAAAGTGTATTCACTACAGATTTATCATTATAATCTGTTTGAATTTTTTAATATCACATAGAAATCTATGAGTTAATCGACAAAACCACGGAAATATAACTCTATGTTGCCAAAAACAAAGTAAGGTTAGCTTGAATTTATACAATTATGGGGTAGCTTCCTTCATTCAAAATAGTCATACCTATAAACGGTCATAATAGCAAAGGCCTTCAACAAGTTATGTACAAATTGAAACAAATAAACTATTTACTTCCTAAAAGTAAATATAGCGCAAAACGTGTCAAAATATAATTATTTGAAGAAATCACAAAGTACTTAGATACGGAAATTGGTTTATATGCTCCATACATTTTTTGGTGTCACATGCAGTACGACGGTAAAAGCTATTTATGTAAAGAAAATTATGAACTCTTATTAGATTAAACTCCTTTTAAAACATGCAAAGGCATTATTCTATCGAACCATATAGGCAAAAAAACAACAACCTAGGTACTATGAAGAAGACATGAATGCAGGCCAAGGAATACTAGAAGCTAGCTGGAGGATGTCGTCATAAACGGGCACTCCCTTCATGCGCACCTGAAGGCCATCATTATTAATTCAGTTGTAATATTTATTTCAAAAACGTAGTTGTGTAGTGTTTTTTAAGTTCTTTATATTCTGTGTTTCAAAGTGGTATACAAGTTCTTTGCTCCTGTTATAAACAAGGATATAATAATATGCCAAAGAGGGACTACTCTTTCTCGAACGATCTCTTTGGAAAGCTCAAGAGTCACTTTGATATCCACAGCTTTCGCCTCAATCAACTGTCAGCCATTAATGCGATCCTCTTGAACAATGTCACCTCTGTCCTTATGCCCACGGGGGCGGGAAGAGTCTCTGCTATCAGTTACCAACCGCGGTCCAGGGCGGAGTCACTAGTCCCATCCCTCCTGGTATCCCTCATTTATGATAAATTCACATAGCTCGACGGTCTCTCAGAAGCTCAATAGTCTTTCGAAGCCTTTATTCGCGGATCCCCTCAAGCGATTCGTTATCGATGAGTCCAACTGTGTGCCTCAGTGGGGACACGACTTTCACCCGGACTACTAGCTTCTCCATAAGCTCCAAAGTTATTTCCCCCAAGTGCCTTTTTTTTTTTTTTTTTTTTTCCACAGTTCTCTAAAAACATACACAAAAAAGATATAATATGTTTTTAAAATTGAGGTAAATACGTAGAAAAATACACAAATAAACATTATAGTTTAAAATTTTTACCTCAACAGAGAACGTTCTAATTAAAAATTACTGATTATGATACAAATGACATCAAATAAAAATTACTGATAAAAAATATAATGCATTATATCACAGTAAAATTATATAACAAAGATGGCAACTAATTAAAATCTTTAAATCTTTTTAAAATTATTCTAATAAATTTTCGATGACTTAGTGCTACCGATGGGAAGTATTTAATTTCTTCCGACGCCCTGGTCCACGAATTGTCGAAAAGGGTAGGTATCTTGAGGTCCAAGGCAGCGTACCTTGCTGCAGCCGATAAAAGAATTGCCTTCAATTCCCAGGGATGAAGAGGTTCATTAGTTGTAATTCTCTTCGCGATGAGGGCCTTTGCGTTGAGGATTCCAAAGTTTATCGCCTTTGTAGTCGAAGAACGGCCACCACTATTTAAGCCAAAGAGTACAACAGCTTTACAGTACTTGTCGGTTGATTTTCCTTCTAATCCTCTGAGGTTCAGCTCCACAAAGCGTTTTAAAATGCTTACTGCTCTACAATCCGCAAAAGCATGTAAAATGCTATTATATAGGGTTCCGCAATCCTTGCAGGGCCTGTAAAATCTAATCAGATCCGCTGAGACCTGAAGTTGGGCCGTAAACTTCTTTCCATCAGCAATTTTTGCCAATGACCTCAGGATATTTTTCCTCCATCTTTCAGGGAGATCGAGGAGGTCTAAAAACTTTTGACAGGTTCTGTCAGCCATGTCTGAATCTGACTGAACATTCATTTTTAGATGCCATGGAGTAAGCAGTGTATGTTCCTTTGAAGACCTCAATAGTGGGAATTTGAACCGACCAACATCAAATTGGCTCCCGGGTTTGATGTCATGACGCGTGAAGATGCCATTCTTAATTGCAGATTCCTCAAGGTCATGCGGATTGCCAAGACCACTAAAGAAATATTTTCTATCAGCGTTTCTTCTTATTACGTCCAGTGTTGAATCGTCTTTGAATTTTGGGATATAGTGCCAAATTATTCTTTGGGCGGAACCCCAAACTGGAGATAGTTTTGAAGTTATTCGATTTGTCAGATCCGAGCCCATGAAAAGCCACTTAAATATCTCGCTGCAGGCCACCGTTCTTCTCCATTCTATTAGGGGCTTTTTCGTGATGTCCACTAATACTTTTATATATATTTTTGGAATAATTTTAACCAGTTGCACAAGGCCTCCGCCGATTTGCCTTTTATTCCTCTTTACCGCTGGAAGATATCTTCGGTGAAAGAGAGATCGAAGCCACTTTTCTTCCTCTTGGACAATTTTTTCCGCAAGAAAAGGAGAAGATGAAGCTCTATATATGATTGCAGGTATTACTCTGGTATTATAGAGGTCGATTCTCTTCTGGAGATTGAAGGCTCTCCAATTGGTTACTAAATGGGAGACATTAGAATTGATGTTAGACCAATTCTTTTCATCAACTCCATTCCTGCACCAAACAATTCCTAGGATCTCGACCTTCTCTTTAATTTGACATGAGCGAAGAATTAGCCCCTCTGTAGGGTTCCAAAGCCCCAGCGGAAGTATTGCTGTTTTTTCTATATTCACCGTCAGGCCTGATCTTTTCTTAAACTTGGAAAAGTAGTCTAAAATTATTTCTACCCTTCTGGCGATTTGCCGTTCTGAATTGGCCTGTAATGTGATAGTGATATCATCTGCATATAAATCTACAAGGTGACTTTGGCCTGCAATATTGATTCCGAAACCACCGAACTTTTTTAATAAGTTTGTGATAAATTCTTCAATGGCGGCAACAAACATTAGAGGAGCTGAAGGACAACCTTGTCTACAGCTTTTTTTTAAGATGATCGGCCTGCTCTCACATCCATCAATGGAAATTGTAGATGTTCCGTTGAAAAGTAGAGCTCGAATCGGATTGAAGTATTCCTTCGGAAGAAGTTTCTTGACAGCCTTGAGAATTTGATGGTGAGAAACGGAATCGAAAGCTTTGCAGAAATCAATCGCGATGATTGCCCCAAATTTTTTGTTTTCATTAATAGAGTCGATTGAGGCTTGGATATTGCGTGATATATCGTGAATTTTACGACCTCTTAAAAAACCTTTTTGGTGTGGACCAATTTTTTCATTAAGAAATGCCTCCATTTTTTGAGCGAGGACTCCGGAAAGAATTCTATAAGACACATTCAAAACTGTGATTGGACGCCAGTGGCTGAAGTTTGAGCCGTCACCTTTCTTAGGAATAAGGGCAATGCGCCCATTCGTGAGAGAACTGGGCATTCTTCCTTTTTTCTCCATATCAGAGCCCACTTTCACTAAAAAAGGAATAATTTGGTCAGGCAACAGAGAATATATTCCTCCCGGAATACCGTCAGGCCCACAAGCCTTATCCCTCTTAAGTTTTTTCCTTATAAAGTTTAAAATGCATCCATGGGAAAAAATATTATTAGAACGATGGCTTATATTTTTTTTTGGTCTTGGAAGGAACCTTCCTTCATCACTCACGATCGATTGAAACTCAGAGCGAAAGTATTCTAATATATCTTTTTTGTCTGTAAGCGTTTTTCCTTCGTGTACTATCTTCTTGATGGTGACGGCCGAAAGTTTCCCCTCTCCTGTGATATTTTTTATTCTTTTAATAGTGTCATTCTCCCGCATCACTTTTGCCTCCATTTCTGCTTCAGCCATATCTGAGATCCGAAAGGAGTTAATTATGTCCGTCGTAAATGAACGTACAAATAAGGATTCTTTGCTGAGTGTATCGTCTATGAGCCTTTGGTGTCTCTCTTTTTCCATTTTTTATCCGCTAAGAATTTATGAGTGGTAACTGACACAATACGATTAAATAAAGCAGTGCACTGATAGGATGAGTGACTATCATTGAAACCTTTTATTAAGTTACTTGAGAGCTTGTTCTTAAATTTGTCATCCGTAAGAACCCATTTTGGAACATTGAAGTTTGTTACACGTGGACAACACTTCATCTGAAGCTCAATTAATTTATGGTCAGAAGAGGGTTCAGGACGATAAAGAGCGCTTGTAATTCGAGAGGCAAGAGAAGGCGATGCTAGGGCAAGGTCCAAACGAGATTTTTTGTTTCCTCTAGACCAGGAGAAGGATCCAGGTGTTAATTTGTTCATAACATCCACAAGACTGAGTTGTAACCTAACTTTATCCAGAATATGTCTATTAGGATAAAGATGGTGGGGTTTATCAAAATCAACATTCAAATCTCCCAACAAAAACAGTGGAACGGATTTATCGAAGTGAGTGTTTATCATTGCTTGAAAAAAGGAAGTAGACCTCTCATTAGGGCCATACGCATTGATAATATAAAACAAAACCCCGTTAGTTGATATTCGAATCTTGTGCCAGTCACTGGCATAGGAAAACTCTTTGACACAAGATATTATTTTTACCCGTTTTGTAACAAAGGTCAAAACTCCTCTCCTATCACCAGAGCCGGTGAAAAAGTGATGAAATTTGATTGGAAGACATAGAGGGCATTTTGAGTGACACGTGGAAGATATAACGTCTTTAACATCTTGGAGACAGATAATGTCAGCGTTTAAAGATTGGAGATGCTGCATAAGGGCGTGCCGTTTTCTTCTATTTCCTCCTCCTCTCGTATTCAGAGACAGAATTTTCTTAATTCCTAGGTTGGAATTTAATTCGGTCGGCAAATGAAAAGGGAAAAATTCAGGTATTTTGGTTTGCATCGTCCTGGGAGCGAATTAATTTATGATTTTACTTGTTTAGGAGGGTTATCCTTATCCGGAGAGTTGTTTGAATCTGGCTTGTCTCTTTTGCTTGATGATTGGGACCGAGTTCGATGTTCCATTATTAGTTGTGGGTCTAAGCGTTGCTTATTAATTCGCCCTGAATCCAAGTTTTCAGCAACTATGTTAATTCCTGACTCAGAGACCTGACTCAAGCCAAAACCTGGAGATGAAGAAGAAGTTCCAATAGAAGCCCCCAAAGCAATGCTCCCTGATGGAACATTGTCCTTTGTAAGAGGTGGGGGGTCACAAACCAAATCGCTAGGTCCATCAGTAGTTTCACCATTCTCAAGGGGAACAATCTCTTCTGAATCTTTTCCTCTATTGACATTGGACTCAATCGCTGTTTTTGGCTCCTCCACTTGTTGAAGTTTAGAATTTGTCTCTTTATTACTTGTACCCGACTCCTTCAGACTAACTTCATCCTCCAGAGATCCTACATTTTTATTTAGCATCTTATTAGAACCCAAATCTTTTTCCAAGTCTTGATTCAGTACTTCTAAATCAGAGGTTGTTTTAACCTTTTATTGCACTAACTAGTGCCTTTTATTGCACTAACGGCCACCGCGACGCCCCGCGTCCGAACGGAATTCTACATCATCTTAAAATGAAGTCTCCAAAATGGTTTCTCTCCTCCTTCAACAGACAGAATTTGGCCTATGAGGTCCAACCAGAGAAGTCCATCCAAAACTGCTATGCTGCCCTTCCCGTGGACTGCTACCGTGAATTGGCTATTAAGCTGCCTTGCTCCAAGGGTGAAATAATGGGCATTGTTCATATGCAAGAACTTCGATACAAGAGCTACGAGGAGGATCTTATCCGTATTTTAGCTCAAGCATCGAGTCTATTGGTGGATGGATGTCTAAGTAAAAGTAAAAGTTTATAACTGTTCATCAAAAATAAAAGTACCATTTTTTAAATCTTAAAGCAATTTAAAATATGAATGATTGAATATATATATATATAATATTAATCATAACTATTTTATTTTATGATAAAGATTTTTACTGTATCACAATATCAAGCCAATGAATAAGTAATAAATATTAACTAAACATAAAATATGTTGAGTGTATCATTGTCCAATTTAAATAGTATCGTAGCTATACGTAGCTTTTATTCTGTTATTGACTTTGTTTTTAGTAATAAAAAGCATTTTACATCATCTGTTTTTAATTAAATGATGTTAAGGTAGTGATAAAACAGGATAGAGTTACGCTATGACGTTAAATTTAATATCACCTAAATGTCTTATTAATTATTCATATTGTAATAGGGGCGAAAGAGTCAAATACTATCGGGGTTGCGTTGGCGGAATGTTATCTTTCCGTGGATGAAAAAAGTCTGGCTCAACCTCAAGCTTAACCGGAGCCGCCCTCAAACGTAACGCCAGCCCCGCTGTAAACTCCTCAAGATCCTCCGATTTGAAACTCATGGCACCTCCAAAACTGGAAGTTTAATGAGGCAGTGTAGCTTCAGAGAAACAAAGATCGTCAGATATGAAATTTAATTTGAAAAGAAAAATTTCTTAATTATAGTTTATTTCACAATGAAAACATATAATCTTGAATTACTTGTTTGTAACTGTTAAACTATGTATCGTTTGTAAATAATATTATATTTACTATTGTGGAAACTATTGTTGATAAATAAAAAGTATTAAAATATATATCACACTCGTTGATCATTTTTGTTAAATATATTAGCTACTGGTTTGATCATTTTTGTTTAATATAATAGCTACTTGTTTGATCGTTGAATTATGAATGATTGAAGTGAAAATGAGTCATTTAGCTTAAAAAATACATATAAAACTGTTCATTTATTGCTATGTTAATCAACGTATCATGGCCTTCACTTGGAAGCTACAATTTTCCCTTTCCTTTCCAGGTAGTTTCTAGTATTCCTTGATGCAGGCACACGAGTATCATCCTCCTCCATTTTTGCCTCTCATAAAATGAAAAGCAGGGCTCTAAACGTAATTTTATTATTATGATCATTATTACAATTAATGTAAGTATGCTGTACTTAAATGTAAGTTTTTATTTCCACTCTCTTTCTCTCTCTCTCTCTCTCTCAAGAATAGTGGGCTCTTTATTGTCTATATATGTATATACAAATATAAATTAATTTACATATACATTGCTTTCTTACATCCAAATTGTAAGAACAAACAAAGGAAAATAATCAAAAATGCAGGGAATATAAGAGGAGTACACATACATATATGTATGTTAAATGCATGCCTTAATGCTATGAGTATGTGTTTTTATCACGATGTGCTTGTTCATACTGTTTAAATTAATAGACTTCGCAAATCGAGATAATAAACCAACATTACTTATGTTTTTTTGCATTTTGTTAGAAATATGCATCTTCCATATGTTTTCGTCATCTTAATACCAGGTGCGAGGGAAGAGTTGCGAACCCACATACATATTTCCATTACTGGGTTGCGTGAGGGGTTTCACAATTTGAAAATATAAATAGTTTTGCGTTAAGTAATTGTTGTCTCATTTAGTTGGAAAAGTTTCCTTGTTGACTGGTTTGGATGATGTGTCAGTGAATATGACCCCCAGTAAGGTCGCTAGTAGACTTATTAACAAGTGAGGATCGAATGCTTATTATCTCGAAAAGAATGTCCCGTCAAGAAGTCGAGAAATGTAGATGTAGAAGAAGGTACAAAGTGGCACGACCCCCTAAAGAACCCGACACTACTAGAATAAGGGGCCTGCACTAATACATTATGGTTTATTAAACCCAAGCATCTATTTTGTCTCCCCTAACAAGGCCAGAAGGCGGATTCTATCCGGATTACCAAATGTATTTAGTTGTTATAGGTATGTTAGTTCAACTTTTCAATATAAAACTTGTGCCTTAAAATGCTATAAGTAGTCTAAAAACAGTACTATGTACTACAGCTAATAAATCCATGTATTAAACAATATTTTGCAGTACCAAAAGGGATTATAAATATTTTCATAAAGTGCATTTAATCTTTGATAATGTAATATTTCGCTTGAATGTGAAACAATTATCTTTAATCAGTGTACCATCATGTGTGTATTGATGGAAATAATATTTGTAGAGGGTTTATAATTAGTGTTGAAAGGGTTGACTCCAATTTAATTTCCATATGATTGTATATATCTTTGAAGAATTTAATCATAAAGAACTAAAGGATGAAAAAAAAAGTTGAGGGCCCCTTGATTAAACCTATTTTTTATTTGTGATTATGAAAATGTGCTGAATTAATGTAGGTTTAATATACACTTGGAAGCACTTTCAAGGGACGCCATTCTACTCAACTGGATGAATGAATGACTCACCATGATTGACTAGGAATGTCGATATATATTTTCCCTCGTGTGTTATTTTTTTTGTTCATTATTCAAAGACCAATACATTTTTTAAAAGGCAGGGAGATAACTGTTGAGTCGATGGAAAAAATCATTTATATATATATATACATATTAGGTATACAAGTTATTAATAGATGAATCGTTAGTTGTTTCATTTCGTCGACTTTTAATCGATTAATCGTTAACAGTGCCACGATTAAGGAACCAGTTTATCTTGTGGATTTGGGGTGGGTAAGTGTAGCTTTATTTTTATAGGAAAAAATCTTTGACGTGACTGGGTTATTTCTCTAAAGAAGTTTTTTCTAATTTGTTAACTTTCAATCATAGAGATAAAACTATATATCTCTATGCTTTCAATACTAAATCTTATTCCAAAACATAGCAGCGGCAACGGTAATGAGGAAGACGTTTTCCCCATTAACGTTGCCGCTGCTATGTTTTTCCAGGAAACATAAACTCCTCATGTTAGGATGTGGAAAAATACAAAAAGACGTCATTGGAATTACCCACTTACCCACCCCAAATCCACAAGATAAACTGGTTCCTTAATTGTGGCGCTCTTAACGATTAATCGATTAAAAGTCGACTAAATAAACAACTAACGATTAATCTATTAATCGTTATCTTGCATCCCTAATATGTATATATAAAATAAAAACAAAAATATATTTATATCCCAACATATTTTAAAAGTATGCATGGCATAAAAACGAAATAGTGCATTGTTTGAGACAACATTGATTAAGAAATATTCAAAAACTTTTTATTGAAAGTGAAATGAAACAATTGAAGGAGAAAACTTTTACAAAGGAATATTAAATAAACATAAAATATTGTATTTGTTCGTACAACGATATGACATACGTATTAGCTATTTCGGATATATTATTTTATCTCTTTTGAACACTAATTCATACTTGCATCATAGTTTTCATTCTTAAATATTGTATCCTAGATATTTTTGTATGTGTAGCATTTAATTTAGATATGTGCATATTTTTATAATAATTATTATTATATCATCCTCGCAATTGGACCTCGTATACAAATATTTATTTATTCTTATATCTGTATTTTATTATTATAATTATATAATTTAGTATATTGTCTTTTGCGTGTAAATTCTATTACTGAAAGTCTCATCAAAAAGCAAAAAATAAGGACTAAAAGCTAACCAGATCGTACAATTAATGTCCAAACTCAATCTTAGAAATGAAACTCTTAATTTATTTACAAATATACATATTTAAAAAACTTTGTTTAATTTCAAAGGACAAAATATACAACATGGCGTGGGTCCAATAAATATAATGAAGGTGGTATTATCTATCTATTGACCAAACACGAATTTAAATATGCAATAAGAATTGATTTAATAGGGAACACAAGGCTTACCTTGTTCTACAACATAGCCACCGGTGGGACTAACTTTTATTTGAATCAGATGTGCTCGAAAAGTGTGGGGGGTATACTACTGTGAGGATCAACTTTAAAATTCAAGATAGCCTGTCCTCTAAACCAAAGGGGATTAAAGAGTCTAAAGCAATTGCAAGAGGTTGTCATATGATTAAATTGTAAAGAAAAACATTGATTTTTAATAGAAATTGATCAAGGACAGATGAGCGAGAACGTTATTATGCAAGGGGATAAAGTCGCTATATTTTTATAACTCTATGGGTGTCATTGATTAGTTTATAAGGTTATCAATTAAAAGAAGAAAATAATCAAAGGAAAAATGGTGAACGAATGAACGTATCGTCAAGAATATGTATTACATCATTTAGCCTATACTTCATAAATTAGTATACCCCCCGAAAAAAGAAAAGCATCAAAGATTCGTCGCGATACCTTCTATACAATCAAGTTTTAATTCAAATACCCATGGAGAAAAAAACATGCAGGTACTGCACGATTGTTTTAACATATATACATCTTTCTGAATTGATTGTTTCTGTTAGCATAATTTCTTCGGATTAATTTGAGTAAATATACATGCCTCAAATTGTTACTTTGATTTGTATGAATTGGTGCAGGTCCTTTTCAAGCTTATTATTGCAAGTTATGCAAGAAATTTTGCTTTAATACTCTATGAAATATTACTTTATATTGATCAAGTGTAGATTAAACGATATTATTTTTTATAAATAAATATATATTGACTACAGACAAGTTTAGTAATTTTCATAGCATGGCTTTGAAATAATAAAAAATACTTTTAATATACGAAATTGATAACTTTACTCAAAAAATTATAATAATTATTTTACTCTAAGTTCATATATCATGCCTCATTGATATATAGAATATTATCAATAGTATTTCCATTGCTTGGCTTTGAAACTAAAAAATACTTTTAATATACGAAATTGATACCTTTGCTCAACAAATTATAATTTGGTTGTAACTCTAAACTCATATATTCATAAATATATATTTTTACTTATATTTGTATTGAAACAAGTACTTTGAACACAATTTAGATACGCATTATAAGTATTTTTGTCTATATATTACCTTTTTATCATAGAAGAGATATGAAAACGTAGTTAGCTCATGAACAATTCAATAACAAAGTAAAATTTTGATTATCTTTTTAAATAAGGTCTTTATTTCATTTGTAACAGGAGATACAAAGTAAAAAAAGGCAGTAGAATGTGTATTTTGATTGATAACCTTTATAAACTAATCAATGACACCCATAGAGTTACAAAAATAGCGACTGTATCCCCTTTCATAATAACGTATTATTTAAAGCTGTGTCCATGTCTGTTTTGGTCCTCTTTTCTTGACAGCTGATCAAACTCACGTATTTCTATCTAAATAAGATCTATATGTCTTCTAATTTCCATGTCCTGGTCATGATGTAACGCTTATACCTTTATATAGTTTGTTAAATTACGTAGTATTTAATGATGGATCAGCCGTCAATGTTTGTTTTGGTCTTCATTCCTCGACAGCTGATCAACTCACGTATTTCTCTAAATAAGATCTATATGTTCTTATATTCCTATGTCTTGGTCATGATGTAACGCTTATACCTTTATATAGTTTGTTATATTACGTATTATTTAAATGATGGATCAGCCGTCAATGTTTGTTTTGGTCCTCATTCCTCGACAGCTGATCAACTCACGTATTTATCTTATATGTTCTTATATTCCTATGTCTTTTTCAAGGTGTAAGGCTTATACCTTTATATAGTTTGTTAAATTACTTATTTTCGAAATGGATGAGCGCAACAGGGGTCGTTATGGCCCAAGGTACATGCCGTTGTATAAACAGTTTTTTGTTGTCCCTAAATGGATTCTTTATGGTTATGAACAAAAAAAAGAGACACAAAAATAACAACTTTGGATGTTTTCATCCTCTTATACATTTTTTCCATGCCACTAGAGAGAGAGCAAAAAAAGATTAAATAATTTCGAAAACTTTTTCTACATCTCTTCTTACTACTGCTTTTTTTCTTCTAAGGTTGTTTCCCTTAGGACTCTCAGGCCATTCATAAGAGAAGAAAGAAGAAAAAAATATGGGGGTATTCCCCATAGATGATGATATTAAGACACATACACAAGTAGTCTCCAGTTTTTCTAGTGAGAGTACGAACGTATGAAAGGAAGAAAAAAACAATTATCATAGCAATCTTTTTCCTTCACGCAAGAAGTTCAAATGTAATTGATAATTTGCACATATTCAGTGCCTTTTGAATGATGTTGTAGATATAGTACCATTGGTGGGATTCTTTTTTTACGTTTTATGAATTGAAGCGTCGAGCAACCCCTAGGATTTAATTTTATTTCAATTTATCCATGTTCGAACAAAATTGAATATTATTTATAAACAACATCGTACGGGTTATGCAGTCATTTATTGAGTATGTTTCTCAATTAAATTGCCTCTTAGGCATTCTTGGTGTATTTTTAAGGTAAAATCTGACAGATTTAAAATTAGTTTTTACTTTGGTATATCTTTAAAATTGCGAGAATTAATATCGTGTTTAATATTGCTATTTTTGAACTGTCATGAATATCTTTGCTTATAACATTTTTTAGCAAAAGCTTTGTTTTATTCCTGCCTATGTAACTTAAGAACTATGTTAATGATTTTTCTGACTATTTTAGAGTGTTCTGTGGAAAATGAACTGTAAAGTCCATCATTTTCATCTCCTCAAATGACGTCACTGCGTGCATATTAATAGTAGTACTAGCAAAGGATCCTTAGCAAACAAAATTCACACTTAGACTATTATTATTACATGATACTTTTGAATTTAGTATAATCTTTCCCTTTTTTATTAAAACCATTCAATAAGATGAATCATTGTTGAGAAAGAATCTTCAATCGTACGTTTAATGCATTATATAGCTTGGGCCTTATGATCAATATTGTAGGAATAACCAAGTAAGAAACAAGTTAGACTTATCACTTTCAAACACAGTACGAACAAAATGCAAAGCATAATATCAAATATCATTTAGTTATCATATAAAATAATTTAAGCTATCCACATATGCCAAAACTAGTGAGTTGTTCATAAAATAGTTTAATAATATCTACAAATGTTAAAACACAAAACCATATTATCTGGATAACAATGATTCAAAGCAAGTAACAGCAAAGCTCTAGATTAATACATAATTTTACGGGATTATACTTGTCTTTCTAGCAACTATTAACAAACGATGAAGAGGGCAAAAAGGTTTTTACCTGATTATATGGTTTTGTGTTTTGACATTTGTAAATATTGTAAATTATTTTATGATAAACTCACTGTTTATGGATTATGTAGATGTTTTATCTTATTAATGATGGGCTCAGCTATCATTAAAAATCATTGAACATTAAAAATGTTAATAATCTCAATAAAATCGCTTGTTATTGAGCTTACTCTTCGCGTATACTTCAAAGAGGATTCATTCAATGTTAGAAACGATCCACTAACAATCCCTAATTTACTCCCTAATGACATTTTGTTGTAATGTAATTAGGGCATATGTGCATGCCATATGGAACACAAAACACACACCACAGGTAGGGTGTTAAAAGTGTTAACGTATATATACGTACACTTGTGTCAACAAGAGCCTTCCAATTCCCATCAATTTGATTGTGGACTTTAAAAGCGAGCGAGTCAGACCAGAAATGCATCATGTTGATCAGACATTCAAATTAGAACCCTCACTCATAGACGGACGCTCACACGTTCATTAAGCGAGGACATATATTTTCTGTTAAATGACTTTTTTGACTTTGTTCGTTTCACTTGCTGTCCGCCTACGCTTGGAGACTACAAAAGACTATGCCCAGTCTGAGGAGAAGATACATATATTTTTTTTTTTTTAATTTTTATTGCTACTTCCGTATTTACAATCAATAAATAACAGAACGGGAACATGTAAAATGAAATTAACTTATGGTGCCCTCGCAATAGTGACCAATCCGGTCATCTATGTCGATCCGTCTGACCATTATTCAAGATGGCGTGGTAGTGAGCCAATCTCCAATTCTTGTACCAACAATGAAATTATACTGATTGGAGATTGGTTGGTTCTCCAGAATCCTCGTTCCTCTTGATAAAATTATTCTTTCCAACTCAAAACATGGGCAGTCACGAGCCAAATGATTGGATCTTCATCCACTTCACCACAAGCTCTGCACAGTGGACTTTGCGATGGGATGCATTACATGCAAGTGCCTTCGGAGGAGACATGGCCCGTCTAAATTGAACCAGGGCGTTTAGTTTTTCTTTTAGAAAAATTTAGGAGCCGCTGCCATCTATTCATCTGAACATTGGGCATCATAGTTCGACTCTGACGACAATACGTCAACCAGACCAAAGTTTTTGCCATTCTTTTTCGTAGAAGGGTAGATACCACCCTTTTATAATAAACTAAGGGGCACCAACTGCACATGTTGGAGCTCTTTGTGACTGCTCCCGATTTGGCTAGCATGTCAGCTACCTCATTTCCCAGTAATATTTTATGGCCTTTTAACCCCAAGAGAGAGAGAGAGTACCTCCTTTGCAATAGACCTCAATGAGTATTGGTGTCTCTGACAAGGCACTATTTGTTTCGACTGACCGTAGAGCTTCAATGGCCGCTCGAGAGTCCGTCCAAATACAAAATCCACAAGGTTCCCAGTTCTTGGGTTATTCCTAATCCAAGAAAGAGCTTCCTTGATAGCTAGGATTTCAGCCTGGAACACAGTGTTGTAGGGCGATAGGCTTATAGACTCTTCTTTAACTACAAATTCTCCCTTGGTGACGATGTAAACCAGAACCAACTCCTTCTTTATTGTTTCGACCCGTCAGTAAAAATATTGACTCGGTGAGCAAATCCAGTCTCAAGAACACTCTGAGTCCCACACTTTCTTGCGGACGATATTGTCCTTGTCCATGACCGGAAACAGTCTTGATAGCACCTGCTATAAGCAAAACCTGAAGGATACTTTTGTTTTAAGATGGTTTCCATTCTGAAGTATTATCAAAATATCAGAGACCTCGAAGGTGCGCCATGGTTCCTACTCTTTTTGCCTCAAGAAATAATGGAATTATTCCAAAGAAAACCTCCAATCCCCTTTGTTGGTGTGATCTCAGGGGATGACAGAGATTAAGAAGGGCTAATCTTTGAACCTTGTCAAGGAGAGTTTGCTGGCCTACTTAAGGTTATGACCCACACATGAGCTCCATACGTGATTGCCGGTCTAACCACACTAAAAATACACAAAGAGCTGTCTTGGACCCAGACCCCCACACGTTTGACCAATCATCCTCTTGGTAGCATGATTAGTCCTCTTGGATTTTGAACTTTTTATTCTAATATGTTTCCTGAAACCCAGCTTAGAGTCTAATATGACTCCAGATACTTATTTTTATTGGAGTACGGAATCACTTGATGGGCCATATGAAGGTCATCCAGGATGAGATCGGATGCTTCGTCTTACCGGTGTAAAACGTTGCGACAGTTTTTTGTAGGGTTGAATTTTAATCCATTTGACCCACCCCATTGTTCAACAACACAAAGGGCTCGGTTCATGCTCTGACCATGGTCTTTGGTCAAGTCCAGATTAACCATAGAAATCATCAGCATATCCAACCACTTTGACCTCCGTATCCTTGAATTTGACCAATAAGTCATTTATGTTATATTCTATTACTGGGGAGAGAACTCCTCCCTGTGGACTGCCTCTTGTGGACGCAGACTGTTTTATGGTAGTTGACCTTATTGTACTACTAACAATTCTGCCTCTAAGAATATTATCATACCAGGAAAAAACCTTCAGGGTCCTACCCCCAAGTCTTGAAGCCCTTTTAAGCTCCTGCAAATGAATATGTTGTCAAAAGCTCCAGTACAGTCCAGACTTACCGCAAGAGCAAATTTTTATCATATACAGCTTTTCAGGATATTTGACACCACAGAAAGAGCTGAGTCAGTAGATCGTCCTATAGTTGAAGGCATGTTGCTGGAAAAGATACGAGGTAATCTTTCCTGGAGCTGCCACTGCAACAGCCTCTCTAGTGTTTTGAGGACAAAACTAGAAAGCGTAATGGGACGGAAAGATTTGGATCCGTGTATGAATCCTTGCCTGGCTTGAAAGGGTTAGGTAGCTTTGCTGACTCCTTTGCTAATTCAAAAGTAATCTCTTCCAGTCAGCTTAAATGGATTACGACATTTGCTCCATAATTGGTGTATAGCTTCCTGTAGAAAATTGAGATAAGCAGGATCACTCACTATGTGAGTATTCATCATCCACTCGCCACTCAAAAACTTGCATTCGTTTATTGAATTACTATTTGTGATTGTGATATCAAAATGCTTGAGCCTCTCCCTGAATTGAAAGTTGGAAACGGTTTCCAGTTTTCAACACATCAAATTGAACTGCTCAATATTTCCTCGAGAGCACCGCCCCGGAGTTACGTCAGAGGAACCCCCAGAGTGGGCTGTGTTGCATTGGAGTCGCAGGAGAAGATATATAAAGGGATTTAAATTTCTCTTATAGTTTGCATATTTTGTTTTGTCTTCTTATGCTGAAGTATAAACTTTAGACTATAACGTCTAAAATATGTTATTTACTTTCATATGTACTTCGCCTTAAGAAAATTGAACTTAGTGATTGTTTGGCTTGTAGACATTTATTTGATCTAAATAGATTCATAAAAACGGATATATATATATATATATCAGACTTTTAACGTTCACGAAAAATTGTCGTTTCGTCGTTCATCGTTTGTTTGTCGTTCACCATGACGACGTTTTTTTTTAGAAAGAAATTTCTAAAAACATTGATGAGGTTTTTTTAGAAAGGAAATATGTCCTATAAAAATTAAAATCTTTGGGTTTTTTTTTTGGCGCCAAAAACGAACGACATAAGATTTTCCTTATCTGATATATATTTTATATATTATATTATATATCTATATATTAGATATATATATAATATAATATTATTAGGGTTGTTCTTATTTTTCAAAAGTTTGAAATGTCAGCAACATTGTGGATTTTCTGTTTCTTGGTGATAAAGAAGACGACATACAAAGTTTGAACAAAATCGGTCAACATTACGAGGTCGCGCAACGAGGTCAAAGTTTTAAAAATTTAGTAAAAATATTTTTTTCGCAATTTCTTCAAAATAGTGGACATTACAGACTTTAATAATTATTATTATTTAAAGGAAATCTAATTTACTACCAGACGTATCTTTGATATTTTTTAATAAAACAAGTTTTCAGTAAAAACAAAGAAAAATGGAGTGTTATTGTTAGCTTATTTCATAGCTTTTTTGTATCAATTAACTTCACTCGCCTGTAGAAGATGACTTGTTCGCTTCAGAGTAAAATAGTACTTTTAAGTTTAGTAAAACTTTAGATGATTAATCCAAAAATGACCTTGCTTGCATTCTATCAATTCAGAATTCAGTACAATCTGAGTTTACATCATATGATTCAGAGCCTGTATTGACCTATAAGAAATCGATTATGAAAAAAATAAATAATAATGTGTTTCTTAGATTTGCGTCAAGGTATCCTCTCAAAATTTTACTTTGTCTCTGACGCATTTATAATCCATTATATGCGTCATTTTGTACGCGAGATAGGCTTTTTTAATGTACATATAACTCTCTACTTATTAAATTGACATGATTTAGTATACCAAAATATTAAAGCTGGTTAACCAAGCTTTCATTTGATATGTTTGGTGTTCTAAGAATCGCTATATTTTAAGAGATATAAGCAAATACATTTTTGCCGTACTCTCCCCCAAAAAATTGATCTTCTGATATGAGAATATACAATTACCATTTGGTAACTGCTGTTAGTGCTACCTGGATAGAAAGAGAAGGGAGAGAGTATTTTGCCCTCACTTCTCTCCTTCCTTTTTTATTTCTATCTAAGTAACACTAACAGCAGTTATATAGAGAGAGATAGAGAGAGAGAGTGGGATTTTATTTGACAAAAAGAATGAAACCCATGTCGCCCTATCTGGTGGCGTATTTTTATAAGAAAAAGGAGATAGGGACAGCTAAGATCAGAGAGACGGACCGAGAGACAGAGATGAGCAAAGAGAAGGAGAGAATTTCTTACAGGCTATCATTGGTACGGTTTAAAAAAGTGTTGATACAATATCAGAGTAGAGATACTTTAGCCTAAAAGAATCAAAAGTATAAAAACACTCACAAATCCTTTTTATTTTAAATTATGTGTCATTAAACAAGTAATATACTTTGAAAACAGGTCAAGCTCCACAGTTGAAAAACGTAAAGTCTAAAAATGTATGAAGAGTGACAAAAGGGCCAATGTTGCAAAATATATGTAATGGGAATTGTTACTTACTGCTATAGTTATATGACTAAGTGTTTTAACTCCTCAACATCAACGGCAAAAATTGCCAATGAGTCGTGTTCTAAGTTCAATAAGAATACAACTTTTAAGGCATATGAATTATAATGTGAATTTAAACTAATAATCGATATCTAGTTTTTTGAAATACATATACAACATATATTAGCCCATTTGAAGTAAATTAATAGTAGGGTGAAACGAGAAAAATTACAACACACAAGAAAAAATACATGGCACTCTACAAAAAGGGAATAATTGTTTGGTTCAGATTGATATTGAGAGTTGTGAAATACTAACATTGCAGTTTAAGCAATTCATATCAATTGTTCGAGTATGCAAAATACTTCTTAATTATTTATTTTACAACTAATTTTTGCAGTTTCTACACAACACCAAAAATCTATTGGCGATTCTAATAAAAGCCTTTTACCTTTAAGTATGATTTATAGACAATCAAAATATCTTAGATTATATGGCCTAATTTTACTGAGCATTTCCATCAAACAAAATAGGCAAAAAAATATAATATCTTTTATTTTTATACTACATTGAATGAAATAGATTCTTTTTTGTCTATGTTTCAGACCAGCAATAGGGTAAAAATATTCTAAGATAAACATAACGGTATAAAATTAAAATCATTTATGCTCTTCTCTAATAGTCTATCTTTAAGAACAAAAATCACGATAAATAACCAAATGCTATAACTGAATATATATTTTGTTCGAGAGAACTAAGTTCGAAAGGAGTACAAACTTCTTACTTTTATTTTTAAAACTCTTGGGTTCAAATCTGTAAAATTCCTATAAAATAAAGTATCATATGTATTTTGTTATGAAACTTAACCCTTCTATTGTGTTAGGTCAAAATTGACCCGTTTTCCTAGTTTGAATGTGTAAAATTACCATTTGCTTTTTTGCTCTGGAATGAGGCTTCATCTAAACCTCAGACACACCCGATTGAATGCAGAAATATCATTTTCACACCATTTTAGTAAATTATAAAGGTCTCCAAAAAAAAAAGTTACATCTGTGGTGTTTACGGGTCAAAATGACCCGGCAGAGAATACTGGCTGTTTTATGCATCACCTAAAAAGCTATGGTTGCTCTGAGGATCAATTGTGGCCCAATATGCCCAGTTATGCCCACACACACACACAAACAGCTTCCTTCACATGCACAGACAGACACATATAGAAAGCGCATTCAGGCACACACACACATTTTACACGAGTGGTACATTTTAAAACACTGTGTCTGTGGAGCCAACTAAAGATTTCCCACACTGGTTCCATTTATATGAATGTATACTAAGCCAACAATGACTTGAAAAACAATATTGGAAGAAAACTGGTGATTTTAAGCATTTAAAGCATTTTCAAATCACGGGACAAAATTGACCCGCGAACACCACAGGTGTAACAGCTTTCTAACACAAATAAGGTTAAGGGTTAAGTCGGACTTGGATATTAGCACACAGTTTGAAAAAAAATTAAAACAAAACTTTTTTATATAAATATAACGTCATGTAAGCACGTGATTTACTTAAAATTAAAAATTATCTACATTTTATTATACAGGTATTATTTTTTAATTATTATTTAAAACTTTTTAGACTCCAGTATAACTAACAGTATTTGCATATATGTTTTGCCTATATGGTTCGATAAATATAATTAAGCATTATAGCATTAAATTAATCTATCGAATCTAGGATCTTATCAATGAGTTAGACCAAAAATGACCATGCCCTCCTCGGGATTCGAACCTGCGCCCCCACATGAGAGTTGGACACGCCTTAACGCACACGGCTATCGCATTCATTAAATATTTACACCGAG
>CP045893.1:14515180-14551188 GCA_013387185.1 Caligus rogercresseyi | reverse complement strand
TTTACTTTGTCTCTGACGCATTTATAATCCATTATATGCGTCATTTGTACGCGAGATAGGCTTTTTTTAATCTACATATAACTCTCTACTTATTAAATTGACATGATTTAGTATACCAAAATATTAAAGCTGGTTAACCAAGCTTTCATTTGATAGTTTGGTGTTCTAAAAATCGCTATATTTAAGAGATATAAGCAAATACGTACTCTCCCCCAAAAATTGATCTTTTGATATGAGAATATACGATTACCATTTGGTAACGGCAGTTAGTGTAACCTGGATAGGAGAAAAAAAGAAGGGAGAGAAGTGAGGCAAAATACTCCCTCCCTTCTCTTTCTCTTTCTATCCAGGTAACACTAACATAATTACCAGATGGTAATCGTATATTCTCATATCAAAAGATCAATTTTTGGGGAGAGTACGTATTTGCTTATATCTCTTAAAGTATAGCGATTTTTAGAACACCAAACATATCAAATGAAAGCTTGGTTAACCAGCTTTAATATTTTGGTATACTAAATCATGTCAATTTAATAAGTAGAGAGTTATATGTACATTAAAAAAGCCTATCTCGCGTACAAAATGACGCATATAATGGATTATAAATGCGTCAGAGACAAAGTAAAATTTTGAGAGGATACCTTGACGCACATCTAAGAAACACATTATGATTTATTTTTTTCATAATCGATTTCTTATAGGTCAATACAGGCTCTGAATCATATGATGTAAACTCAGATTGTACTGAATTCTGAATTGATAGAATGCAACCAAGGTCATTTTTGGATTTATCATCTAAAGTTTTACTAAACTTAAAAGTACTATTTTACTCTGAAGCGAACAAGTCATCTTCTACAGGCGAGTGAAGTTAATTGATACAAAAAAGCTATGAAATAAGCTAACAATACACACTCCATTTTTTCTTTGTTTTTACTGAAAACTTTGTTTTATTAAAAAACATCAAACATACGTCTGGTAGTAAATTAGATTTCCTTTAAATTAATAATTATTATTGAAGTCTGTAACGTCCACCATTTTGAAGAAATTTGCGAAAAACTATATTTTACTAAATTTTTAAAACTTTGACCTCGTTGCGCGACCTCGTAATGTTGACCGATTTTGTTCAAACTTTGTATGTCGTCTTCTTTTATCACCAAGAAACAGAAAAATCCACAATGTTGCTAACATTTCAAACTTTGAAAAATAAGAACAACCTAATATATATATATATATATATATATATATATAATATATATAATATATATATATATATATATATATATATATATATATATAATATAATCAATATAAACCATTGTATAAACCATTTCAAACAATTAATATTTCAATTTATCTATCATTGCTTAGAATTTTACTTATTTCATAATATAACTGTTTAAATGAAACTATGAACTTTCATATTACAAAATAAGTAACTGATTATATTTCATTCAAAACCTTTGGTGTCCATTGAAATGTAAGGCGAAGCACTTGACTACACATTTGCGACATGTTTATAAATGCATTTTAGTAATGACGAAAAAAAGAAAACCTTTTAAAGTATGTAATTAAACCATTTTTTATTGCAAGTAATGAAATCAATTAACGCCCTAGGGAATGCATATGCTGCTGTTAAATGTAGAGTATTACACTTCTATTTTCTTAAATAGGCTTTTGTCTTATCCTTTGAATAGAAATCCAAATTGTTACTAATAACAATGCTTTCTAATATAGTTTAAGTTTATACAAATGTTATGTTGCTATACATTTATATTGAACTTGCAAAGGCGCAATATATCTGTATCAGCCCTACATATGAAAAGATCAAATGATTGTAGGGCTTGCTTAAACAGTTTTTGAAAGTAATCGGCTTTAAGATACTGTAACGAATAAATTAATAGATTTTTTAAAAAGTGTTTTTAATATAAAATATACATCCCTTTAGATGATCACTAAGATATCATTTATATGATATTCAAACAAACCAATTTTGTAATCCACATATACTGTTAATGAAGTCGATGGGACCTGAAGTCCCTCAAAGGCATTAATTTACTCTTCCACTTAGATAAATTAGTGTTGGGGTGAAACCCCGATGTTTGTGGGATAGATTTTGGATATTGGAAGGACCTGCAAAGCTATGTCAAACGTGATATTTATTTGTATTGAGGAAATTCCCCTGCAAGAAATTTGACTACATATATTTGTTAAGCTAATACAAAAACTATGATCGGAAAATCAATGTTCCATTTATTTTATTTCTTGTTACATCTTTGGCTTGTACATTTTATTTTTAAAGCTACAAATCTTTAAAAAATAAAAAAAGTTAAAGTAGTTAAGCTTGCTATATAATAAATTCAAAAATCTTTTTGAAGTAACGTATGTCAAAAAAATTGTTAGAAACACAAAAAAAACGATTTTTTACCTTACTGTCGTCTCCGCCCAGATAATTCCTTATGATATCGTTTATTTCTAAACCATATGCGTGAATGTTATCTAGTTTATTTGTCTAAAGTAATTAAATAAATAACATAAAAATATATTATGCAAGTTATTTGTAGATTGTACTTAAAAATACAGTTTATTGAGATATCTTTTACTAAAAAAAATAATACTTGTTTTCCTTGATATATTTACGTATCTATATGCATATAAAAGATAAAAGTTATAAGTTTTCTTGTAGATTTTCATATTAATCTAACAAAGTTTTGGAAGAGACGTAATATGTATATATATATATATCATACAAATATAACAATCAAGCAGTAATGAAGTAAGTATGAAACCCAGAGATATGTCGGTAAGTCTAAGATAAATGAAGGAAAATTACACTTTCACGTTCATACACCTTTTCATATTATTATTACTACTACCAGTCCTACTTTCATAAAAATGTGTTCATTTTGTTGATAAGATCATATTTCACTCCCTCTCTCGCCTCTCCAGCAAAAAAATAATACTCCAGCAAAGTGACACGGGAATGAATGAATTATTTGTGCTCTTATCTCGGATTATCTCGTTATTTATGCATCTACTCACTTCTGGTAGATATATTCTATGTGAGTATGTCTGTGTACATATGTGTGTTTTACAATTGTAATTTGATAGCTGATGGAGATATGAAACCATATAGAGAAATGACAAACCATTTTATTTGGAATGGCTATGATGGATCTCAATAGAGTCCATCCGATGATGTTGCTAATTTATATGTTAATTTATCTTCCATAACAAGAATAAGGGATTAAAGTGTGAACATTCAATCCCGTCAAAAAGATAGAACAGTGTCTTTATATATATATATATATATATATATATATATATATATATACAGCTTTACCATTTCTGATTGAAGGACAGAAAATCTCTGACCAATCTCAAGTTTATATGTAAAAACCAGATTCCATTGAGTTTATCATACGATGTGTTCAAACCTTCGTCGATAAAGCCAGGAGAGGATAAAAAACGTTTGCTAAAACTAATGAGAAATATTTTATAAAAAATGCTATATTTTTTTATATGTCCAAGTAGTAAATCCATGTCCTTTGCCTCCGTCAACTGAAATAATGTGGAACAATATTTTGTTTTGTGTTCAAAGATATTACTGTTCATATATTGTTTTTAAGTCTCTTTTTATATTAGCAAATCTATTAGGATTAATATGACCATAATGAAAGATTGTTAGTGTCATCTTCACTTGGAACAAATGTTGTAAACGTGTAATCATGCTAACAACCATTTATGTTCAAATACTTTATATATATATATAATTATTATTATTATTATAATATTTGATTTACACGTGCTTGTTTTTTGGTTGTTGTTGTTGTGATTGATATTATTCTTGTATTATTAGAGTTCACTTAGGAACATCTTGGAAAACAATAGATACAGTCAACTATCATTAAGGGCCGTCCCTGTCTCTAAAGGGAGAAGTTTATTGGAAATTTTTCAAATAGTCTGTTATACAGGTCTGCACGTCTCAAACTGAACACTTTAAAAATATACTTATATATATATATATATATATATATATATAGAGAGAGAGAGAGAGAGAGAGAGAGAAAACTCCAGCAAAACCCCCGATAATACGAAGTTACGTCGAGTCGGAGTTTGAAAACTTTACCCGTAGGAAAAACTCTCACTTACTACTCGATGGCAGGGATGATGGTGTGGTGTATGTGGTTCAAAAACAGTACTTTGCCAACCTCCAGGTCTTCAATGTTTTTGCATCCCACGGTCAAAATCTTCTTGAGTACCACAAGAGGCTCAACTCTGAGACATACTGCCAATACATGAAGAACAAGGTATTTCCTTGGACCGGTACTACTTACGGGGACATGTGGTGGTAGCAGCAGGACGGTGGTAGCTGCCAATGGATCAGCTTTGCCCAAGAATTCTTTCAAATCGAGACTCCAGCCTTCTTCCATCTGAATTCTTGGCCACCTTACTCGTTAATTGTTCAGTGCTTGACTTCGTAGTGCCTTGGAGTATAAAGGAAATGCTATAGGGAATCCAATAAGAGTCAATGGTAGAGCTGAAGTTTGACTTTTGGAATGCATGAGCCACCAACCATCATAGTTTCATCACCAAGTCATGAGTTTCGACCCGAGTTGTAGTTGAGGCCATACGTGGTCATATTGAATAGATATATGTCTAAGACTTTCATCTTTCATTTTAAATAAAATAATTTGTTCTCTGCTTTAGAAATTACAGAATCATTCAAATATATGATCAGTTTAGACTCCCACACATTTGCCTTTCTTAACCTGTAAAACATGCATATCTTTGTTGGTCACTAGGTCTTATATATATATATATATATATATATATATATATATATATATATATATATATATATATATATATATATATATCCGGGTCTTGCAGGTAAATCCGCACAAAGTTCAATATCCTCCAGATCCAAAATGGGAACAAAAGTGATACCTATTTGAATAAGAAAGTTGTTTATTAGACATAATACAAGATTACTATTCAATATGGCCACCCTCAGCCTCAAGGATGTCCTCCAAACGACGCTTGAACCTCCCACAGGCCGTGGAGACCTCCACAGGATCCAGCTTGTTCATCTCCGACTTGATGGAGGCCTTCAGGGACGCCACATTGCTGTGGTGTGTGGCGCACACCTCCCTCTCCAACTTTCCCTACAAGTCGTAGTCGCATGGGTTCAGGTCGGGGCTGTTGGGGCCAGGTGTTGAAGTCCCAGAAGTTGGGCAAATTCTTCTTCAGCCAGTACTGAACAAGTT
This sequence comes from Caligus rogercresseyi, assembly GCA_013387185.1. Classification (NCBI taxonomy): domain Eukaryota; kingdom Metazoa; phylum Arthropoda; class Copepoda; order Siphonostomatoida; family Caligidae; genus Caligus; species Caligus rogercresseyi. The sequence goes on along the minus strand of CP045893.1, from coordinate 14,545,921 downwards.
TGGACTTGTGGGCGGGCGCCGAGTCCTGCTGGAATGTGTACGGGGTCCCGTAGGCCACAAAGTCCATCCAGGATACGACGACAGTCTCGAGGACACTTCCTGGCGAGGATAGACATGGGCGTCCCCAGATTGGCCTTGATGGACCTCTTGAGACCAGCCACAAATTTGGGCGTGCAGATCCGGTCACTCCTGGGCTTGTGCTCCTTCCTCTTGGACATCCCTGACTCCTCCACTTCTTGGTGATGTCGTAGACTGTCCTACTGGGGTAATTGAGCAACTTGATGATGGCTGCAGGACGGTGCCCTGCGCACAGCAACTCAATGACCGTGTCCCTCCGGGTCTGCTCCATCTCCATATCAGTGTATTGTTTTGTTTTTGGGCGCAATTCGACATTACATTCACGAAACCTCCCACTTGTGCAATATCTAAGCTCTACTTGCACTCCTTATGGATCTGGACGAAGTTTTTTGATTGAAAATTGTGCGGATTTACCTGCAAGACCCTGTATTATGTGGTATTTTTAATGCAGTCTACACAACCGTGATAATACATAATTTCGGCTATTTATAGTATATATGTTTGATGTGAAATTATTTACTTAATTTTACAAATAGTGAGGAAAAGATATTTTTATATACAAAATGCAAAATAAAAACTTCCTTTATAATAAAAAAAATCATGTAAATTGTCTTTAACACTTTAGATATTAGTATTTAAAAGGTCTTCGTTATGTCAATGTACTCTTGTGATTGATTTAAATATACTAGTAAAGTGTTAAGAACACTTTAATGATAAGACAGTGAATACTTTTTATCCTTTTATATCTGTTAATCATAGGATAGCTTAAAAGAAATCTGAATAACAAAAGGTTTGATCGGCTCTCAGATTGAACAAAGTTCACCAGAACTTAATTCAATATCAGAAAATGAATCAAACTGCATGCTGTCTCATACTTATAGCTTCCTACAATTTCCCAAAACATTTTTAAAAGGTATATTTGAAAAGTTCTGTCCATCAATTTGAAGGGTTTGGAGAACGTCGCCAATAAGTATCTAAAAGCAACAGTTTTATTTGGGCTTTCAAAAAACAATAGATTCCGCTCTCCCAAAAGCAAGGTAATCGAGTTTTCTTTGTTAAATTGCAGAGCATACATTGCGAGCTGTTTATCAAAAAGGAAATCTTAAACCCCAAAATCCTTCGTTCCGCGATGATTTCTGCTGCCGCCCGATATACCGCCTTCAGCCTCAAGATTCCATCCGACACCAATGATTCATGGATAAGTGCTGGAAACATCATCAAGTTTTACCCTTCAAAGTCGAAGACATGTTTTAAAATTTTGAATAGAATAATGAAACATTTTAATTAATCAGCTCTTGTGATGTTTTTATTGTAACGCCTTTTATTTAGATATTTATTATAAACTATAATGTTTATTTTATTTATATATACTTTTTATATAACATTCTAAATAATAAAGGAGATTTGGAAAAAAAGCACACCGTAAAAGTAAATGTATTTTAAATCCAAAAGAATAATTAATACAATATCACAAATTTCAAATGTTATAAAACAATTATATAGTTAGACGGTCAACAAAAAAAGTGTTGTACACATATAAAGAACGAAATACTAACCCTGTCACGTTTAATGTCGGTATATGTGCCTTGAGACTTGACCATTTATATTATAAATATATAATCTCTCGTACTATCCAATGAAAATTAATTACTACTTTTTATACGATATAAACTTAAGAATCGCTAAATATAAATAAATGTATCGCTAATGATTAATTTTCTCAAAAAAAATCCATAAAAATACCAACAGATTGATTTTACTTCTAATATTTAAAAAAATTGGAAAAAATGTTTTATATAATTTATCCTATAATTTTGCTTTATTTAGTTAAATATCTATTTTTATCTGTAGGGCTGAAATGATTATTTTTGACGATATTTTTTATTAAATCGGTACTTGTAAGCAAAGTTGCTACATGACTTAAAATGTAAGAATAACGTGATCTCCGTTGAATTATATTGGCAGCTGCCACCAGATATGCAGCTCTCACTCTGTAAATCCCCTCCGCAACCGACAACTCGTGCACTCTCGCTTCGAGGGAAATCAAGTATTTCTCAACGAAGATATTTTAAGATAATTAAGAAGTTATGAAAATTTCATTAGCTATATGAATTTTTATGTCTGTTTTAGTCTTTTAATTCAAGGCTAAGCTTCAATATTATAATGCTAATTTTAGTTTGTTAGATACCTGTTATTCTATCGTGATATTATTGTGTTTATTTATTCTAATTTGTTTAATTTTGTTTGTTCCTTCGTCGTTGTATTCATTTAGGCATAAAATGTCTTCTTATGTATTTTATTCGCAACTACTTCAACTTTTATATAAGAACTGAAATACAGGAAAAACAATCAATCAATGGTATTTGTATCTAAATGAAAAAGAAATTGATAAAAGTAGTGTGTTGGCTTAATGCGATAAGGCGGGCTCAACTATCCATGTTCAAGGAGTTTCAATTCCTGAGAGGTCAATTTTGGTCAACCTGTTTTGAAAAAGAATAATAACGAAATAAGTGTTAAAAATATATAAACCTTACAATTTTTAATATGATTTTTGAACAATAGGGTACAATGCATCACTTAAAGTCACAGTTATTTGAGAAGTTTTGAAATCTGCATGTTTATGGAGTAAATGATTTTTCTTGAAGGTCATTAGGAGTCTTCAATATTATTTATTTATACATATATGCACAGTATTAATGGAAACATGAGGTATTGTTTGCAAGGCAATGCACAAATATAACCCTTTCCCAAATGGATTTTCTTTTATCAATTGAAGAAAACAAATATTATAATATCAAAACACGAAAAGAGGAAAGGAGAAACGATAATTCAATTAGGCATTTCCTTTGAATTAATGTGCATTACATATTCTTATGAAGAAACATGCCTAAGGGCCATTCAATCTCTCTTAGAAGAAAAACAAACAAACATACGAGAAGAAACTATATGAGGATTATCATACTGACTTAGACAGATATATTTCTTGTTTTGTTTAATTGAGCCAAAATCTATGACCTATTTCACTAATAGATACTCTAAAAACATATTATGTATGCATATATATATATATAAATATATGTATATATATATATATCGGACTTGTTGATTTATCGTTCATTTGTTGTCGTTCGCAAACGATGAACGACAAAGTTTTTACGAACGATAAGAAAAATTCCTTATCGTTCGTTTTTGGCGAAAAAAAAAGACAAAGATTTTTCATTTTAATGAGATAAAATACCCTCCTAAAAACATTGTCAACTTTTTTCAGAATGACAAACGACAAACGAACGATGAATGACGAATGATAACCTTTGATGAACGACAAACGAACGACATATATATATATATATATATATACCTATATCAAAGCTGTGTTATTCAAGGTCTAGAGATGGACTTACAAATGTATAGTTAATAGAATATGATATAAACTTAGCATACCCTAATATATTTATTCCACTTCTATATACTTAATTATAATTTTTTCTGTTTTCTGTGGACATATGTTAACAATTGAATACTCTCAGACGTCTACTCCAAAGCAAGAGGGCGACGTCATGGAGAGAGATAATAAGTAATGTTGGAAGTGGCTGTGCTATAGTGAAGGAAATCGCGTGTCAGCACCCTTGACTAAGCTCCTCCCCCCTTGAATGAAAAGAGTGCATACACATAATTAACTTATACGATTGCACTTATCAGAGGGAAGGAAGAAATTATTCTGAACTATGAGTCGTTTTTTTTTACTTGTTCAAAACATGCAAAACAAATTCTGTGCTTGTTTGTACCTTTGGTTTTATATTGTTATTGAAGAGTCAAAATGAAAAGGCTACCTAAAAATGTGTTGCATTATATCATAAGACTGTTATTACTTCTCTTAGAATATTCATTACAGGTATCGAGTTTAAACTAAGGGGTAATTTAACTGATCTAAACCAAGATGAATTCCAATTGAAGGGAATTATTATATACAAAGTATCTTTGAGAAAAAAAGAAAGAAACGTCTGTCGCTTCATGTAGTGTTGTATTTATGTAAGAAAAGGATGGAAATTGAGGAATAGATAGAATCAGAGGAACCGGTAGGAGCAGAAGGGACAGATAGGAGCAGAAAGACGGAAAGCTGTCCGTCATGCGAATTTGCCTATGTAATGATTCGAATGTTTTATTACTTTTCCTGTATAGCTTTAATTGCAAATAAAAATATATAAATTTACATAAACATAATCTTTTACTTTTAGAAAAACATTAAAAATTGCTTCGTCATAGTTTTTGTATTTTTTATAATTTGTATGTTATCATAACATATCAAATTGAGGTAAAAATATTTCAAGTATTGATAGTATTTTTTATTGATTTTGTCTTTAAATATGTTGAAATAAAAACAACTTTGCATTACAGACTGCTAAAAATGGATCAAATAGTACTTTTCTTTGTTTTCATAAAAGCTATATATTTGAAAGTTTTTACAAAATAGATTAATTGTTTTTATTAAAATATTATAATGATGTAATGAAAATAAAATGTCAACATATGCCTAACACCGTCATGGAAGTCATTTTTACCCTCTTCGGTAAATGGGGTGATTTTAGACTCTGTTACATACGTTTCCTTTAATTACAGTATACCAGCATCCACCCTTTTAGATATTTTGAGTATATTCATTATAAACGTAATAGCAAATGTATAATACAATTGTTAAATTTGAGACATGGATTTGAAAAGGAAGCGGACAAGAACCAAAGAAACTTTGAAAATGTTCCTGGATCTAGGAGGGGGTGAGTTATATTGCAGTGAATAAATGTTACACCAGGAAGGATTTTTTTCACAGAATCTTCAAATAAAAAGGATTCATTATCCTCTTTTTGTGGGTTAGATGCTTGTTTCCAAGAAACAGAGAGAGACACTTTTTCAAACAAGACCTCCTGGACTCGGCCATCCTCCTTCTATGAGAACCACACAATTACAGAGTTTAAAGAAATTCAAGTGAGCCCATGAAGATTCTTTACTCGAAGCCAGTATTTTAATTGAAGGTGTTTTTGAGTCTTCTTTTCGAAATGTCTTCGTTCTTACCAAGCCTCTGTATCCATATGATGATAGCCTTAAAGACTTTACGAGAAGGGATCCTAGGTCACATTGGCAAATGCAAGAGCTTTATCTGCTTAGGAACTATGCAAAGCGATGGTGAAACAATTATCGTTTGTTTGTTGATATTTATTACTATCATCCACGATAGACATACACACGAAAACGCACATATAACACTAAAGTAGAGAACACAACCACACTACGGGGTATCTGTGTTACAATAATAGTGAAACAATTATCATCTACCAAAGAAATAAAAATGTTTGTCATTTAATTCCAATACTCAAAGTAATGGGCATCGGCAATTATATTTTTCTCTTATGTTACAATACATTTAAAATGTCATCTTATGGTAGCAAAACAAGTATTATTTTTAACTATGTAATTTTTTTTGTCTGTTTAGTTCAATAGAATTACATCTGTTCATGTATGATTAATCATGACATATAACGTTCAAATTAGCCTATCGAAACTAGGCTATTTCATTGAGGTGGACCAAAATGACCGTCGCCTCTGAGGAGTTGAACCTGCTCTATCAACTTTGAGACTTGAACACACCTTAATGAACTTAGCTATGCCACTACCTTTTTGCCTATTTGGTTGTATAAAATTGGATAAGTTTGAATATGAATAAAAATATTTCAAATACTTCTTATAAATTATAATATGGTTTAAACTGTGTCTTTTATAGATCAGTCTGTGTGTCTTGCTCTAAATATGATGAACTGTTTTATATTATTCATATTAAGAGGGTTCATTTTCAACAGGACCTATTGTTTGACCTTTGTGAACCTCATACAGAAATGTATATATATATATAAAATCTATATAAAATGAAGAATCAATACATGGATACTCCATGCCTTCCTCAACTCCCTCATTACCTTAACACAAAAAGAAGCCTAATGCTGGAGGAGTCCTTCACCACAGGGGTTAAAAATCTTTGACCCTTAGGTCTATTAAAGCCCTTTAGGAAACTCCACCTTTTTAATCAGGCAAACTAATGATGAAGTACTTAGAGAAGCATATCTGAAAAGAAGAGGTTTAATTTGGAAAGGATTTTGGACTTGATTAAACAAAAGAGCATCTGGATAATAAAGGGTCAAATCAGAGTTTTGAAGCTTTTATATAGTGATTGCTGATACATTTATAAAAATGAAGGGTGGCTACATAATTTAAAAAATTTAAGTCCCAGACGTTTTATATTGAATAAGAAATAGTTTTTAATATGTCATTTATTTTATGGTTATATCTTTAAACAATAATTTTGAATTATAATGTTCATTTATGTTTAGTTTTTAACATAACTGTCTTAAGATTGTGTTTTTTAATCTCCTACTTTCTAGTGTATTCTTATTTTTTTACACTGCATAGATTTAAGCTAATGAATAAACATCTTAACCAAAAAAATATTAAGTTCCTAAACGAATATTCAACTGGATTCATATATTTCAAAACTTTACAAAATTATTGTACATATTTCTATGAAAAATAAACTAATTAAAACGAACCCCCATGCCATGATTAATTATGAACGATGAGCAGAAAATATATGAAAGAAGATACCACCATATGAATTGTAACTTGATTTTCTTTTTTAAATATTATCTATGGTATAATGGACTTTTCCTCTATTGTTTGTCTTGCCATGATGAAATGTTTTAATCAATTGTTCATAGCACATAGATTGTTTACTCATGTATGTATGCTCTTGTTGAGTAACTACTTGAAATTCTTTATCTCTCGACTACATTAATGGAATAACTTTTTTATACTTTTTTACATGTTTCTCTTGACTAAAATAAGAGGAGTAGGTATATATGATTACATACTTTTAATTTTTAACTTACAATAAGAAATAACGTTTTAGCAATATATATATATATACACCTATATATACATATATATAACATTTATTTGTATTTAGTATATTTAGGGAGATAAATAATACATTTCTTTTCAATTTAAATTATTTTTGATATAGAGAAATTTCTCATAGGAATATAATAAATATAATTTTTATTTTAAAATAAGTTCGCTTATCAAACATAAAATACAAATTATCATTAGAAACCTAAAAATATTATCTTACGATTCTAGCAAAAATAAAAAAAATCATTAATACAACATACGGAACCTAACAATAAAATTTCTGAAATTAATTTACAGCCCAGTATAAAACCTCACATATATTTGTTATTGAAATACGAACGCAAAACAAATATTTTTAATTTTTGATGACATTTTCTATATGCTATATAAATTTAGTTTGTTCTTCGGAGTAGGAAAGATAAAAACGAACTAATTAACATTTATAATTTCATGAGTCGATTTAATAAATCTATGTTTGTGGATTATCTTGCATAGCCATATGAAATTCTTTAAAGTCACTCGAGTGATCACGAGTCAGTCGATTATTTAGGGAACTTATAATATATTGCTTTACGAAATTATAAATTAGGATATCTTAAAAATGAGTATGTCTTTATAAGGCTAAAAATAACTTTTATTCATTTGTCATTCAATAGAAGGTTTCTGATATTGATTTTAGATTAATTCTGGCCTTTAGCCATGCCACACATATTGCGATATTTCTATTATTTATTTTTAAACAAACAACAATTAATAAAATAAGTATCAAGCGCAAAAGTGATATATATCATAATTTATAAACATATAAAAGTATTTATTTCTATTTTGTAGTTAAACCTAAGAATTGTTTTTTTAATACAAATAGAAATCCTGGGATGGTGAAATAATTTATTGCTAGATGAAAATATTAAAATATTTCGGGCATTTTCAATGTTTTACTTAAGTTCAGTGAGATTTAATAATACATTATTTCGATGTTATATATATATATACATAAATATATACACCGGGTGCGGGACGGAAATTGCAACACTTACAAAAATCCGATTTGAGATTACCAGAGATTTCGAACAAAATGTTCTACAAAATGACTTTGGTAGCAGTGTTTATGCTTATGCTTTTATATTATTATCATTTTCCTCTGATAATAAGCAGAGAGATGAAGCTAGACCGTAGAGTTCAAGTGTCGACGCTTCATGGCGCGGGTAAGACTCCAACTGAGATCACCAAGCAACTAAACGTGGCAAGATCGACCATTTACCGCCTAACAAAGAAGCTGGGCATTAACCGAGGGGTTGAGAGGAAATCTGGGAGTGGTTTCAAGAACAAATTGGAACCACAATTGACTTGTGATGTGATCCAAAGGGATCCAAACACCAGCGAAAGAGCTCATGCCAAGGACCTTGGTGCTGATGAGAGTATGGTCAGGATGGCTGTCAAGGAGTGTGGTGGCAAGTCCCTAGTGATGTTGGAGAGACCATTATTGACACCTCAAATCAAAGAGACTCATCTCCAACGTTGCAAGGGGATGATCAATAACCTGAAATCTGCACCAGCTGGAAGGATCATCACCTTCAGTGGATCGGGTCAGAAATAAAAGAAATGACCGGTTTGTCGCCTTTGAAGATGTTGATGAGGACATCTGAACAATTACAACTACCAAGCATCCAGCCTCAGCCGTGTCTCTGTGCTTTTTGGCATCATCAGGGGACACAATGCCATTGATTTGGTTTCCCCGTGGGTTTCGCTTGAATACAGCCACGTACATTGAAAAACTGGTACCAAACTTTTGCCCTGGTTTCAGGCAACATTTCCAAACCAAGAAATGGGGCTCCAACAGGATAAAGCACCAGCCCATACAGTAAAATCCACCCAGATTTTTTGTCAGAGAACATCCCATTTTGGGGTAAGGTAGAGTGGCCTCCATGCAGCCCTGATGTTAATCCTTTGGACTTTTCTTTTTGGCCGCATGTGCAGGCCAGGGCTTGCAGAACCCGTCACCCCAATATTGAAGCAATGAAGGCCTCCCTTAATGAACACTGGGATGGAATGGACGCTCACTACATACGGTCTGTCTTTCAGGCCTTCAGGTCCCGTCTGGAGGCTGTTGTTGCTGTTTAGGGCGAATATATAGAACAAAAATTAAAACAAGAGTTATATGAACGCTTTATATTTTTCATATTTTTCTGATCGAATCCTTTTAACAGACACAGAGGGGTGTGAACAATATACTAGGTAAGTGTTACAATTTCTGTCCCGTACCCGGTATATATATATATATATATATGGTAAATATCTAAGCGCATTTAAAAATAACTAAAAGGAATTAAAAATGTTTTATTAAGGATCATTAATATAAGCATACGAGTAAATAAAAGAGGCTTCGATAACAAATAATGTTGTTAACCTGGACTATAGTTTCAGGATCAATCACTACCATTGGGTGCCTTGCAACTCTCCGATACACCTGTCTGGACCATCATGGCTGCATATTTTTCTACAATATAAAATATTTAACCAATCTATGAAATTTGAAACATACTTTAAACAAATAGAATGTATATGATCATATCCATACATGAATAACCTCCCCCCCCCCCCCCCCCCCTCATTAATAATTAAATTTCCTCGTATAAGACCCTTTCCCTTTGGGTTGGGGATGTGTGTTTAATAACATTAGGTGCATTTAACTTTCTCGCTATGCATTTGCCTTCAACCACACATGTAAAGGTCTATAATATAACTTCCCTAAAACTAATAGTAATAACTATGCTGTGTAGCCTCTGATGATTGAGAGAGGTCGAGAGTTCACACATCTAGGAGGCTAAATGCAGCAGCAATGCAAATAATTATTCCTCAGGTAAGTTTATTTCTTCCGGTCCTATGTGTGAAGGCAAATAAAAAATATGGTGGTGGTGTTAATATGCTTCTATGGATGTTAATTAAGCATATTGTGTTTCTTTTTTATTAAAAGAATTATTTAAACAGAGGTACAGTGTGTTCCATCGGAAATGTAATTTTTAATTTGCGAATTAGAAGTACATAAAATTCGTCAAATTACCCCATAGATACACCATTTTAAAGGAAAAGAATGGATTTGTATGACTATAAAAATTCATTGTCCTATATCATAAGAGGCACATCTGAAGCTTTACAAAAGTTGCTGGAAATAACCCCTTCCAGCCTGAATACAGAACGACCTACGCTTAAGGACATTCTTGCAAACGTTTTTGATCGTCTCCTGGCTATATCCTTCAGCGAAGGTTTGGACACATTGTATGAGAGACTCAATGGGATCTGGTTTTTCGTTATAAACTCGAGTTTGTGCTGCAGCCCAGAAGTGAAAGACCAAAGGGCTGAGATCTGGACTGTGAGCTGGCCAGGGATTTTCTGTAATTCTATAAGAGCACAATATTTTTTTGCACATTATTGAATGTTGAGTTATCTTAATGTTTTTTAGTATGATGCTGCAACGGCTTGCAATATAGGACTAAAGACATATTTCAACAGCCTCTCACAGTATATCTACCAATTAAACATATATATATATATACAATAAACAACTAAAGGATTTTTAATAATATTTTAAAATCATTTAAAGGACAATAATATATTTTTTTTGCAAATCTTTATTTAATTGAAGTGATTCTCTATTAAAATGCATAAATATACATTGTAGTCTAAAATTCAAACTTTAAAAAAGATTAACACAATTGCACAAATGTAAAATCAATTAAATAACTTTTACTTAATATTGATTGTACCACAATAATAAAAAAATAGTAGTAAAACTTAAATACCTGTTTCATTATTTTGAAAAGATTCTTTGACATTGATGGGAAGTATTTGATTTCTTTTTCGGCGACATTCTAACAGTTTTCCAGAGGCGACGGTATCCGTAGCAAAAACGCTTCATATCTCACCATATTCTAAGTATTACGTTACTAAATAATAATAAGTTGATAAAATAATGCCCATTTTATTAGTTTTGATGTTTCTTATGATTACTACTTATCAAGTTTTAAACAAATTTAAACATAGAGTGTTTTTCTTTTCAATACATGTTCATCTTAAAAATAAAAAAATGAGGAGGAAATAATTGGCTTGTTTTCCGGTTAGTTACTGATATAATCCCTTGTATTTTAATATGTGAACCATATATCCAAATTAAATTTGTAAATAGGTATTCATGCGTAATAAGCATTCAATTTTTATTCCTAACATATAAATAAGGTCAATCCTCACTATATTCATTCTATGAAATATATAGGTTTCACCTTAGAGGAGGAATATGTAATTATTAATAACTATTCCCATGATTGTTCTCTGGAGAAACATGAGAAGAAAAAGTTAACCAATTAAAGGAGCCAGGGGATAAAATAACTTCTAGGAAAGAAAGGGGTATGGTTCTTACTATTAGTTTTATTTTGCATGGGAAAACATGAGCAATTAGAACAAAAAAAAAGCTTGGTACTTCACTGCTTTGTGAAAGATATACCTATCCATACTCATGTACCTGTTTCAAGTAGTAACTAATAATTAATCGTACTTTAAGAATACATTATGGTTCAAGCAAAGGAAACGATAAATATATATATTTTTAACATTAAGTATTTTACAAATTTTTCCCTGAACAAAAAATCTAGCAGGAAAAGAAAATATTTTTAAAATGGAGAAGTTACTCCAATATGGGAATGTTCTAAATTCACGGAACGCACACTAAAACTGAAGACTACATTCTAACACACACGCATATATATATATATATATGAAGGAAATAGATTTAAAAAAATTACATATTAAAACTATAAGATGCACCTTTCTACTCGTGAGTTGATGAATGCAGTTGGGATATCTTTCCTTGATCTTTATCAATAAAAAATACCTTTCAATTTATTTGTTTATTTTACAAAACTTCAAATGATGTTTGAAAGTTAACTCTATCCAGTTTTGCATTTGACATCTCCTTTATGTTGTCTTAGTATTTTAAGGACATGAGTCACCTGCTCCTTGGATAAGTTGACCATTAATGGCGTCGTTTGGACTGCCCACAACGCTGTACGTCGTAAGGAAACAGTCTATTAACCAACAAATTAGGTAATCAATGGTTTCAAAATTGTCGACATGGCGTCCATATAAACGTCCAGGATGAAGCTTTGGCGCTGCAAAAATAGGCTAAGACAAATGAAGTTGAATTATTAAAATCCAGATGAGTCATGCCCGTCCCTTGATCAAGATCAAATAGAATTTCATATAAATTCATTTTCAAACTAAATAAATTAGACATACATAAAATACTTGCTAGTAAGGAAAAAAAATAAACACTTACGTAGTGTTAAGGTCAAATTTGACCCGTTTGCACTTTAAAAAGTAGAAAAAAACCCTTTCCTTAAGTGGCCCCATCAATATATTGAGTAACAATAACTTTGATATCAAATCTCATCAAGGCTGTACCAAAAAGATACACTGGTCGTATTAGAGTCAATTTTGACCCACCCTAAAAAGGACTGAATACAGTCCTTCTTCACTTTGAAAAATAGAAATCTAAGCCATTTAAGTTCTGTTGGTATGATGGGTAACAAGTTGCTATTTCATTCAAAAAAAATTTTGTTAAAAAAACAAAGGAGCTGTTTTATCATAAAACCAATGCAGAGGTGGATCAATTTTGACCCGTATGTCGAGCAGGTTGACCAAAATCGTAAAATCAAATGAGGACTGCAAAACAAATATACTTTGTTGTATATGTAAAATCATATATGCACTTTGCATACTGCACAAACTGTTTCTTATTGTATAATATTCGCCAAATAAAGTAATATGTTATTATTAGAGAGCGGGAAAAAATGTGAATCACATAAAAATATTTTTTCACATATTTTCCAATTTTTAACGAATAAAAACATTTTTTGGGAAATTCATTAAAAACTATTTTTTCATAATATCCCTAAAATAAACACTTTTTTTCTCTTTTTAGAAAAATTGTCGAACTGACTTTCATCCCCTCCTGCATCATTTCTATAATTATTTCCTTCATTTCTTTCTTTTGATGATTTTTGGAATGAAACAAAGCACGCTTAAATTTATGGCGCCTTTTGAATAATATACTTATAGTGAGGCTTTTGGCCAATCCACGTTTTCTCTATAAAAAGAAAAAGTTATGCTTATTTTATATTATTTGATATATAGCAATTGTTGTTATTGTGCTAGACTCCATCACTAAGTTTGACCCCTATTAGACACAAGGTCAGGATAACTTTATACATGGTGGTTACTGTAATCCTGGCTACTAAGGTACTTCAATTCAATAAAAAGACAACTTACATCCCTTTCGTTTTACAGCAAATTTGCATATATATTTAATATTTTTTTCTCCTTTTTTGACTAGGATCATCACAACATCCTTCCTTTCTCTCGCAACAGATAGTTATATGCATTTTTGTTTCATGGAAGGCCTCGACAAATACCATTCCAATGACCCTATTATTGATCCGCAACTTTGACTCATTTATTAAGCTAAAATATATTAAACATCTTGTTCATTGACATTATGAAATATTTGATGAACTCACTCATTCCATGATATAGAGAAATATGGCAGCTTCATAGTCTACCCGTCTAAACTGGCTCAAGGATATGAATAAGGAGACTGATTATCCCTTCAAAATATGGACTTCCATAAGTGTTTTCTGTAAGGTTTGTAAGAATGCCAAAAGTCTCGGTTTGTCCAGAATTCTACCAGAGCAAAACACGTGAAAAACTGCGAGCTCAAGAGGATAAGGATCCAAGCCCAGTTAGCGGACATGAATCGGCTACCTAAGAAGTCAAAATCACAAATTCTATCTAAGTAATTGTGCAAGGCCTTTTTGTCCAGTAACATTCCTTGGAAAAAGCTGAGCAATCCTATCCTCAGAGGTTTTTTTAGAAAATAACATGGCTATATCAATACCTGATGAGTCGTCCCTGAGGAAGACATATTTGTCTGAATAATTCTCAGAAATTATGGAAAAGAACCGTCTGAGCTGTACGGTCAGCCTTGATGTAGCATTGCGCTGCTAAGTTAACCTAAAGGTGTTCTCTCAGATGGGATGAGCCCAATAGATGGAGCTATTCTAAAATACTGTCCCATTACCGCGGTAGATGTGGAGAGATCATTTTCGCGGTTGAAAATGTTTTATCCGACCGTCGCCAAAACCTCACTCATAAAAAAGTGACATACCATAATCTCTGCCAAATTTTTCTCAAAGAAAAAATTCATATTATATAAGTTTTGAGTCTATATCATAAACATTTTTTGCTCACTTGGGTAACATTAAATTTTTTTTTTTGGCAAAAATGATAACATTTTTTTCCGCTCTCTAGTAATTATATAGTTATGTTTTGTATATATGGCATCTTCTAATTAGAGTTTTTCTATATTTTTTAAGTTATGAAAATGTAATGAAATATCTTTTGTAAAAATAAATAAATAGCTGTACATTTGAATATGGATATTTATAATAATTAGAAACGAAAATAACAGTTTCAAACCACCATGACACTAAATAAAACAATTACAACAGGTATTCTCAAATAAAAGCGAATGGCACTTACAGACAAAGTACAGTTCTTCTTCACTGCGAAAGGAGGAAAACGAAGCCATTTTTGTTATGTGTGATGGATAACAAGTTATTTTTAATTCCAATTTTGACCCGTAGGACGATCAGAGTGACATAATACTAAGACCATACAAGGGTTAAGTATTGCTTAACAAAGCTTGCAAAGATTTCTTTAGCTTTACATATCAGGAGTTTGCACAATGCTGATCGCAACCATGCAGATAACATCTCTTTGTACAAATGATATCAGATAAGAAGAACTTAAACACTGAGGTTCAACTTAAATAAACATAGACCTTTATTTCCATTGATAGTCAATAGCCCTCCTTTAAGAGCCGTGCATACCCTTGATGCTATTTAATTTGCTACCAAGCACATTGATTAAGTCAGTTTTAGTCTTGTGAATGGATTATCCTATATGTGAATAAATAAATATATTTTACAAATTTATATTAAAAAAATATGTTTTACTCATTGGACTTAAATATAAAATTTATTAACTGTAGATGCAGTATTAACTAAATTTAAGGAATATGTTTAAGGATAAGTGTTTATAAACATAATATCTTACTTATATAGAAATCGTTTTCCTTTGAAGTACTTTTGGACTTCCTCTTCGACTTGTGGGGCTACTGATATACAATTCCATTTATATGTATATATTGTACTTTGTTAAAACCTAGAGTCCCACACACACACACAAACACGCATGAAAAACAAGCAATCCATCATAAAAACATGATAATCATAACAAAAAGTCAGTAAGAGCACAATAACTATCGTATCAATCAAAGTTTTATTTATGAAAGAAGCCTGGAGCAAGCACAAAAATAATGTTTCCAAATACAGAAAGAAGAATTTAATGGTCATTGCATATATATATATATATATATATATATATATATATATATATATATATATATATATATATATATATATATATATATATATATATATATATATATATATATATATATATACATATGTGTAAATATATATTTCAGAAAAATATTATTAAAATATTCATTCGCTACATTTTGTAGTGAAAAAAAAAAGAATATGAGAAAACATGAGGTCATATAATATTCAAAACGTCTTTTAGGAAGACAAAATTAAAAATAGTCTTTAATTCCTTAATCCCTTAAAATTGTTGATAACATGTATTTATAATCATTTAGAGTTTTACTGTTACTGCTACTAAAGTAATTAATATATATATATATTTAAATACTGTTTTTAAAAAGTATTTATAACGCCAGTTTTTTAACTGTTTTCCTTTTTCCTCGATAATCCGTTTTCATTGATTTAAAGCTCCTGATGGGTTCTTCCTGAACATTTTTGATTTTTTTGAGGTATTAATAATACAGGACTTCCCAGGAGTTTTATTTTATTTGAAGGATTAGCTGCAAGTCTGCTAGGATCAAATTAGATGAGAATGATGGGCCATCAATGAAAAAATATAACTTTTATTTTTGCAAATAGCTGGTCACATATTAAATAAGTTTTGTTCGTAATGTTACAGTGAACAAAATGTCTTTGTTTTATTTTATTTTTTCAGCAAGTATGGAATCCAATGTATTTTTTTGTCTTTCAAATTGTCACAAGCACTGATAAGCCATCATCTCTGTGAGTCAAAATACCTCAAGATCAATGATCTCTTCATTCGCCTCCCCCAGTATATAACAATGACTTTGACAGCTTCCAAAGACGAGGTTTAATACATGTTGTTCCGAGAAAGTTTCCTAAAAAGAAGTGTCCATAACCTATCATATTTTAGTCATTCGGGGATTATCAAATTCGTTCATTCTGCCATTGCAACATATTATAGTTTATTTAATTGATTAAAACGGAAATTTATAACTTGTCTCATTTCAGATGAAAAGATTCTTGTTTATAAAAACCCATAAGCCTTTAAAAAAAGCTTAATTGTATTACTGCTAAAACTTATCTTTGTCTTTAACTTAGAGCAGACCTTATCCCAGTAACTGGGGATTTAATAATTATTTTGTCGGTTGATTATTACTTTTTAGTCATCTTTTTTTAACAGTTTCCCTATCTTATTATCGTGTTCATCATGTCCTGTAATTCTTATGTTTAATTTCAATGCCAGTAAGAAAAATAACCCTATGTCAGTTTGTATAAATTTCAGTTGATATGTATGTTTAGGCATATTGTGTATAAAGAAGCCTACTTATATCCCCATAGGCTATCTATCTATATTGATTACATATCTGTGGTTTAGTCGATTTACTGATAACTATTATATTTTAGAGAACTTCAATAAATGATTTTAAAAAAAACTTAGAGCAGACCCTTGAAAATATTTGTTGGTTTTTCTAAGGTGAAAATTACTATTTTCAATGTATGAGCATAAAAATATGCATTTAATTATTGATTTTTTAAACATATTCTTTATATTATTGAAACATTTTAAATTACAAACAACTCTAATAGTTAGTTGGGTTCATCGTTTCTTTCTGAGACTCACAAGTGAAGGATATCCGTGATAGAAGAATGAGTCATCACGTTAGAGTAATTGAATGGATATCGAAAGTATTTTATATCTTATAAGAAGGCTTTTATACTATTAAATAATAGTTACTGAGACAAATATATATATATATATAATGTGTATACTAATATATATTCATTCAAAGAGGAGGGAGGGGCGAAGAGGAATGAAGGACCCTGATACTTCCGAGGAAGTGATCTACCTACCACTCACATATAAAGAGAAGTCACACCCAACAAATCTCCCTATTTCTTCAAAATAAAAAGAAAGATTAAGGGGTTTACTACTCTTCTATGTATTTCATACAGAAATATATTTGATGGGCTATAAATATCATCTACCTATCTCAATCCAGGACTTCATCAAAGGAAGTAGTAATCCCATGGATAGCAACCTGTGCGTTTATCTTGTATGTACATAATCATGATAGTATGTTTTGTATGTGAAATATAAGGAAGGAAAATACCACGAAATGAGACATGTAGGGATAAATAAAATATGGTATTTATACAACGACCTATATCATAACTTGAAGCAAAATATAGTGCAAAGAGAAAAGTAATGATGGAGACATACATATATATATATATAATTTTATAAAAAAGAAGAAAAGTATGGAATTATGAGTAGTCAAAGTCTAAATATCAAGTCTTAAGGAGTAGAAAAAGGGAGAAATGCCACACCCAATGACGTCATTATAGGGAATGTCTTCTTTAATGAAATATAAAATTGGGAGACATCCCTGATTTTATTATTTATCAGGATATCCTTTTTGTATTCAACAAATAACTCAATTGTTTCATTGCCATGCGGTACGACCGTGTTAGTCATTAAATACCTCCTTTTGTGAGCTGATTTTTTTTCTGTGTTGAGTATTGGTATATGGGTCGATGATTTATATTCTGTGGACTGTAGCAAAAAATATGCATACTTCATTGATGGTAAGAGTATCAAGGACTTGATCATTTGATGTCTTTACATCTCTTTGAGACGGTGTTGATTGACAAACGCAAAAGGGTTGCATAGGAAAATAGGACTACAACCTAATAAATGCAAAGATTTTCCATGAGAAGGAAAATCTTACTCTTTTTTTATTGGTGTCCCTTTCATTTTGTTTAGCATTGATCAACATAAAATGAATATGTTACTTTCTCCTTTGACATTATAGTTTAAGTATAGTATTTAAAGAATAAATGACTGCACGTAACCCCAACAGAACCACAAAAACCATATGCATATAGTGTGGTTAGTCGATATGGTGGTCAAACCGATAATATTACTGGTTTAATATATTCTCATTATAAAAAAATGTTCATTTAACATAAAAAATGTAAAACTTTCTTGTATTGATGAAGTTATTAGGTAATCATTTTTTAACCTAATGTCTTGATCTTTATATATTTGTCATGATACACTTATTATTTTCTTGCAACTTAAAACCTTGGTTTTAACTCTATTCTTTGAAAGTTATATACTTATTACAAAAAAGCTCAAAATTTTAAAATATTACAATTTAATGATATATTTATATATCTATGATATATATGATTGTATTACAAAACGTCGACATACAAAGCGTCGACCTTACAAAACGTCGAACATTCCTCGGTTCAGGGTCCCCCAGATAATCCCGAATAACTGTTTGATTTATGTTTCATTTTTTTTTGTATTCTACATAATGATATTTAAACCCCCACTGTCATTTTTTTGTTTGCCTTCAAGAGTCACTTCTATCAAAGGAACAGACCTCATCGATGACAAATATCATATTTATCCCAGCCATTTCAGAAATATTCACTCTAATTGTCTTCCTGGTTTCGTGTTTTCCGGGTTAGATATCGAAATTCTATGGATATCCATCAGAGCTACACATCATCCAAATTTTATAGCCGAATCTTACTGACTTGTTCCTCATATAATGATTTTCACCTAGTAATCCACTATATGGGATAATTGATTATCCACGCTAAGTCTTTCGTAAAACCAACCACACTGGAAACAATTTTCTTTAATCATATCGTATAAGAGTAAGATTTCAAAACTCTAGATTTGTCTAATTGGGAGTTGACATACAATTGTCAATGTCTTCAGTTACTTCCACAAGAATGGAGTCTCGATGCAGATATTCGTCGTCATTTTATTCGTTACTAGGTATGTCCTGCTCACTATTCGCTGGAAATAGAACCACAATCTCGATTTCCTTACTTTTGATGTCTTCGATCTCCTCTATAGCACAACTGAAGAAGTCATGGGAGATATTTTAATAGATTCTCGAAATCATTTGAATCCTTAAATTAATTGAAATGAATTATAAATATTAATAAACTTACTATTCACCTCTGTCATCCATTATAAAAATAATTATAACACACATTTGTCTTTTAGTTATATGTACTAACGAACGTAAGCCGAAATTAAAGGAAATAAGCGTACACTCTTGATTTCAATCTTTAATTCACCTAAGGACTTTGAAAAGTCTAGATTCTAACCCTAAGACCTTCCCCATTAATGTTCGACGTATTGTAAGTTCGACATTTTGTAAGGTCGACGTTATGTAAGGTCGACGTTTTTTAAGTTTTGTAAGGTCGACGTTTTGTAAGGTCGACGTTATGTAAGTCGACGTTTTGTAATACAACCGATATATATATATATACATGAGTCCCTCCTTTTTAAGAAGTCAATTAAGTTATCTCAAACCTTTTGTATGACGATAACTATAGCCCCTAAGCCTTGGTCCTGAATGACTTCGTATTTTAAAAGTCGAAAAGGTATATCTAATTAAATACAATGTATAGGACAAAGATGTGAGAAAAGGATTTGATCATACATCATGGTTAAAGTGGTTAAAGTGTGATCTATGGAATGGGTTAAGATAATAAATTCGATTCCGCTTTGGATCCAAGACTCGACATCAATTTGTACTTTTGGATCCTACCATCAAACAAACAAACGAAAAAGTTTTGATCTTATACCAACACAGTAAACTACATTTCACATGGACTACCATGTTTAGTCCTTACATAAGTATACTATTTGTCCCATAATAATTAAAAACGACCACCATCTGTGACGGTCTTATGATCGATCAAGTTTTTTAAATATAGGGGAGCATTTACCAAAAAAATTACATTTATTTTTCATGCAATAATAAACATAAATAATCTTAGTTATGATGAGTCAATTAATTTTTTTTACGATTACATCTGAATTTAAATTTATGAACAAAATATTTATTTATGCTTTATGATACAATATGTTGTATCAATATTTAAAACATTTATGAAGTGGGTTTCTATTATGATGGATTATATGTTTATATATATATATATATGTAATGGATAAATTATAGTCAATTTAAAACTTTCTGTAGATTTGTAAATTACATTCATTTTTATGTGGTCAATTTTTTTCCTATCTGGGCACTTCAATATTTTAGAATACGAAAGATAAGGTTCTTAATGGTGTGATATTTAACGTTTACTTTTTTTACCCGACGATTAAAAATTATCTCCTTAAAAAATATATAAACAACTTTATTAGCTTCAATGTAATCTATACATTCCAAACAATAAAGCTGGTTTCTTCTTTGGAATACTTAGAAAAGGTTTTTCATAAAGAACGCTCATTTAAAGAAATAAAACCAAAATGGTTTGGGATATCGACAATTTCTTTACATGCCGTTAAAATACATTCATCTTAATATATAAATGGAATTTGATGTCATTTAAATTACTACTACATGCACATTTTACGACTTTTAATCGTTAAACTTTAATAAATTGGTTGAAATTACAGCAATTTTGCAACCAATATTTGTTCTTGGTTCTTCTAACATAGACATATTATAAGCGTAGACCAGATTTTTCACATGACCCCAAAAGAAAATAGTACATAGGCTTTAAATCGTACGAGCGAGCCGAACAATTAACTGGTTCATTTTCAGAGATAACACGCTAACCAAACTTTAACAAATATATGGTAACATTGGCTGTGTGTGAAGTCTTACATCGTCTTATTGAAACTACATATAGACCAAGACCATATCTTCCAATTGAGGCCAAAATCATGGTGCAGTAACGTGACGATTGTCATTGTCGACGAAAAAGTAATGCCCAATGACAGCACAAGCATACATCAAAAAGTAATTTTTTGGGATGTAATGAATTACATTTGAGTTTGTGCGATTCAATAGCGTATATTTGCTTGCTAGCAAAGTCGATAATGCGAAAATTTGTTTCATCGCTGAAAATGATTATACAGTGAAAATCAGGATATTTTCGAATTTTCATTTAGCCTATTTTACTAATTCCCGACGTTTAAAGTGCCTTAAGTTCTTATGTCAATTTGATCATAAACGGATCTTTTCGCAAATGAATCACAACGATGTCAGAGAGATACCAAATACTAAGAACGACGTGTAAGAGACAAATTTGGGTCATCTGAATCGTTGTGCTTGTGGCAGCAATATTTTTGCACTTCTGTATTTCGCTGATACAGAAACATTATCTAGCGGGTATGTGGACTCAATTTTTGTTGTAACAAACGTTGAATGGTTGATTTGAAGGTCGATGACAGTGACCACAAATGGGCGTTAACGCTCATAAAACATTAGATCAAACCTCTTTTGTAATTTATTTACAAAAAAATTCATGCTTTACTTGAATAAGTACTGCCCCAAGAATAAACTATAAGTATTTTGAAGTACAGCTGTCAAACAAACAATTACAAAATATTGCATCCTTCCCGAAACCTATCAGCGTAAAATGTGAGTGCCCTCATTGCCTTTATAATGATATTCGAACAAAACAATAGGCTTAAACCCCTTCAAGTTATCCAGGCAAAGAAACCGTTAAATTTATTATTACTTTTTTGATTCATGAAGTATATTTTAAAATAAAGGTATAAAAATAAAACACACATCTGATTGAGATAGGAATCAGTTTTTATAGAATCAATAAAAAAGCCCTTCAAAAACTTTAATCATGATCTTTCATCAAAAGTTATATCATGACAGTTGGAGGGAAGGAGTCTATTGTATATACATATAAAAGGATTCATCAGAGCTTTTTACTACTCACGACTGACTATGTATATATATATACATACATATATAGATAGACAGATAGGAAGAGCCTTCCATATTATAGAAAATAATAATAATACTTACTTTATCTGCCACTACAACCTACGACTTCTTTTTCTCATTGTTATCTCCTTTTTACCGAATATATATTTTATATATAGAATTTCTTTATATATAATAAATGATACAAAGATATTTATATAAGGAATATAAAGGCTTTTCGATTAATTATATAATATAAAAAGGGAAAACCATTTGTCATAGCCTTCATGTGAATCTTTGTACAATTATGATATCTGATTTTGTTGTCATTTAATACCTTTATAAACACATAAATAGAATGATTGATCTTGTATTTTTCAGTAAGGTTATCTAAACTCTCTGTCAAAGTTGTGAGGTATTATAAATAATATATTTTTGTATTGTCAGAGCCCTATGTTATTTGTTTTTCTGAATTATATTCCTTAATTAAATGTTTTTACTCAGCAAATTTTTTCTGGGGGATAATATGATCATCGAATAAAATAAACTTCAATGAAAGTAAATGGGTTTGTAAAATATGATTATATGCTTTTAATGTCAAAGTGTTATATTTTTTAAAATATATCTCATACAAACTATGAGACAAGATTGTTAAATTACATATATGGTATTAAAAATATATTCTTTGTTTACATATTTTTTACACGTTATATATTTTTTCTGGGTGATAATATGGGTAACGGATAAAATATGCTTCAAAGAAAGTAAATTTGTTTGTACAATGAGGTTATCTGATTTTCCAATCGAATCAGAGTGTTATTGAAATATACCTCGTACAAACTAAGACAATTTTTTTACATTATATGATACATATGTATCCTTTAACTTAGTAAAACGACCAAAAAATTAATTCAGATATGGATAAATTATGAAATTACTTGCATATGCTGTATAGCTGATTGAATATAAAATTTTGTAAAAGCTTTTTTAACTCCGTTCCCTATGACAACAACTGTTTACATACAAGCATATGCAAACGAATTTTTTAATAAATATTTTGCATATTGCAAACGACGCAATTATAAAAATCCAAATGTATTTGTGAATGTTAATAATTTTTAACAGGGATGACACGTAAAATAAGCTATTCATAGCGGTGGAGACTCTACTCTGATTCCTATGAAGTCTCGGATTCCTCAGCGACCCATCCGATTTAACCTCTGCAATGAATGGATCGAGAACCTGCTGATCCCCTCAAAATAAGATTTTTTAAAGTAGAATGTTCTTTTTAATAATTTTTATTTGCATGTGTCTCTTTTTATCATTTGAATTAGTTTGCATGAGGTGAAAATTAATAAATTAAAATATTAATTGTTATTATAAATAAGCAATGAAAAAACGTAAAAAATAAAAAAAGTATTTTGAACGAAACGTTCGCTAATGCAATAAGCCATTCAATGTTTGATCAAGGAGGGAAATACTTATTATTAGCTTTCTTGTGTGAACGTAGATTGTCTTTGACCACTCATTAAAAATTATTTCAATATATAGAATGGCTTTTCCCTATTTTTATTTTCGATTAATTAATGGACATACGTGAGTCGAATTTGCACAGTCAAAGAAAAGGTTTGAAAACTTTTTTAGTATCTGTTGTTTTAAACTATCGCCATACCCTATATAATAATAAAGGGCATCAAATATGTTATTATAAGGAGATAAGGTTCATATGCCTTAATCATTACGTGATTTGTTACTAATTTTAAGAGGGAAAAGTACATCGAATAGATTCTTAAATCATACAGAAATAACTGGTCATACCTTTCTTAGATATCATCAGTCATTGTCGAACAAATTTATCACTCGAGAGTGTCGTTTTTGCCAGCAGAGTGACGAGACGTCTTATCACATGTTGGCTGAGTGTGATTTCTTTTGTCTTAAGAGAATGATGGCTCAAAAATGCTTTAACCAACATCCTCCAGAGCTAAAGCAGATACCAGCAATTCTTAGGAATTGTAACATTGGTTACTACCTGTTTGGCTTCCCGAGGTAGAATGGGTAAACAACATGGTTAAAGTGGTTGTGTGTTCTAGGGAATGGGCTAAGATCGTAAATTCGATTCCACCTTGGACTCAAGACTCGACTTCTATTCGTACTCTTGGATCCTATCCTCAAACAAACAAAAACAAAAGATTCTTATATCGAATATTTTTTTTGCTAAGTTGTAATACATTAGAACATATTCTTTTCGGATAAAATAATAAAATAGCAATTTTAAAATATCATTGAATCATTTCATTACATATTATTTATTTAGATTAACACTGATTAGTGTTTAGTCAAAATAAAAAAAACATTAGCTACATAAGTTGAGTTCGAAATAAAATATATATTTTGAGGACGTGGTCAAATAAACTAGTATCAATAATAACAATAGTATACTTTAATCTCAAACATTGATTGGTATTTTAATCAGTTATGTTCAATAACTTGTTCCATAATTTGTTCATTTCCTTTGTTCAAAATTATAATTATAATAAAGGAGTAGTGACTCGATATTTTTTTGCTCGCCCAAACAAATATAGTCACTTAATAAGAACACCAAAAACTTGAAGTACAATGCTTTTATTTTTTAATAATTCTTTGTATCCTTTCAACAAATTTCCCACAAAATATTTTTAATCTTTAAAATATATCTTTATATTAAAAGACTCTTATTATTTTTTCTTTATACTTAAAAAGTTTGTGAATTAATTATTATTATTCCCTGAAGAAGTATTTAATCCACTGCAAATGATTATATTTATGCAAAGAAGTTGATTTTTATGTATCTCATTACGTTAAGTAGGTCAAAATTATCATCTTGTATACAACCATGCATAGGTTTAATCATGTCATGCTATAAAAATATTTTCCCTTATTAACTGACTCATGAAACACATCTGCAAAGTACGTACCTTGCTATAAAATGTATAAATGAAGTGCATATATATATATAATATATATTATATATATATATATATATATATATATATATACTATATATATATATATATATATATATATATATATGAATAATATAAAATGGACTCCCTATTTGAGGATCCCGGTCAATAGCCAAGAATGTTCCCACGCTGGTAATTTATATGTTCCACACGTCGACCATCTACGACAATTTTTACAGTTTAAAAAAATATAAGAATTCAGGACTTCAAAGACAATTTAGATTATCTGATATGTGGAAGTTTGAATATGTTTATTTTTATTTCTGTAGGATTGATTTTAGTTGTTTTTTATGATTGTCATTTTAGATGATTTTGAAGTTTTAGGTCTTAAAAAGAAATTAATTTTAAACTATAATGTTTATTTATGTTTATAAACACAATTTTTCCTTTTATATTTTTCCTTTTATAGATAGTGTACTTTTTTGTTCTATTTGTATATAATTTGTTTTAATAAAGACCTTGTTGATGAAAAAAAAAACCCTATTGGACTCTCAGGCTTGGCCAATCACAACTACGACATATTGGGGTTTTCACCCCATCGCTAATGGCCCTCGGGTTTGGTCGACCATAGCTATGACATAATTGGGTTCCAAACCTACAGCCAATAGGCCACAGTTTTGTCCGATCACAGGTACGACATATTGAGGCTCCGAACCAACCACCCAAATGTTTTCGGGTTCGGTTTGCTCACCACTATGATATATTGGGGTTCCAAATCCGCCGGCAATGGCCCTTCGGATTCGGTTGATTATAGCTATGACATATTGGGATTATATGCCTACTGCTAATTTGCCCACGGTTTGACCGATCACAACTGATTGTAATATATCATAGCTCTTATCGGCGGATACCGAGGACCCAAGTGCGATAGATTGGAACCCTAATATGTTAAATTTGAGACTTTTGGAACCCTAGGACTATGGGCCAATAATAGTAACTTAGACAGGCAGAACTCGAGGGCTCATGGGTAATGGGTTGTGTAAACCCAATATGTCATAACTTTGATAGGCGAACCCGAGGGCCCATGGGCGGTGGGGTTGGATCTTCAATATTTCGAAGTTGTGATCGTAGGAACCTGACGGCCTATGGGGTTTGAACCCCAATTTGTCATAGTTGAGAATGACAGAACCCATGGTCAGTGGTATGAAACACCTATATATCATAGCTTTGACCAGCGAACCCAAGGGTCCAAGGGCGGTAAGTTTTGAACCCCAAAATATCCTAGTTATGACTGGCAGACCCTAGGGTCAATGGGCGGTGGGTTTGGAACAAAAATAAATATCATATCTGTGACAAGCGAACCCAAGGGCACATTGGTGGTGGGTTTGGAATCCTAATATATCGTAGCTGTGACATAAGGAACCTTAGGGCCCACGGCGATGGGTTTGAGCAATATATATCATAGTTGTGATCGGCAGAACCCTAAGGCATATGGGCGGTGGGTCTGTAAATCTTTTATTTCATTACTGTGATCAGCCAGCCGTAAGGCCCTGGACGGTGTGTTTGGAATCCCATTAGGTCATAAATAGGATAGGCGGATCCTTTAAAAAATTATTTGCATACTTCAGTTATAATCATTGACAGGATTGGAACCCAAATGCTAAAAGGCCTTTTAATGTTATTTGAAGCATAACGCATTTTATATAGTAAATTGTGGGCACTTTTCTGCATACAATTTTCTCTGTGGTAATTTTCCTGTGGCCAATTTTCAGCTAGTAATTTTCCAGCGGGTAACTTTTCTAACCCCATAAATATTATGTGATGTTTGTCCTATTTGTCATATAATACTTTAATCCTGTCTAATACTGAAAATTTCAACCTTATCACCACGACCATTTTTATTAAATGTTTATTTATTACACTTTACACTAATACATTTTATTTATTACTAGCTTAAGTACCCGGCGTTTGCCCGGGTGACCAGTACGTCATTTTTGAGGTCATTTTGGCTATGTTTTTATGGGGTGGTCTACAATTTTTATTTTATGATAAAGTTGATAGAATGCCTCCTCAATAAAAATACTCCGGAACATGCTTGAAGGCTTAATATATTCCAGGGCCATATGTTGCTTACATAAATATAAATAAAAGATCATGACAATGATTAAGATACATTTTTTCTTTAAATATTCACTTCTTAAAATGATGTATTATATAAAAAGCTCTCATATCGTTTGAAGCCTTATTATATGCATTAACAACATTAGCATTTATATATATACCCTCATAACATCAATTCATAATACTTGTTGCGACAGTAATGACAAAAATATCCAAGATGATAAAGTTATTTTAAGGCAAGACCTTCTTCATGATTTGGAGGGAAAATCGACATTTCCACTTTGCACTGGAAACCATTTTCATGATGTTATCGTATTCATGAGTACATGTCAAATATTTTAATTCATAGAGCTTCTCCCTTCTCTTTCTTCATACTTCGGAGCGCGTTCAGCTGTGTCTCCTGTGAGAAAAAGGGGGATGAGTTTGAAGTATTCAAACTGGTTAATAAGATTGGTGAACCCAAGGTTGGGGCAATACAAAAACAACATGTAGCAGTGTGACTACTCAATGACGTCACTGGAGAACGATTATATCTATATATATATATTATCAATCAATCTCTCTATCTATCTATAAATAATATAATATAAATAGATATATAAATATATATAATCGTGCTCCAGTGACGTCATTGAGTAGTTATACTGCTAGGATTACATGCTTTTTTTTGTATTGCCCCGACCTTATTATACAGACCTTGGGTGAAACGGGTGTTAATTTATGACGTCATATGGTGTCGGATATTTTTTTTTACGAGGGCTTCATTTTAGCATTTCATAATTTAAAAACCACTTATGCAGTAAAAAGTCTCCCTAGAGGTTACATTAGATTAATAAGTTAGAGCACCCCTAGGGAGCAAAAAGAACTAACATTATAGCCAACTCCTATGCTATATATATGTAGCATATATACTTATGAAATAATGCTTACAAATAAAACTTTTTTGTTTTTCATCCAATTTTAAAAATTTCTTCACATTTGCATTAGTCTCCCCAATTGGGAACAACTATATTAACAAATTTAAAAATAATAAAATGCCAAAAATCATGGGGGACCCCCTTAAGTTTTTTGAAAAAATCAGTTTTTGGGTTTTCTTAAAATATGAAACACTTGAGAATGATTTATTTTACAGTTTGTTGTCAGACTTTTTAAGCTCCTTCTTATGAACTTGAGTTGAAATCTTTGAGTTCACCAGGAGCGGAGAAAAAAACTTTTCCATTTTGACAGTTTTTATGCCAAAACTCAAAAAATTATAAACCAAAATTCATTTAAAAGAAACGAACTTATTAGAAATGCCAAACTCTATAGGTATTATTTTATAACTTGATGCGATCAACCCAACAGACAACCCACAAAAGGCCCCCAAAATTTAGGATTTCAAAATATTCCGCTTCGTCTATGAAATTGGACCTAATATTCAATCCCGATTTGAGGGTCTTAACGACCTCGGATCGGATACTGATAACATCAAAGTTGCTTCCTCTGTGAAGCTAAATATGATTGTGCAAAAATAAATTGCGAAAAACTGCAATTAAAAAAAATCCGGATCCCGGCCCAAATATGTCCCGGAGGCCGGACACGACTTAACCAACATAGACTTATTTTGCAAGGCCTTCATTTCGTATGTTTTGTTTTGAACTTTTTTTCGTATTAAAAAGTCACCCCAGAGGTTTTCTTGAATTTCCCGACAGGCCGGTCCGGTTTTCCGGGATTTTTTTTTGGGACCCGATTAGAAACCCTTATTCTTGATATACTTTCAGAGTAGCTTTTTTTTCGAAATGGGAAAGAATCAAAAGTTAAGGAAATGTCATAATCCGGGTCCGGGAGTTAATAGATCCGGATTTTTTTTCCGGATCCAGGTTATTTGGGCAGAGATGCAGATAACTTTTGGTGTGCGTTCTGTCTCTAAAACATCTCACTTACGAACTATGGACACCAAAATTTTCCAAGCCTTTTTTCAGGCCTTGTAATCGCAGGCCTTAGGCCTTAGTTCTTTTTGTACCAAAGATGCCTACGGCCAAAGCCCACAAAACATCTAATTACATCCCGAGCCTCTTAACCCTCAAAATCCATGCAAACCGCAAAACCCTCTCACAGATACAAATCTGGTCTGATCAGAATTTAACCTAGTTCAGAACCATCACAGTGTCAAGATGCATCTGTGTGCCAATTTCATCTAAAACGGTCCAGTAGTAGTTGTGCCGTAGATAGCGTCAAACACACACACAAACTCACAGTCTCTTTTATATATATAAGATAAAATACATTTCTTCTTTTTTTATGAGTGCTACTGTTAATATAGTCAGGCAATAAATAAATAGATTAAAAAGTTCAAAAAAAAAATCCCCCCCCCATGAAGGCAATTTTATCAACATAATTATGTACAATATTTTGTGCTCAATATCATCTCTTCATTTAATATTCACTTTCATTATTTATACATCCTTACATGTTTCGAAAGATAACAATGTATCTAAGACTCAATGTATAAGGAAAATACGTTTTTTTAAACACTGTTTATTGCGGGCACTATTACCTTAATACAAATATACATAATAAACATTATAGTTTAAAACTATTGCTTAAAAACGATAGAATGGTCATAAAACTCAATGCATATCAACAACAGCAGATACAACAATTGGTTTACTATAGACATAATCAATTAATAAAATCACAAATAAACTAAAAACAAAAATTAAAATTTATTATGCATGCAGTGAATACTTCGAATACTTAAGTTAATTTCGACAATTTGAAGACAAAACCTGTTTTGCTGCTGCGCTGTTGATGCAAGACACTTAATTACGTTAGTGGATTGGCATCAAGGTGCACCTTCCTCCTGTGGTATCTTTGATTCAAAGGCTGTGTATGTTGTAGTCGCAATGGAGAAGAAGCTTTTTTGCCAATGTTTTTCTGTGTTAAAATATCTTTTTTTCTCCATTTTTATCGAGGTCATAGAGATAGAAAAAAGCACACACATACACAACTTGATACCAACGATTATGCAAAATGCATCTTTAAGTAATAAAATTGAATGATAGAGGTCTTAACCCCGTCATTAATTTATGAGTATTGAATATTAATTAAAAAAGTATTATTATATTTGGATCTGTAGAACTTTAAAAAATTTGTATCTGTAGGGTTGAGTTAGATGAATAAGGTATATATATATACCGGTGCGGGACGGAATTGCAACACTTACAAAAATTCAATTTGAGATTACGAGAGGTGTCGAACAAAATGTTCCGCTAAATAACTTCAGTAGCAGTGCTTATGTTAATGCTTTTATGTTAATATAATATTTTCCTTTGAGAATACGCAGAGAGATGGAACGAGACCGTAGAGTTCAAGTGTCCACGTTTTCTTGGCGCGGGTAAGACTCCAACTGAGATGGCCAAGCAACTGACGTGGCAAAATCGACCATTTACCGCATCAACAAAAAGCTGGACATTAACCAAGGGATCGAGAGGT
>CP045893.1:14413542-14507127 GCA_013387185.1 Caligus rogercresseyi | reverse complement strand
CCAAAAGAACAAGTGATTAAATTTTGGCATCTCTGAGTGCAGAATTAAGATGCAAAATGAGCTAAATACTAATAAATTTTCAAGTTAGCCTACTCTGCCAATAGATGTCGCTGTGCTGTGAATCGGGTGCCGGGAGCGTCTTCCTCTCGGAATTTCCGTCGAGGGGACCCTCCCCCGTCCCTCTACGCCGCCCCGTCGTGAAAAATCCGCCTCGGAAGGTCATAAGGACCCCGTGACGGCGGAGGTTTGCACTCTCTGGTTGTATATATGCCTCTAGTTTTTATTAAAATAATTGAAGACCGTTTTTTAGAGTAATATGTATTGGCTTTTTCATATTCTTACTATTTCATGTTTAGTGTTTATTATGACTGTTGTCGTTCTGACGTAATATTAGTACTTTTTAAGGTAAAAAATATACATAAAGAAACATAAAATGTATCTAAAAATCGATGAATATGCATAGTAAAAACTATATCAATAAGCATTTCAGTTTCAAATTTTAGCATCGATGATGAACAAACAAAATTAAATATATAAAAGTTCACATATTTACATAAAAGCAAAAACAGTTATTGAAATATTTTTCATTTAATTTACCCTCCATTCAAAGCAATTACGTACAAGAAATATAACCCAGTTTGGTATCTTTAAATTTGGTATAACGTATGGCTTTTAATATGGATAGTGTGTGATGAGAATCTATTAAAAATAAAAATTTATATATGCGCTAATTTAAAAAATGGGAACATTTTAAAATTAAAATATGCAAAAGAAAATGAAGAGAAAGTGTATCATGGTGTAATTGAATCAATATTGAGTATATCGACATATGAAAATTTATATAATCAGATGTTCATCATTTGAAAGGTTAAAACATAATATATTTTGTAATATTATTCTAGCATAATATTACAAAAATATACTATAAATAGAGGCATATATATGTACACTCAGAGAGTGCAAACCTCCGCCGTCACGGGGTCCTATGAGCTTTCCGAGGCGGATTTTTCACGACTGGGGCGGCGTAGAGGGACGGGGAGGGTTCCCCTCGACGGAAATTCTGAGAGGAAGACGCTCCCGGCACCCTATTTCACAGCACAGCGACATCTATTGGCAGAGTAGGCTAACTTGAAAATATTTAGTAGTATTTTAGCTCATTTGCATCTAATTTGCCTCAGAGATGCCAAAATTTAATCACTTGTGCCTTTTGGCACTTCTAACAACTCCACAAAGTTTCATCCGAATCCGTTCGGTACTTTTTGATTATCCTGCTGACAAACAAACCAACAACACAACAACAAACAAACAACGCCAGTGAAAACAATACCTCCTTCGGCGGAGGTAATAAAGATTTAAAAAAAATTAGATATGCAACAATAATTTACAACATTTTTAATGATATTTATGTTATACAGAATAAAAGCAAAATATTTACTTTCTGATACAGATCTGAATTCTAAAAAATATATACTCTTTTTTTTTAGAAGTCAAATGTGTAAATTTTTGTGTATAAAATCGTTTATCAAAAAAATATATTATAAAGATTGTTTGTTAAACTAAGACTCTTGCATTAGAAAAAAAACGGCACTTTACTCATATAACCAATCAAGTTATGTAATTAATAAGTGACTAATGTTAACTGATAAGTAAAATATACCTAGTCAGCTTACAAAGCTTCTTTACAAGTTATTGACGTATGTTTATTCCGAATGAAGGTACCTCCCATTAAATAATCATAAATATTAGCACTCTATAAGAATAACTACTCATGAAATAAGATTTCTGCCTTTTAATATATACTCCTTAACGAATTATCCATAAAAACTTTATTGACGTTTATTGATTTCCTATAAATTAATGAACTTAATTTAGTACTATTCATATAAGAAGAACAAACAAAAATGAAGAAATTGAATATTTATTAGCATTATCTGTTTTTTATCTTTACATATATATATATATATGATGATATTTCTGGATTAACCACTCAATAACAATAACCTAAGAGCAGCTAAAGTATGTTTTTACTAATGTTATCAATAATGTTAGTTGTACCTCTGTTGTGTCAAATGTTTTATAAGATATTTGTAATTGATCAACTGATATACTTTTAGTCTTGTTCAAAGCCTTTAATTTAATATTTTTAGAGTCCTATAAAATATAACATTTTATGTCTTATTGACTCAAAATATGTATTTCATATATAAAAATACTTTTTACCCCTAATGGTTTGGTTAGTTTACCTTCTTTTGGCTATAAATTGTATATATAGAGGCAATGGTATGAAACAGCACTTTTATTTATTTTTTTGCGAGAAAATATTTAATTATGTTGCAAAATTATTTAATTGAAGCTGTACATGACTATATCCTCTGTTTAAAAGCAAGGGTGCAATATAAGGATGAAAATGTAAATAAGACCATAATTATTTTATATACATAATCATATACAGTTATACATCCTTTGAGAGCTATATTTTTTGAAACTGAACTTATCTGGCTCAACTAACCTAAAAGTATATTTGTAAATGATAGCAAATTCAGCATGTTCTATGTATATACTGCTTCATTGGTTTGAAGTTGATAAAATCAATCATCAATGACTCTAACAAAACAACAACTCACAACCACTGCCGTCTTTTCATAAGGTGGCAATAGTTGACTCCCTCATGGTGACCACTGACAGCTTAGTACAGAGTGGAGGAGTGGGGTGAAGGTCGAGGTTTATGTTCAAGGAATTCCTTACCAAAAAATATATATATATCAAAAAAGATCAAGCAAATATAAATGCATAAACAACTAGAGGCATATCTCACTCAGAGAGTGCAAACCTCCGCCGTCATGAGCCTTCCGAGGCGGATTTTATTCGACTGGGGAGGCGAGAGAGACGGGGGAGGGGTTCCCCTAGACGGAAATTCCGAGAGTAAACACGCTCCCGGCACCCAATTTCACATCACAGCGACATCTATTGGCAGATAGGCTAACTTGGAAATTTAGTAGTATATTAGCTCTTTGGCGCTTATTCTGCACTCAGAGATGCAAAATTTAATCACTTCTTCCTTTTGGCACTTCCAACAACTCCACAAAATTTCATCCAAATCCGTTCAGTACTTTTTGAGTTATCCTGCTGACAAACCAACAAACCAACAAACTAACAAACAACAACCACAAACGCCAGTGAAAACAATACCTCCTTCGGCGGAGGTAAAAATATAGTTTCATTTTCCTCTCGATCATAAAAGGTTTTATTTAACATCTGTCACAACATCCACTTAAACAATAATAATAAATACGCTAAAAAACACAGAAAATTTCATGTTGTATCGTTTCTTGTACATAAGGGCATAATTTTTTGACAGTAATTTTGTTAAAATGTGCATTTATATCATTTATTTTAACACAAGTGTCGAGATTTTATTTATTTTATGTCCTAGTTTAGTTGATATTTTATTCAGTTATTTTTATCTACTAAAGAAAATATAAAATATTACCGAGACGGAAAATAATAATGATAATATTTTAAGCAGTTACTTAAATTTAACATAATGAACATTATAGTTCAAATCTACAAAACAAAAGTGACCGTAATATAAAATTACAATTTATGGTTCCTTAAAAAATGCCTATATTTAATATAATCTTCTTTGCAGACTTGAATTGTATGCGATGACATGAATCGAACACATTTCCCGCCCGTTTTCAATCATCTGATGTAGCGTTGAGAATATTATTTGCAGGTCTGAGTAGTGGCCGGTGGCTCCTCAACCTCAATAAATGGTTTTGTCCTAATTCGTTTTGCAATTAAGGACTTTCCCACTATTCAATACCAATAATGCTAACAGAATCCACAATCCGAAAACAATGAATTAAAATGGGGCTTTCTGGAGACAAGGAACCCAATGGAAGTTTGGCAGTCTTGTTAGAGTTATTTACCAGTTGATTTATGTTTGAATTTGGTAAAGGACGAGACCAGAAATATAATGTGATTAATTAGTTGTTTTTCTGAGCTAAATAAATGTTACATCGTCCGTTTATAGGTCTATCATGTGTTTCAAATCATTAAAAAATACACAAAATATTTTTAAATGTTCTCAAAAGTTCATCTATTGCTCCAACGAGTAAGAAGAGGAACTACAGTTCACTCATATCTGCAACATTTCTTAAGGTGAATGGGAGGCTATTTGATAACCTCCAGGGATAGGATAGATGAACCATCGCACAATAGAGTCCTGATGGGATTAAAAAACGTTTCATAATCGACTTTAAATTATGACTTTGATTAACGAAGTCAAACACTTTACGGAAATCCATCGCAATCACGAAAATATACTTTTTATGACAATCAATAAGTTCAATCGCTTTGGATATATTTATAGAAATATCCGTAATTTTCCTACACTTTGCAAAAATACCTGATGAAATTATTTACGCATCTTTTAAAGTGATTATGGGTCTCCAGTGAATAAAAAATATGTCCCGTCTTCTTTTTTCGGAAACCAAGCTATACAAACCTTGGAAAAAGTACCCGGCATTCATCTAATCTATTCCAAGAGTGTTCTAATGGTAAAAAGATACGGCGTTATATCTTTAGGAGCTAGGATAAAAAAAACCATCCACGCTTTGTAGTCTTTATATTTCTTTTCTATATATTATAAAATGTTTAAATTTGAACACCTCAGAAGAAACAAATATTGTATTTTAGGGAATTGGATCTTTCTCCATCTAATATATCTAAGAACCACTAATAAAAAAATATCAAGATATCAGAGTGTTTCCCTAAAGCTTTATTATCAGCAATAATATTTATGATGGTTAATGCTGTACAATGTTCATCATCAAGGAGATGTTTAACTTTAAGGCATATTTAGTCACTTATTTTTCTACGATTTAATTCGTAGTAATGGGTTTTAATGACGATCCCGGATTCGCTTACATTGATCTCAATACTAATTTGTAGTCGAGCTGCTTTCGTTTTATAAGACTTGATAAAATTATTAACTGTTTTGGTAATCATATTTACCGAAAGGAAAAATTTATATACCAATGTTGAAACTTTTATGATAATTAATATGAAATATTTTTGGAGTGCTTCTATGAGTTGTCGAAGCATTTCCAATTCTAAAGGAGTTCACCCAGCAAAAAGGCTCCAGCATTATGCACATAGTTTGCTCGTAGATTTGCACATATCCGTATTTCAGGGTTAGTCAAATTTATGTTAATCCTCTCTAGCAAGCACTTATGTCCGGCGGTCGATCAAAATTGAACGATTTATTGTCTTCGTCCTTCAGATCACTTTTACTAGGAGGGAAATTTCCTTAGCAATTCTATCCACTCATATTTTGCAATTCGGTTAACCATCCAATATACATATTATAGTAGTCCCATATGCATGAGAACATGTATGATTTAATTTGTGACAGAATGGTATCATAGCAGAATATTAATTGGGCTATGCAATATGTTTTGGTGAAATAAAAAAAACTGTGAGAATAATCTCCTGGCACTTGAGTGTATATAAATATTATTCACATAATAAATCATATCTGTGCAGTTTCATGGAAATATATTCTCGTTAAAACAGGCCATTTATGGGATAAAGATGGTTTGAGAATCGTTTGGGAATCATAGACAAATCAAAGAATTATAGGATCTCATTATTAGGGATGATAATTTTCTTCTAATGATTGATATGTTATCAATTATATAGAAATACAAGTCAGTGAGCCTTTGTTTGAGTCTACGACATATATTTTTACTAAATAAATATATTTTTGACATCAACATATGCGTTTATAAGATACAAATCTTGTTTTTTCCTCAGAAATGCGACATAGTCATAAATATTTATAAGGATAGCTCTTGATTGTTAATTAACTATCTTCAATATGGCCACAATTGATCTTTATGCTATTTTTTTTACACAACGAAAATATGGACTTTATTAATGGGCTGTTTAAAGTAGACAATTGTATACGTGTGTAGAATGTTCGTGCGTTATTTAAAAAATAATGTAAACTATTTTTTCGATACATTAATTGTAAAAAATTCAAATACTTTTTAAATCAATGCTCTCGTGCATTACTTTAACTATTTCGTATTAGTTAGGATAAAGTTGTTATATATTATTTACCAGACTTGTTGATGTTCGCGGAAAATTGTCGTTTGTCGTTCACCAAAAGTTATTGTTCGCCGTTGATCGTTCGTTTTAAGATTGAATCTCATGTTGTTCGTTTGTCGTTCGTCATTCTGAATAAAGTGACGACGTTTTCCCCCCATGAAAAAGTACAACATTAAAAAAATACAGCCATATTAGTCTATCGAAAATACTATTCTTTTTTTGGCAACAGGGGTAGAGATGCATGAAAATATGGTGAATAAGTACGAACCTGCAAGATTCAGTATGATTTTTTAAACGAACGATAGGAATTTTTTTTCGTCGTTCGTTAAATTTTTTATCGTTCGCGAACGACGAACAATTACAAATGAACAACAAATCAACAAGTCTGTTCTCTCCATATTTATACTATTTGAGTCTCATATAACTATTATCAATCAATTAGTTCATCAAATAAAAGGTGAGCACAGAGTAGCATTAAAGTTACCTTAAATGCCCATTAAGAGTCCTAGCCCTTATTATGTAAAGCACAAACTTTTTTCATGTTCTTAATCAAACATTTCCCGAGTAAATATGATACTTACACATGAATCCTACGGCAAAAACTTTTCTAAATTTCTTCGAATGTTTGCTTACTCCTAATACTGAGTAAACATGTGCATTGTGTTTACAAGGATTTATTTCTTTATTTAGATTCTATATATCTGCCCTTGCCATAATAGGGGAGTTTTTTTCCTCTTGATGATATGTAGTTTTCTCCTTGCAGAATGCTCAATGTGATCATAAATTACATTTTGTTCTTAAAAGAGTTCATTATATTTATACAAAAGTATTGGCATCCCTTCAAATTAATTGGATTAGTTTGTTTTTGTTCTTTGTATTTGGCGTTACAAACACACGTGTTGCTGCTCTATTAGCGTCATTGAGTAAGGTTTCTTGGATTGCCCCTTTAAATCCTTTACATCTGTAAAATGGCCCATCAATATATGTAAATAAATGGAGCTTTAACATATATATTTATTCAGAATACAATACGTTTGTTATAAACCTGCTTCTAATATATTTAATTTATCATTTCTAATTTGAAATCCATTTATTTTTAATATATATATTTGGTGCAATGGAATAGAGTTGCTATTGATATGCATAAGAAAAAATTCATTAAAACGAGCTTGTCAAATCTTTAGTCTTTCAATGATATAGACTTTCACATCTCGGACGGTGAATCCGTGTTCTCATAATTGATTATTATTGTATTTTTAAATACAATTTACAGTACGTTATCACATGATAAGTAGCTTCAATACCCTTTGGTACTCTCAAATAATATAATTGTATCCTTTTTCCATTATAAAAGGATCTTAAAACTATTCATAACATGATTTAAAATTAAATTGTTATTTTAAAGTGTATTTAGAAATTTATACGCTACAAATATATCTATAGCATTTATATGTTGGGATAACTTTGACTAATTCAGGCTCTTAAAAACCGCTGAAGCATAAAGTCCCATTGTTTAACATAAATGAATTTTCCTTTTCTATTTGTATATTAAATGTTATATTAATTAAATTACTTCATAAATTTCATTGTTCAAGACGCCAAATTCTTACCATTGTATTGAGTCGTTGGCTATTAAAGCTTAGCAATAGTTAAGGTGATATAAGATAGGTAATAACCAAACTCTAAATTATTAAATAGTCTTTATTGAAATATCTAGAAACAAAAATGAGGTTGAATTAAAAATAAGATACTCGCTAAAATTCAATATCTTAAAAGATGAAGTAAAAAAATGATAATAACTTTTTAACCTCTTGTTGTATACAGCTATATTTTTGAAAAAACGTAAAGATAAATGGCCTTAATTTAAATTAAACAACTTTAAGGGTCTCTAAACTTAACTCTAATTAACGTAATTATATTCCAGTTCAAACCTGTATTTGCTATATTGCCTTTATTTAACCCCTAGAATGTTTTAAACTTTTAACATGTATTTATTTATTTGTACAACTAAAAGTGTATTAAACATTGCAATATATTCATACATTCATGTTTATCAATTTTTTATACAAATCCTGATAAATCTATATATTCTTATCTTTTTATTATTGAGAGATATTTGCAAATCAAACTTTATGAGTGGTCATCAAGAAGAGGTCACTAGGGATTTAATGTTTAATATTTGAGACGTGAGATTAAAAAAACTCATCTCCTGTAGGACCTCATGCATGATGATATAAAAACCTCTCAATAAAAGGTTTGATCCATAGATTAAAGTCCAAGAAGTAATTTCACTGATATTTATAGTGTGGTAGATTCGAATTATTACTGAGCTTTAAAAAAATAAAATATTAGAGGAGGTAACAAAAAGGCTAAAGGCTCAGTTTTTGTTTTTACATACTATGAATGGGTCTGCCATTATCTGCACTACAAATCTTTGTCGTTGCAAGAATTAATTTTGTAGGATGAGAAATAATGTATGGCAATTTGTTAACATCAATCTTTTCGGTTGGTTTTTCATAAGGTAAACACTTTATTCATCTTTGCAATGGGAGGTTACTTACATATATATTACACTACGATGCCATGAACTAAATTTTCATTGTTATAAACAAACTTTATCTGATGACATATGACTTTTTTATAGTTTGAAGCTACGCTTGAATCGTTTGTCAAACTTCTCATAGATCACAGAAGCTAATCAAACTAAATCATATAACTTCAGAAGTCAAATGATGCCACACCATTAAATGAAACAGATTTTTTTAGTGTCTGTGTGGTTTTATTCATCTGTAACAAGAGGTATTAAAAAAGTGTGATAGCTATTCAAAAGAACATATTTATTATCATTCGTACAATTCATTTCTTATAAACGCTGTCCAGATTGACTAGAATCAATTAATATGCATATATGATTACGTAGAATAAGTAGAGCTCTAATATTATAAAAATAAATAAAACTTGGGTCTTAATTATGCTTTTAAATGGAAATAGATATACGTAATTTAGTGTACTTTCTATAATTATTTTAAATTTATGTTATTAAGAGACCATGGTATATTTGTACAATATTTCATTTTTAATTTAAAATCAATATTTCAGCAAAAGAACATAAAAATCTATTGCATTGAACGACATATAGCTTCATAATTAGGAAAAATACGTTTTGAGTTGTCATGTGCAGCAGTTTAACTAAACTTAATAACAATAAAATAATAATAGTTTTTACCACATCGGTTTAAAATAAGGTAATATTTTTTAAACTTCTTGAGAAAAGCAAAGCGATAAATGAAATTATATATTATAAATACCTATTTAAAAACTTAAGCTTCTGTTTCAACATTATTAATATATATTTATCATGCTAGAAAAATATAATTACCGAATTTTATTTACCAAAAGTAATTAATAACAAAAAAATATATGGTTTAAATTATGAGTATGTATGAGTCTAAGAAGAGGAAATCAATTTTCTTTATCCAGCAAACAAACAAAAAATATGGTTAATAGTAGCCGTATACATAGGAAAAATAAGAAATTAACACTCTTCAGATCAAATAACTTTTCCCAAAGGATGAAGACATATAATCCTTTTATAGTGAAGATACACAAACTTTTTCTTTAACAAAAATATCATTTCAATTTAATTTATTATAAAATCCTAGTTTCCTTTGACTCCTTGATACAAATATATATATATATATATTTCTTAAGAATTTGATTTATATCCTCTTCCACAACATATTATAATCAGATAAAAACGATTTTTCCATTGCCTTTTTCTCCGCTGAAAATGAAAAGATACAAAAAGCACACAAATAAATAATCTGATGTATAAAAATAAATTCCATTTGGTGATGATAACACGCTTTAAGGAATAAAGTATTTTGAAGATGAAAAAAAGGACTAACTTCCTGTAAGGGCCGTATAATGATTTGAAAAGCGTCTGCTTTAAATATATTTTATAATTCAAATATTTATAAGAAAGGAAATGGGTAGCTACGTATTTCACTATCAATGATATTTTAAAATATTTTTTGTATGAGAATAAGAAATTCAAAAACTCAAGAAACCAAAATATTATCACTTATATATATATATATATATATATATATATATATATATATATATATATATATATATATATATATATATATATATATATATATATATATATATATATATATATATATATATCGTTAAGCATACGGAAGAAGCGTTTATAAAAAGTATTTTAGGTCATAAGTAGCTTTACGACCCCTTTTTATGGCTATTGATAATTAATGAAAAATTTACTATACTTTTTTAAGAAAATTTTATTGTCCTCGTTATATGGCGTTAAAGATTCTTCCTACTATTTCAATAATAATAAAGCTTTTGTTTTATCCTTGCCCTTGATGTTTTTCCCCTCCTTTTCTCCTCGTTAAAAAAATGTGGTCTCCTTGAGCCTACTTCTTTAACAGTTGAAGGTCATTTAATAATATATATTTATTATGGTTGCTTAGGGACAAAGACATCGTTATTATATTGTTCAGCACTCCTACACTCATCATCTGTGTAATTATTCAAAAGTCCCGTCTGTGTTAAAAGTCCAGACATCTGTGTCTTACATCTTTCTCTCTCTCGGAGTAGCAGCCCATCATATATGGCATGCAAAAGTATAATTTATATTGCCAAAATCTTCTCCTAAATTATTAATAATCATAATAACTCGTTATTTTTGTAATTAAAATAATGATGAAGTTAGAGAATCATTAGTATTTTTGCATATTAAAATTCGTATTTTATCAAAGAATATGTCTATTTTCATAATGAGTGGGTATAATTTGAATGAGGTCTTTAAACTTTTCCGAACGCTATATCCATGCAAACAAAATGCACATTAGATTACTATTATTATTGTACTTATTTATTATGTTTAGTTTGAAAATATATATTCTTTTAAACGACAAACAAGTTTATTTTACTTTTTTGGGTATCCTAAAGTTTCACTTTTTTCGTAGTTTTAGACTCTCAAGATCTCTTATTATGAATAATATAGCAAATATATTTTGTTATTAATTTTCATTAATTGTATTTCATAACATATGGGAAGTGAGTAATATATTTTTAAGTCCACGAAAGTATAAGTCATAAAGTGATTAATGAACCAGTTAATCATAAGGTATGTAAATAATAACATTTATAGGAATACCAAACAACTATTTTGGGAAATCAACTTTATAGTTGCAGTCTCCTGATTCAAAAACATATTTTATGAATTTGTTCTGCAGTTATATGAAATATTTGTTTTTAATATCATTATAAGTGATTGAATAATACTTCTTGCTTTTATTTTACTGCAAGCTTAAATAGTCATGTCCATCAACAATAAAAATCCATCCTGAAATTTATTATTAATTGTCAATTCTGACTCTAAGGATATTCCTTTATAAAACTATCTGGCTTGGCAAACAGCTTATATATTATTTGCCCTCATAAAAAATAAATTTTGAATAGGATATCCTTATATAAAATAAATATTCTTAAAATAATATACTTAAGAATATTTTTTTTTATTTTTTTTTTTTTTTTGCAAAAAAAAAAAAAAAAAAAAAATATTTTAATAAACTTATAAAAGACAAATAAATGTCAAACTTTGGAAGTCCAACTTTTTAATTTTCATAGTAATCATTTAATAAAAATAATGGAAGTATTTTTTTAGAGACTAAGCCAGTTCCATACAGCAATATAATCAAGATAAATTTTAAACTATTTATCTTACTTTATTCTATCGAAAATAGGCCAATAATTGGTTTTATAACCTTAATAAGAAAAAAATAATTGTTCATCCTGAATTTCTCAGTAAAACTCAGAGAAAGAAACGACATATTTTTTATGGAGCATACATACGTAATGAAATAAATATTTTTATTCTATGTGTGTAATATAAATATCAATCAATTAAAATATTGGAATATTACTATGTAAATTATCCCTATTTTTATTTGAATATATATATAAATGTTTGCAAAATTATAGAATTTTGTCATATAATGTTTGAATAATTGATTGATGAACATTAAGCTATCCTTGACTTAAATGAATTTTTTGAAGTTTAATGTACAACAATAGTGTGTTTCAGTTTTTAAAGTACTTTTTAGACTCATTAGCTCATTGAATAAACAGTTCTTATTTATGACTTAAGTTTTATCATGCATTGAAGCATGCCATTAATGAAATGAAATTAGTTTTCCCATGCGGCGTTGGTTCACTTCGGAGTTTTGGTCTGTCTGCATCCAAGTTCTATAAAGAGTACTTGACACTATGAAAATTCGTACTTGTTTTATAATTATTTATACTAATAAATATAATTATCTTAATATACAATACTTATGATACAATTCAAAGTTAAAAAATATCAATATAGTGGCTTTGTCAACTTGACTTCCAATCTTGATTTGTCATTCGAAATTATTTTCTCCCTAAATTGCATTCAAAGAGAAGTCTTTTAGAATTATTTGGAAAAATATCATCACAAGGAAAGAATTCAGAGTTGCTTTGACATTTATGACCAACTACAAAGTCATCTGCGTACGTGACTAATAGCTAAAAATCCTTATCCTTCATGCACCAAAATAACCGACACGAGACACCTTTTGAATGGATTTACAAATAAAAAAACAATCTTACATCAACATTAATATTTTTATTATATGTGCGTATTAATATATTTTAATAAATCTGTTGTCCGTTCAAATGCAATAAAATAAATACCCTTGTATTACTCTTTCAGTAGA
Source organism: Caligus rogercresseyi (assembly GCA_013387185.1). NCBI lineage: Eukaryota > Metazoa > Arthropoda > Copepoda > Siphonostomatoida > Caligidae > Caligus > Caligus rogercresseyi. Next base: position 14,494,234 of record CP045893.1, on the reverse strand, counting down.
TACATATTCATTAAACATTTTAATATGCTTTCTGGCTTGTTATTAAGTTAATGATGACGGAAGAGAACTATTGTTATATTAAAACACGGTTCTACTTAAAGAGATTTAAGCCATACATATTATTAATACAAAATGATTCTCTTGATAAATGAAGGTAATAAGAGAGGGCCCTGCCCATAACTTAAACGAGTGTCACGCCCATATATGAGCTATATAAACTATAATTATATGAGTATTTATGACACTTAATCAAAACAATAACTGTTTACTCATGGATATTTTTTCCAAGTTCATATATATATATATATATGCGTTGAAAAAGTCTTGATCTAAAAATAAATATTTGCCTCCACCAAATATAAAATAAAGAAGAACTAATTGAAAAACTTATTTTAAACTCTTAAAAGCTTTGGCTTATCAATGTCATATTTTATAGAAAATTTGCATGGCAATACTAAAATAAATAAACTAATGCAGATAACCAAATCCTGTACCTATATATATAAAATAGCTCCAAATTCACACCATGCTACCCTGATGCTATGTGCATTGCCTCCTATTTTCTTTCTTAGTCCATAATTACAATGGGCTGTTCTAAGTCTATAATTTTCTCTTGGCTTCTGTTATGCCGAATCAAACACAAATTACACGTTCCCTGAAAACTAAAAGAACCAAAACAATAATTATGATATATACCTGTATTTTAAATGTAATTGAACATTTATTATTATCATTTTTCTTCCTCGCTCATGCCTCATGATTTTCGGTGAGTAATAACAGATAAATGAGAAATAAATTACTGATTTATCAAAGTTTAATAACTATAATAATAATAATAACTTTTACCTTTAACAGGGCAAAACAAAGTTGAGAATCAAAACATTGAACTAATTTTCCATTTAAAGATATATCGCTTTACCTATTAATTTAATAGAATTCCCCCTATTACGTTTCTTTCTTATTTTTTAAGATTTATAATTATGTCTTAGCCCATGTATTAATGATCATGACCGCTGTCGGCAATTTTCTTTGATCTAACAAATGCTTAAATCATAAGCCCAGTGAAAAGGGGCTTGCCAAAAAGAGTTTCCCCCATTTTCACCAAGAGGAGCAGCACTATTTATTTGTTTGTGTGCTTGACAACTTATTAAGATTATATATATATATAAAACGGTGTGGAACGCCTATGGGTGGTCTAATCCGCTTTGTACTATTTCAGTATGCATTGTGTTAATCACCAGAAGTGAGGACCTTCTTGAGGGGGTTATTACCTTTTATACTTGTGATATGTCAATTACATTTTTTTAAATTTTTCAATAAATGCAATCCGTTTAATGTAAACGATTAATAAGCTTGTACTTATATTTCAGGGATATTGTGGAAGATTATGCGATATTTGTATCCAGACATATGTATCTGCGTCATATTTATCCGGACATATGTATCCGGACATATGTATCCGGACATATCTATCCAGACATATCTATCCGGGTATATCTATCCGGACATATGTATCCCCGATGCTTTGTATCAACTTTTTTTGTATAGGGGAGACCGGGGGCAGTTGCAACAGGGCCCTTTTGTCCGATCAGGAACAAGCTAGAGTGATGACACTCACACTGCACAAGCTCAGTAGAGTTCCCTCCATTGAAGAGAAAAAGGAGTACTACTAAAGCACTACTTCTGGAGTTATTAAAAAACTGTTTTTGAGGTAAGAAAGTATTTTTTTTCTTGAGTTTTGTTTTTGTAACAGTGTTGTCACTGTTTTTTGTGATTAAGTTAAAACTTACCTGGTTGAGACTTTAAGCTAATACAGTTGGCATGAATCAAGGTCACCTTGTTTAGCTAGCTAGCTAGGTTTTATCATGACTGACCGTTCGGGGGACAGTTGCAACAACTGTTGCAATGTGTTAATGGCAGTTTTATAATTGAAAAAAACATGCATTTTTTGATGAACTAAATAAAAGCGAATTTTCTCACAGACACTTCTGTACTTCCTGTGTCACAAAAAGACTTCTGTTTAAAAAAAATAATTTAATATTTGAAATGAAGGCTTTTTAAGCTAGCCAGATATGTTATTGTCATATGATCAAAGCTGATAGATAAGTACACAGTAACATTATGATACCATAAATTTTAAAGTAATAAACGTTTAATTATCACTAGAAATACCTATTTCTAACATGTTGCAACCGTCTCCATACTGTGTTGCAACTGTCCCCGGGCATGGGGTCAGTTGCAACATCTGACTCCTTACATTCAAATGTAAATTGTGAAGAAAGTACTTTATGTAATCATATTTTAACTGTTGTGACAATTAACAGACACATGTAGTTTATTGTATTAAAGTTTGGTTTGTCTAAACCACCATCTCTGAATTATAAAGCCAAATGCAAAAAGTGTTGCAACTGTCCCCGGTCTCCCCTACAAGACATGTTTACCAAATCCCATATATCTTGGCTCAGTTATCTCACTGTTTAATCTCCTTTTTTCAAATATCTAGTAACAACGTCCATATTTAATACAAAAATATGTAGTATGACAAAATATAGTTCATAAAAAATGTGAATACAAAAGTCACATTTATTTAATGTGGATACAAATTACATGAATACAAATGTCTCACTTATTTAATGTGGATACAAATGTCGTGGATACAAATGTCCAAATACAAATATCGTAGATAAAATGTTGCAGATCAATGTGTAATCTAATGGGGTAATTTATATTTACGAAAGGTATTGTTTGCCATGGTTCAATGAATATTGTTCTGAACATACTTTTACTTTATGGGACTATATTTAAATCTCTTTCCATGCAAAGGGAGTAGAATATCATAAGAGAAGAATAAACAAAAACAAAAATTATAATAATAAGCATATTTGAAAAACAGGATGATAGTTGCAAGTATCATAATATTTAAAAGAAGTTTTTTATCTAGCAAACCAAACTGATAAATATATAATAATATGTTCTAAATTTATCAACTATAACTATATAATTTCAAATATTTATGGTTATTTGTTTTGAAACTATAACTATTAACGAAAATATATTATCTTTTGAAGAAAGGTAATATATATATACATATGATGTAGAATCCATGGTTCATAACTGTACGGCACAAAAATACAAAATGTTTTTATAACCATAAACTTGTGTCAAAATATTTCTTTGATTAATTTGATTCATAAATAGTAGAATCATTACAATAATATCGAAGGCGAGAATGATAAATCACAGTGCTATTAAACAGTTCATTTGGGGAGCTTTTTAACTAAATAATGATAACACAATATTATATATATATATATACAGACTTGTTGATTTATAGTTCATTTGTTGTCGTTCGCGAACGACAAAGTTTTTGACGAACGACAAGGAAAATTCCCTATTGTTTGTCGTTCGTTTTTGGCGCCAAAAAAGACAGACTTTTAATTTTCATAGTACGAATTTCCTTTCTAAAAAAAGTAATCACTGTTTTTCTGAAATTTATTTCTAAAAAAACGTCATCACTTTTTTCCAGAAATTTATTTCTTAAAAAACGTCGTCAACTTTTTCAGAATGGCGAACGACGAACGATTCAATTTAAAATTGACGATGAACAACGAACGATAACTTTTGGCGAACGACAAACGACAATTTTTCGCGAACGTCAACAAGTCTGATATATATATATATATTGGTAGACCAAAAATTACCATCCTCTTTTGGGATTTGAACCTGCGCCCCCATCATTGATAGTTGAACACACCTGAACGCTCACGGCTATCGCACCTCTTTACATTTGTTTTATTTAAAAAGTTATTGCGTATTTTTTTAAACAACACTGTAAAGTTCCTTTGTTTTGTTTATCATTCTCATGGCCACTTAAACATTTACATACAATCATTTCAAAATAAATTACACTGCAAAGGCATTATATATTTTTGAATTATTAATATATTTAAGTGCATGAAAACGGTGACCCTTTCGAAAAAAAAATCTATTTGACGTGGCTAGAAAAAAGATACATTTTTCAATATTTTTTTAAGCCTCATCATTCCCGTGAATTATGGAACACCATTTAGTTCATATGGCAGTCTTGGCTGGACTTACAGTGGTTCATTCCGTAGGCCGCATTTTTCAATACCTTGTTGAATATGTGAGCTGCAATGATTACTCAATTTCCAGTTTCAAATCGTCCCTAAATGATTGTTAAAACATGTTAGGTTGACGGCACCAAATAAAAATAGTCCAACGAAGTCAAATCGTAGATACGAGATGCCGAGTTAACGTTGCCGTTGCCACAAATTAATCAATTGTTCAAGACAGTCTGTAAAAGATGCACTGTCACGTTGGTGACGTTGCATGTAGTGCACTCATGTTGAAACCAAATTTCGTCGTCGATGTCTTCCTTTTTCACTGGGGCAACCAAAATAATATTACAACATATCGACTTATAATAAATCTATCCTTACTTAGTTTTTAAATAACTTTATATGAATGTATGTATCCTATTTATAAAAGAAGTATTCGTCACTTCATCTTTTACAACCAAAATAATAAGAAACCTCTTTACTTGCAGGGCTTCAAATATTCCTATTAAAATATCTTTGCATGATCTATTTCATAAAAAACATTTTATTATAAACGTTTATATATTACTTTTAAAAGAGATAAATGGGAATAAAATCCGTATGATGTCTTTCCTGAGTCACGAATCTAATTTCACCTATGTACATGGTATATTCCCTGAGATGCATATACAATGTTATAAAATTCCTTGCGGCTAGAGATTGTAAATGGATAAGAAGGTTGGTTATTATTCATCTTGAGAGAAGTACATATATTCAAATGTAGAGTTGAAGTGTTTTTTTTTCAGAATATAATGAAGCCGTTGTGGGCATATATAGAGGTAGAGAAAAAGAGCAACCTAGTAAACTTATTTGATTTTTTGATAGACCAATACTGCAAAAACCCTCATATACTACATGGTTATCAATAGGCTCATTAAACAAGTTTTTTTTGCATTGCATTATCTACTACGGATTATCACGCCAATCAAGAGACTTTTCATTCCAGTTTACTCATTCAAGTATTTCTTATAGATAAAATATACCGAGCCAGCTAATAAACTCTGCGTAATAAAAATTGAGAATTATGGCTTCATTGGTGAACGATGGGTGGTATATATATATATATATATATATATATATATATATATATATATATATATATAATTTAAAGTTATAAATAATATTGGAGTATGCAACGTTTAAAGCATTATAATTTATGCTTAAAATTTAAATGATCACTTTAGTCTTAGACCTTGATTAGGATAATATTATTTTAAAAAGAAATGATTAGTTTTTATTTATTTATTAAATATGTATTCCACGACACTCTTTTAAAAATATTCAATTACAATTATGTAAGATACAAGGTTCGATAGTCTAATGATCCTAGGTTCGATAGTCTAATTTAAATGTTATAATGCTCATTTATATCCTGTCGGATGCAATTCTATCGAACCATATAGGCAAAAAAAAGATAACAATAAAATAATGGTGGGGGTATTAATAGATCATAAATAAACGGTAAGTGCAGTAATATTATAAAAATATATTAGACTTTAATATAAAAAAACCCAGGAAAACTCTTAAAATGGAATCAATTCGTTTTTAACAATGTTAATATCAATAATAATGAAATGTTAGTTAAGAATGCTACCAATTATATATTTTCCTTAAATAAGTGATCTAAAATTACTTGATAACATAATGAATGTATCTCTATACCTTTGTCTTGGATTTAGATAATATGGTGAATAAATGTCTTTTTCAATTAATTAACTGTGCATCTTTATTGCACAAAAGTTCTTATTTGGTAACTTTTTTTAGTGTTTTGGTTTTAATTGTTTAGTTGGCAAAATATGTTATATGACATCAAAATGATTGAATAAAGTAACACCGTTTTTAGCGTATACAAATGTAGTTTTATAATTTGATTAGAAGTCTCACATATTTTGATTGATCATATTAAATGGATAGAAGAAATATGATACACCAGTTTCTATTGTTTTTAATTAAGATCACTTTTCACTGAGACATCAAATTCTACTGATCAGGAATCAAATATTAATATTGTTTTTTTTTCTTAGCCAAATTTCTGAAAGAAGTTAAAAGTTGAGTTTTTTCTTGAACTTGAGCGATCCAACAATAATAAAATTCAACATATTTTATATTTGACCCCCTTCATTTTTAAATATTATTCATTAGTTTATAAAGGCGTAGAATCCATATAATTGACCAGATAAATGGCTTTTTAATAAAAAACGAACCTTCAAATATTAATCACATTTTTTTGCGATAGATCAACGATATGTGGTACTTTTAATTGCACGTTAGCCGTATATAAGTCATACCATGATGAGTCATTATAAAATAGAACGTTTTTACATTCAATGAATAAGTGACAAATAAATTTTGTTTGTCTTTTTCTTTAAGACAAACAAATGGAGTTTAGTACCTCGGTAAAAGTTTTTTGCTTATAAGTTTTATAGTCTTTTTATTCGCAAATTTGTCCCTTGAATTATGTTTTTCATTCAAAAAGTACAATCGAAATTAAGTTTCATATTAACAAAAATAATAATTGCTAGATACGCAGCGTTGGACCTCAGATTATCTTTGTCATCGATAGAAAGTGGAGTTTGGTAGCCGACGAAATTCGTTTCTTCCCCTCATTTTTCCTACCATATGGAAAATTAATCAAAAAACTTTTACGTAAGTTTTATGCTTTTAAAATAGAATATTTATATGTCTTTATTCTGGCAAATTTTTTTTATAATTGTGGTTTAAGTTTTTGTCCATATGATTTGTTAATTTTAAAATAAAATGCTTAATTATATTTTTTACGCATTAACATCATTTTATATACATTTACTTTGTGCTTGTATATTATTTTATGTACTGTGGAAAAAAAATAACTAGTTTTTATAGGATTTTTATACAAATAACTTATCGTAGAATAAGTCAATGTAAAGTGACAAAAAAATATTGTCATTAGGTAATAATGCTCAATGAGTTACATTTTAGACAAATAAAATGCATCCTGAATGTGGCCTTGTAACTGATCACTCCATTCTCTTCTTCCATTTCATATATTGCATAAGGTTTTCGTAAATGTCATTATTAAAACTTTCAATTCTTTTTGTAGAGGAGTACCTATGTGAAAATGTATATTTTTTGCATCTCATCATTATTTTGAAATGATAAGGCAAGTTTACAAAGTGTTTGCAGCAAATATCAGGATGAGTTTGCAAGAAACTTTGTATTCAACTTTGAGTAGTTTTTAAATCAGCTCAAAACACTCATTAGAATACGGGTATTCGACTGTACTCTCAAACGATGAGAATAAATAACTTTGCTGAGAGCCGTGATTGACAGAAATCAGATAAATCATGTACTTTTTTCTTTTTTGTGAGTTGATGATAGATTATCTTTATTCAGATGTATTTCTTGTCTTTCATGATAAATTCACATGTACAAAATGTATACAAATATATACAGAAATATATTTATACTTCTTCTTTCTTCCCAAAGGTACAAATACGATAACAGATTCAAAGAAGTCGAAAATGTCAAGATAAGAAGTTGGTTACTTTCCATGGACATAAATATGTTTATATATTTATACAATTTCGACATCATAGTCACTGTATGGTTACTTTTTGATAAATTAAATCAAATAAGAATTTCTATACAGTCTATTCCAGTCAATGGAATAATTTTGCAGCCCATATATATTCTTTTGACCTGAACTTTAAATACTTTTTTTAATGAGACTGTGTTGATAAACTTTTTTTTTTGCACAGAAACATTTTATTTTTTCATTCAAAGGACTTCTCTCTATTTAAAAATTACAGCCAATGCATGGTGACGTAACCTCAAGACCATGAGACACGTGTTTTCTAGACATTTTGGCATCCACACACGATGGTGACCTTCACGTGAGTTCCAGGTTTTGAGAGATAACAACTGAATTCTTCTCTTAAGGGCGCCCTACATTTTGTAAAGGTGTTGAATGCAAGGGCCAGCATTATTTCACCCATAACATGATTATATTTTATGAACGGTAAATTTACCATATTGAATGTGTGGAAAGCAGCTCCATCTTGCAGACAAGGTTTACTGATAGTAACCAGGTCTTCGCCGCAGTAGTCGTGATGTTCAAGTTGAAATTCTAGCTGGCATTTTAGTATTCATGTTCTGTATGAGCTTGGCCGTTATCTTATTGACTTTTACTCCATCCCAGTATCTCTTTTTATTTCTGTGATATCCTAAGGTTTCTCACAGAACCTAAAAAAAATTGTTAACTGTGGCGCTACCGAATGGGAAGATGTAGATAATCGTATTAAGCACATGAGCGAAACAGAATACACCCATAATAACCGATCCATACTACAGTTCAGAGGGCATAAATCATTTTTTTTGAAATGATAAAGCATAATTTGAAGGATATACTTATCAGATCATATATTTAAAATTTCTTGCCCAAGTACTGTCTGAGATATATCCCTCTATATTTGAATTTTCTCATTGGATGTTTTGGTAGAATATTGGAAGTAGCACTTCAAATGTCAAAAACGGAATGAAATTTGAACAAAACTTCAAGTTTTTTGAGTATTTTCAATTATTCAATTCGCTGTATTAAAGAACCATAAAACGAAATATCTTACATCAGTTGATATACATTTTTGTAGCTTATATGTGCTTACAAATATATGATATAAAGTATATATACAATTCATTATGGAAACTACTTATACCAACAGATAAAGTTTTAAGAGATACCTTAATGAGAACGGATTCAGATTCCTTGTCAAAATATGTTTTTTACTTCTTTCTCAAGAAGCCTCATTTTAATAGTCCCAAGTCGCCTCCTTCAAATTTATAAATGGTACACTTTTAAATAATATTCATAAAATTCCTTTTGTATTTTTGATTCACACAAATCCCAAAAGGAACGTCTTTTTTATAATGCTCTACTATTTTCATAAAGTCTTGTGTGTGTGCTTATATATTAGCATACAAACTACATTTGATGATTTCCCTTCTGTTTTTCATTTCCCTTGCGTCGTCGTTATAATATTGTTTGTTCACGAATTAATATACTCTTTCTGGTATTTGAATTTCAATGAAGAGCCCTACCATGTTTTAATTAATGGCTTGTTGTATACATGAATAGAGAACTTAAGGGAAGGCTTCTTCTTATATAAATGAACAAGACTTTACATACTTTGTTTTTTGTTTATTTGGCTTTGACATGGAGATAATCTAGTATCGTTAGGGCTCATATATATATATTGGTTTAACCCTAACCAGGCCGGGGGGGGGGGGGGAATCCACCCCCCCTCCGGTTTTTCTGGGATATTTTCGTGAAAAAAAATAATTACGCGCTAAAATTTTATGACTTTTAAGATGAAGTCTTGCGCATCTTTTGATACCACCATCACTACCGCTAATTTTGCATACGTTAATTGCTGTATGCAAATTAATTTTACCTGTTCTGTGACATGTATGATATATCAGTATGATACTATGATGTAATAATGCTAAAGATTGATGCTAGTGGCATTAATTTCTGTTATGTGTATGAAAGATCACATTTTGATGCAAATTTGCATAATTGAATAAATTAACATGCATAATTAAAAACCCTTTGTTCTATGGTGATGAAATTTCGTGTGGTTGTACATTAGTGGGAGACCTAGTTGTGTGCCAAATTTCACAAATTTTTCGTCGCTCCGTTGCCGAGATCTGAGGGGGGGGGGATCCCCCCCCCCCCCCGGCTATAGAGGAGCCAAAATAACCCGGCCTGGTTAGGGTTAAACAAAACAATAAAAAATATCAGAACAATGAAAATGGAAAACAAACAACCAATGCTTTAAAAAATGGTATATAGGAGGTCAGAACTACTATAATATGAAATTATTTTACGATATAGATAAAAACTCATCAATTTAACAAAAGTGAATTAACATTAAAATGTAAGATTAAAATTATATTGAAAATGTTCCGTCAACAACTTTAAAATACAGGTTGAAAATTGGAATTGTTTGTCCAGGTTAAGGCAATGGAATTATCATATAGCCTATACCTATAGTAACTTTTTGCTACAAAATGACCAAAAAATATTATATCTTAATATTCTTATGCGTTAAATAAAGCCAAATATTTACTCTTTTTATGCTCTGGCCATGAAACATCAGCTTCAACTCCTCGCAGCTCTTTATGTAAAAGTATGGCAGTGATGATTCCTGGACATATGCGTATAGATTATATACTTCTTCCCTTCGAACTCTGCACGACATCTCCAAGCATTGAAGAGGATTTTAAAACTACACAAGAAACTCATCGTCTAATCTGAGAATTTTTTATCTCTTAAATTTGTAATTTTAAATAATTTAGATTTATTATATAATATTGTTATAGGTGTATCTTTTAATTAATCTGTTTGGTCTACCTCATTGATAAGATCCTAGGTTCGATAGACTAATTTTAATGCTATAATGCTTATTTATATCCTGTCGGATATTGCAATTCTATCGAACCATATAAGCAAACAAAATGATATTCATACCTCTATGATGTAAGCAAGTTTTGAATTTATAATACAATTAAAAAAATTACTTAATCTGTTCCATATTAGTAATCTTATTCATTGTTTTTAAGGTCTAGAATCTGAATAAGCCACAATATTCATCCCAACATAATTTTTTCTATCATTATACCCAAGGAAGCAATGTTTCAAATCATAACTATTCATGTATATATATATATATATATATATATATATATATAATATATATATATATATATGATATATATATATATATATATATATATATATATATATATATTATATATATATATACCAGTTTCAAACTTATGGATCAACTTTTCAGAGTTAGTTGGATATCTACATTGAACCAAATATATTCCAAAATCGTTTATTCTATCAATAAAACAATATTAGTCCTACTAAATTCTCTTAAGTCACTGCAGACTCGCAGATATCCGTGTCTTCTCAGTTATTTTACTTTGTAGTGAACTATATACGTACAAAGTGTTAAATAATCCTTTTTTCCCCCTGTGCTCTTAATATATTTTACAATCATGAAGAGAAAAAATATGGTTCTTTAATAGGCATTGCTTATACTTGTATACGTATCTACCTATGTATTAAAAACATAAAGATACCCCTCTAAATACTTAACGAAGGGGGTACATTTTATACTTCTTAGTCATGATTTTTTTAAAGGAGTCGTGAGTTTAGAGAATTGAAAAAGAAGAAATGCCTGAGAGATCCAATCTTTTGAAACAATGTTTTCATTGTAGAGCTGAGAGCGAAGAGAAAGATAATGGATTGAATACCAAAAAAATTTATTGTTGGGGTTTTTTGAAGATGAAAAGATTAATTATTCATTTAACGTCTCTTCAATCACATATAGGTTATATTGGGATATATTTCATCCATCTGAAGTTAAAACTATAGTTTATATCATATTGACAATTAACTAATATAAACAACTTTCTTTGGCAGGGAATATATATATATATATATATATATGCATATATACATATATACATATATTATATATATATATATATATATATAATATATATACATATATATGTTATATTTATGTATATATAATATATATATTCATATATATATATATGGGTCATTCCAAAAAAAATTACTTCAATGAAATTTTGGGTTCATGGATTCAAATGAAATTTACACCATAGAATGATTAAGTCTTTTTCATTATATGTTTTAATTTCAGTTCGAAATTTGTTGTCTGAGCAAAGTTACATGCCTCTTAAATTTGGGCTCTTTCCCGGCCAAAATCCCGGCCTCATTTTTTATTGGAAATTTCGAGTTCCTTATGGAGTTTTTGAAAAACCTAATAAATTGAAAATTTTTAGTGTTTATATATTATACTTGAATTGCCTATTTGAGCATTTGAAAGCTCTATGGTAATGAATTTAAACTTTTTGTTTTTTGCCTTGATGCCACTTTTTTATAGCCAATCGGCTCTCCTGATTTCCTCTTTGTTTGGACAAAAAAACTGAGGCCTTGAGTTGATAGAGAGACTTTTTTCTACAAAATATCAAAAATTCAGAGATGTGTTTTTTGTTAAGCCGAGAAATTAAAGATTCATTTTGGAAATTGAGTAGATCTTTTAGAGTGCCTTATCATCATCATTATTTTTGTGTATTATGATGACGTAAATGGAATATTTAATTCCTCCTTATATAGAGTATATTGATATAGACACACAGATAGAGAAAGACACAGAGAGAGAGATATATATAGTTAACTTACTCCCATCCTGAAGAGTCTCGGGATCCAGAAATAGTGAATAGTGACTTTACACATCGAATTGGAATCTTTGGGCACCTGGATCGTGATAAGAGGAGGTTCTTCATGACCTATTCCTACTCATTCGTCTTCAAATATCTACCCTCCCTCCCTCCATCCCCCCTCTTCCGGATCTGTCTCGGATGACTGACTCCGGAGACTCCACTCATGAAGCCTCCTCCTACACTTCTCTTGAACTCGTCCATCACGAAAAAAAGTCTCTCAGGCATGGCATGACGTAAATGGAAGTTTACCAAGTTCGCGATCAATAGTGTTTTCGATCTTCCTTGGCCTGAGAATAGTGAGTGAGCTGGAGCAGCGGAGGGACCTTCCGTAACTAGATTCTACAGTTCAAGGAAAGACCATCAGTCAAGCACAGAAGAACTTAGCTGCAAGAAGAGCTAATATATATTATTTGTATATATACATATAATTGTTGATTAGTTTAATGGTATAACATTTTTGTATTACTTTATTGAGCTTTGAAAAAGCACCACAAATTTTGAGAGAAGATAAAATCAATTTATTTCGTTATTCATATTGTGGAAGTACATTTGAAGAGTGATGACTTTAATTATTTGATCGACAATTTCCATTTAGTGGACAATAAAAAAAGTGTCAATGGAGGAAATGGAAAGAGTTTATGGAACTCTTATATATGTTTACTTCTCCGAGCTAAATATTTTAAACCAATCTTAACAAGTATTTATCCGAAACTAATCTAAAAATATTGGGTAGCAAATACTTAAGCCATTAAGATAAATGCTTTAGAGTGTTTGAATATTTATAGTCCAACCACTCAGGATAACTATATCTATTGGAAGTGTATAATTTATGACATGAAACCTCCAAGATGCCTTACTTTAAAAAGTAAGACATGAACCAGTGGGAAGATAATATTACTTACAATTTATCGCAGAAAAAATAGACATCAACAATGTTTAAGAGTTGATTTTGTTCATAACTTTTGATATGTTCATATTTTATGAAAGGACGAACAAAATATATAAAAAGGAATTTAATTTAATTGTACGTTGCCATAAATGCAAAAGAAATGAAGAATAAATAAATATATGATTATTACTTAAGTCAACACGACAAAGTAAATCAAAAAATACTATGTCAAACTTAATCTCTCCAATACCGGAACCAAAAATCCTAGCTATTCATTTCAAAGCCAATCACAATATTTACATTTTCAAAATAAATGGAATATATACCCTTGCATTTATATTTTGAACATTGTAATGCATTTTTAAGGAAATATCTCAGCCCATTATAAGCGTGTTCCAATTTCAAATCATATGCCACAGGTTTGCTTTGCTCTGAGTGTCAAAGATAAATAATATTGATCAGCCTCAGTCAAAAGATGTTTGACTTCTTTGGTGTAAGAAGAGGCTTCTCCTTGAACTGTTATTTTTTAATTTCATTTTTCATTAAATAATAACAACCTCCCCCTGTGCATATGGGATTGTCGGAGTGCAATCTCATTTGAGATGCATTCTTAAAACTCCTGGATCTTCCGAGAGAGTGGAGTAATCGTATCCGGCATTCTATTAGCTGTATAACGGACGGAAGACAATTTACTTCACAGTTACTGATTTCGGCCAATCTCCACAAGTTTTCCCGCCTTGCAAAGACTGTGGTGTTATTTTTAACTCTATAATTCACGCCTTTGCAGAGATTCATAAAACTAAATGTAAGGGGCATGGATGCACCTAACGCTGAAAAGTACTGCAAAGCCTCTATTTTATATGGCCTTTCAAGTCAAAGGGCTTCCGCGAGGACAAAAGCTATAAACAACGCTCTACTTAGTGCCAAATCCCTAGTGGCAAAGGGTCTTACATTGGATCGTCCCCTGCAGCCGCTGGACCTTAGGGCAATATGCATATCCGCCTCCGCTCGATATGCTGCATTGGAACTACGGATCCTTCGGTCACGGACAACTCGTGGACGCTAGCTGGCGATTTGGTGAAATATGTCCCCTCCCGTTCCAACGACTTAAGAGATGCTTTAAAATTACTTTAAAAGAATTTAAAAAAATAAATGATCCTTTACACTTCGTTTTTAGTATTTATGTTTAATAGTTAAAGTTTTACTTTTGGAGAAATTAAGTAGTATGTTCAAGTATGTCGCTATAATATGAACTAAACTGTTTATATATTGTATTTTTACTTATTAGCAAATAATAATAAAACAACAATCTAATATTAAAGAGAACTATAAAATATCAAAATTATAATTGTTTCTGTGTCCCTTACTCATCTAAGACTCTTGGAACAAAGGAATTTATAGGCCAAGCAGAAGGAATATAAAGCAAGACTCAACGTTCGGGTCCTCCAAGACTATCTTAACTCTTAAAAACGCAGGACTTTCGCACTTCAGACGTTACGCAATTACACTGAGAGGTCAAGCAAAAGTGATAGATTCTCAGAGGAATTACAGTTGTAATATTCATTTATATCTAACTGAAAAGCCATGGAACCGAATAGACAGCAAAGAAAAAAAAGAAATCAGTATTGTTCATCATATTTTTCGAATAAAATATTTTTCTTCTCAAGGAAAAAATGAAGGGAGTTATACCTGGAGATACGATCTATTCTAAAATAATGGTAATAACAACATATTTAACTCGACTATCAAAATAATCTCAGCAAGTGCGAGTTCATAAACATGGATATTCCATTAAAGGGGGTGAGGAGTGTTTTTGTTGTTCAATCTATTTTTGTACCATTGGCACTTACCATATATTATATATATATATATATATATATATATATAGATATATATATCAACAATTCCTCATATGTATAAATATTGTCGATTCGTAGCATTACTATTATTATTATTATTGCTGTATTTATAAATACATTTTCCTATTGAAGGAGCTATACCATATATTGATTTCTATATCTGATTTCTCTGGTTCTTTTTTCTAATTTCCTATATTTTTTTCATGTGTGTGTGTGTGATATTCATCTCTTCCACTATTGAAGGAATAGATATGGTTACTCTCTCAAAGGAAAAAGAGGAAGATGAAATGAAATACTTTTTATAATACTCGCACTCATACATCTATACCTCTATAGATACGAGAGGGGGGGGGGGGGGACTATACATATAAATATATTTATTTTCCATGCCTTTTAGAGTTATTGAAAAAATGTATGTATGGTATATTGTATGTGTGTTAGTATGTTGAGTGGGTGTCCTAAGGGAAAATCCCAAACTATGCAGAACCAATCGGGTTTCTCTATATCATTACAGACTCAAGTTATGACCCTCCTTACTTACTTCAATGAAACGCTAAATTGATGTCACATACGATATTATGAAAAATGGTCAAGGGAAGAAGGGTCAAATTGTAGTAGGTGGAATGGCATAAGAAGAAATTATATATATATATATATATATATATATATATATATATATATATATATATATATATATATATATATATATATATATATTGGTAAATAAAAAAAGGAGGTAGTTATGTTATTACAAAAATTATTTTCATCTTATTAATGCTTAGGTATAATAAGAATAATAGGATTATTATTTGTTCTATTTACGAGAAGTAATCGAGTGTAAAAGTTTCATTTGTATCTCTCAATTCTTTTATATTTTTATTATACAAACAAAAAAAATTGTATACATAACTTATCTATAAACATTTTTATTTTTTAAATCCTCGGTTCAATCGCCTTGTTATAACACTTATTTTATATACAAGATTTGATACAATTTAATCGAACATTATATGCAATTAAATATTTTAGAGGAATTAATAACTTTTTTCATAAATTGGAAAAAAGCGTTAATGATTTCAAATACAGAAAAACTACTCATAAACAACATAAATATATGTCTGATTTATTATATGAGCAAAACTGTATATATATACAGGTGATTCACTTAAATTGAGACTCACATATTACAAACTACATACAATCTTTGTATTAAATTTTACACAAATAATTTTTAAACAAAAATGATAGCACAATGTGTAATTTACAAAATGTATTTCATTAAATTTTCACATATCCTTCTTTGGCCTTCACTACAGCTTTGAACCTCCTCACGGTGGAGGCAACACAGGCAGGAATCTCTTCTCAGCTCAGACCATGACTGAGGGTGGCTTTTGCCTTCTGAAGAGAGTCCTCAGCTGCACGGGGATGTCTTCCTTTTTTCAAGATAAAACCCGGTCATTCTGACTGTTGTGGGTGGCCTGGACCGTGAAAATCTTTGTCTGAGGAAGAGATTCCTGCCTGTGTTGCCTCCACCATGAGGAGGTTCAAAGCTGTAGTGAAGTCCAAAGGAGGATATGTGAAAATTTATTGAAATACATTTTGTAAATTACACATTGTGCTATCATTTTGTTTAAAAATTATTTATGTAAAATTTAATACAAAGATTGTAGTTTGTAATATGTG
Organism: Caligus rogercresseyi; assembly: GCA_013387185.1. Classification (NCBI taxonomy): domain Eukaryota; kingdom Metazoa; phylum Arthropoda; class Copepoda; order Siphonostomatoida; family Caligidae; genus Caligus; species Caligus rogercresseyi. Next base: position 14,477,387 of record CP045893.1, on the reverse strand, counting down.
AGTCTCAATTTAAGTGAATCACCCTGTATATAGTTGAGTGTAGGGTACAACATTTATATGAATATTAAGTATCAATCTAGAATTGAAATTATATAGAATTTATATTCAAAAAGCCAGCACCATAAAATGAAATAACATTTATGGAGAGAATTGTATGGGAACTGAATTTCAATAATAGTGGTTTTTCATGTATTTCTACAAAGCAATGAAATATATATATATATACAAATAGTTACTTCTAGCATGAAAAATCATGTGAAGTTATATGTACGTATAATTTAAATTGCTATACATTTTTCACATTTTGGATCCAACACTTTTTGATTAATTGATTGAAGCAATAACTATAGCAACGTGTGTTGTTTCAATAAACACTTAATCAAACGTAAAATAATATTAAGCAATCTTTAAGACAGTCTTATTCAATTTTGATTGAAAGATTTTTGAATATTCGGCCAAATACAGTGTGTTTTTGGAATGTTTTTGGAAAAAACACTAAGAAAAAAAGTGTCAAAAATTTCATTGAATTATAAAAATATCGCTTCATAATTCATAAGGATCTTATAATGGAAAATGTAAGTAATGAATAACTTAATTGATGAAGACGTTTCACAAGAAAAAATAAAAAAGTGAAACGATTTTTGACTGCATAAGTAAGAGTCCAGACGATAGAAAATTCGATTCTTCACATAGATGCTCAAAAGAGTTTTGGAACCCTAGTGATTTTGATTCCTAATATCGATAGTTGTAATTGATTTATTTGTATAATATATATTATCGATATTTTTTATGAATATAGGTGTAAAGTTGCATTAAAAAGTTAGGTTAATCTTTTTTAAATAATAGGCATGAAAATATTAATAAGGAATTAAATAAATCGTTTAACTTTCTGTACATAAGGCAAAGCTTTCATAATTTCAAACATTTGTAAAAAGTATTACATGGTATAAGCATTAAAACCCCAATGCAACCTTTCAGACAGATTTACACAATTTTTCTTTTTGGCTTAGCGAATTTTGTGTTATATTTGACGTAATGTGAGACTATGCATTGATATGTTGTTTTCTAAATATTTTGAGAACTTACTCAAAACATGTCAAAACATATGAGTGCTTGTGATGATAAATAATATACATTTATAATCAACAGAAGCCGTGTTTGAAGGAAATGTTTACGAAACCATGATCCATTAGAGATTCCCAACTGACTACCTTTTTGCAGATAGGGGAATTTTTGCAATTCAATTTGACAGTTCCATTTAGTGTATCTCAAAAAAGGTGCACAAATGTTAAATTGGATTCGTAGAAATTTGTATACATTTTTAAGTGATTAAAACTTATTTAATTGCATAATAATACGATGTTCAAAGGTAAAAATAATTACAATAAGGCCGTTGTTGACATAAAACGTTGATATCTTCTAGCAATTGATTGAATCAGTCTTAGATATTGTGTTGAAGTTGATGGAATTAATTTTGATGATCTCACAACCCCCAATCCAGGAGGAAGATGCCACTTGAGGAATTTTAATTCCGAGTGCCGAGTAACACGCGGATGCTCCTATCATAATGATCTTAACTCCTCTTCATGTATGGGACTGTTCATTGTTAATTTCTTGCCGACCAATGATTTAATATATGGTGAAGAATTACGACCCCTATTGTGGGCTCCAAAAAGAATAATGGCCTTGATTTGTCCCGGCAGCCTGTTCCCATCTACGCCGACATTTAATTGGCAAATGTCTTAATAATTTTTAAAAGTGCATGTTAAATTTGCTTAATAAACAGTGATGTAAAGAAAAAAGGCTTGCACAAAGTCTTAAGAGAACTAAACAAAAAGTAGAATCCGGTTATTATTTATTTTCAGGGAAAATAGTTCAAAAATATTTTATTTTGACTAATAGAGTGTCTCTTTCGATGATTTTTCACTTTGATTGCATAACGAATCTTTGGACTACCACAAAAGAAAAGTGTTTTCCATTAATTAAGAAAAACCTTTACTACTAGTTTCTTCTTCTAACAATGAACGAATGAAAAGTAATGTTTCTTTTGGGAAATTTTTACTTCTTTTCTCATTAAGGAAGAAGTCATAAACACAAGTGTGTGTGTGTTTGATCATGGTCCCCTGTGCCTTAGGAGTTGATGAATACCTACCACATATGTATAAGCGTAGACAGAGAAGGGATTAAGGGGGGGGGGGGGAGAAATAATGCGAAGAAGTTCTTGATGGATGATATAAATTATGTCTTTTATGATATGAAAAATAGAAATATCCCTACAAAAAAATAATTTTGAGTAAACATTCCTCTGATCTCAATGGTCTAAATTATTCAGTATGTATTTTGATACAAACACCAGATATCCTACATTTCTTTCCTTTTTTTTTGGTACCTCAGTACAACAATTATTTTCCATCAAATTGGTTACACTATAACAAATTTACATTTCCTCCTTGGTATATTACATTTATTTAAAAAAAATGAAAGACAGCTATTTCAAGTGAAATTATTTGTATTTTTTAATTTGAATAAACGGATGTTTTTGACACTCATAAATGATCTTTTTTTTCTTTATTTGGTAACTCATATTTCGTTTTTTTATCGAAAAAATACAATACTTTAACCAAACATTTAATTACCTAATAACCAATAGTCAATACATTTACGAATGTGTTATTCATTAAAGTTATCAATAATACTTATAAATTATTTGGTGGAACAACTGATAGTGATCGAAATTTGTATTTGTAAAACCCTACTTTTGCTGTTATAAAATTAATTATTAATCTAGAATGTTATTTGACAAGCCAATGGTTGGTTTTGTTATGATTCATGCTCCTCTTCAAACAAACAATCACGTTTTATACGAGCCTTGATTTGTTACCCTTATGATAAGTATCTAACGGATCCAAAATATATTTATTTGTTCTTTGAGTAATATTCTCTAATGTGTTTCTAGTAGCATAAATTTGAAAAATATTCAGCATTTAAAGTTACCGTCACTTTAAGACATGCATGTAATATATATATATATTGCGAAGCGTTCAGCTTTTTACGTTTTGTTCAGTTTTCAATCACTTTTTTGCGTTCCGTTCAGTGTTCAACCGTTTTTTGGCGTTCTGTTCAGCTTCAATTTATTAACCTTTCCTTGGATGTTTTGGAACCCCATAGAAAAATTATAAACTTACGTTCTATCTATTGAGAATTTGAGAGTTCTTTTCCGAAAAGCATCCCTTCAAGGGCAATATGATACACCTTGGGCCCTTGAGTCCCGCCAACCACACTAATGAAGTATTGAGGTTTAATACATTCCGCCAACAGTGAGGATATGCATAAGGCACCCTTCAAAATTAAAGAATGTAAATTGTAAAATGAGACTTTAAAAATGATCGACCCAAAATGGCCTAACACCAGTGTTTTAAGTCATCATATCAATAAAAAACGACCTCCTAAAAAAGTGTTAGTTCTGATTTGATTCTTATATTTCTGTTTAAAAAAAGCTGACTCCATTCTTTAAAAACGAACTCGCATACGTTTTTATCATTATGCTCATAAGTAACAACCTTATTATTTTTTTAGGCCAATATACAAACACTTTGAGCGTCTGTACTCCACAAGTAATACAAAACCAACTAAAAGATCGATAATAGAGATAAAATTGGCATTTAGATAATAATTAATAGAATTTCGATACGGATCCCCTCCCTTTATAAATCATTTCAATGGTCAAATATGATCCTATTCGTGATTTGTCTGCTCTTTTAGTTAATTAATAATATTAAAAAGCAGAAAAATTAATTTGTCAACTTTCATTGTCGTTAGTATGTATACATAAATTTTGATTTATTTGTCTTCAAACATACCAAAAGGCGCCAATGAAGAAGACAGAGTTTTGGAGCTCATAGGCAATGGGAACATTAATTCTAATTTTATCCTAGAAAAACAGGCACAATTTAAGAGCGTCATATTGAGAATTTCAGAAGATGCGAAAAAAGAAGTAGCATATAGCTGGTGGATTATTTGAGAGCCAGGAAATGATCTCAGCATACAATACGGTCAAATTGGGCAATCGTTCTGGTTATAACCTTTCCATTATAATAGTAGGAATCCATTCTCCTTCATATTATTTCTACGTTTCTTTTTTTTTCTTCCTCCATCAAAAAGGAGAAATGACCATAGTCCCATGTATTTAAAGCCATTTAAGACCTTTGAGGCTTATTTTAGAATGCACCAAAAGTGTCAAATGTATTCTTTATTGAAACAGCAAACATTTTTCTTTTAAAAAAACTGGGAACAAAAGACATGCCCCTTTAAAAATGGTGAACAATAAGACTGGGGTCTATAGAGAGCAATATACATTGTACGGGATCCAATCACACCGTCAACAGTTAATATATTAAAGGAACCCCCAGAAATGCAATTTTGTGCTCCTCAAATCCCAGCAGTCTAAATACTGAGGTATTGGGTTTTCAGACCTACCACCTACAGATAAGATAAACATAGCGAACACTTTAGATTTCATTTTCTTCCTTCAGAACTTCGAGACTCTCCAGTAACAAAATGGGGCTAAACTAGTCTTTTACCATAATAATATTTGATATGTTCTTTATGCGTACTTTAACCTTAGACACTGGGTTTGAAATCCCAATACGTAATTATGTAGCTTCTAGTACAACGCTGGGGTCCAAATATCAATTGATATGTTCCTTATTCGTACATTAACAGTTGGTAGTGGGTTTGAAGCCCCAAATATTCCAGCGTTTGGCTCGTGAGATCCAATAATGATAAATTATTTAAGGGGTTCTTTGTTGGCGGTGGATTTGTGGTGGTGGCTCAGATGTCCAAAGGGTTCGTAATAGCATTTGAGGGGTTCTTATTTTGGCATTGTGGAATTTTTCAAGTAAAATTATTTTTATTAATCCTTTTAATTTAACATAACATTTATCTCTATACCTATTATGCTATATTAAAAAAATGAACGCTGAACGAACAGCTATTTCTTGGCATTCCGTTCAGCGTTCCGTTCATTGAACGGCATTCAATTTTGCGTTCCGTTCACAAGACTAATATATATATATATATACATATATGTCTGTGTATTTCATAGAAGGCAACCTCTGACACTAGGACAATCATATCAAATCTTTCCTAGATAGTAGATGACTATCTCAGCGTATTTTGAAGTACATAGTTATCCGTCACATTCGTTCAGAACACATATAATATCTTTTATCTTTTGTAAAAAGTAAATGCCCGGCTTCTCAAATTGTAATTATATACTCTGGCTGTTGAACTGTAAATATTTATTAAAAACAAGAATTTCATCATTTAGAAAATTAAATTTATTTTCCCCATAGACCTAAATATTTATGCAGATAAATCCTTTGAATAAAATACTCCAAAAAATGTTATTTATATAAAGAAATAAAGCTAGTCCTCACACACACAATACAAGAATGAATACTTGGATTTTGTTGTATATTTATTGCATGTTAAAAGGATACTTACGCATGATCGGTTTGCATAAAACTGATGAAAATAATAGTTGCTTTTGACTATATTACAACTATCACCTATGCGTTGTTTTATGGTTAAGTTTTAAGTACTTAGTAATGCCTTCATACATCATATAGGTACATATAGGTGTGCTACTATTTGGCCCCATTGATGTTAAGTTTATTTCCCGGCATAGATTTTCAAAGGTGCTTATTTTCCTAAATTAATAAAGTTGTCAACATTTTTTTTCTTTCTCCTTTATTGTTTGTGACATACAAATTATATAAATATTATTATAAGCATTTAAGATTATATAATTATAAAATTAAAAAAGAGTCAAATCAAAAGATTATCATAAGGGTAACTATTCAAAATTTATTGCATCAAGTCATTCTGACATACTATGTCTAAAAACCATTATCATTAGTGTATATAAGTACTCAAAGAGCAACACAAGTGTTAAATCATATAATTGAGAAAGAAATAACTTTGAAGGCTAAAAGTCATAGATTAATTAGACGCAGCGCATAGATAAAACTGACCTAATTGATGTTTTGTTTGTTTGTTTAGCTCCTACATAGATTGGACCCACCTCGCCGGAACTTAATCCGGTATCAGCCGGTATATATTGATGTTATAATAGAAGTACAGGAATTTATTTTCTTATGTATTTTTTTATTTTGTATGCAATGGAATTTATATATGCTCATTGAAATTCATATACTATTAGCAGAATATCAAAATATACATACATGTGCCCAATATATATATATATATATATAAACCCACATCTTGAATAAATCCGATGCATTGGAAAATCCCTTTTTCTTTCAGTCAAGTAAGATATATTATTTTTATGTTTTATCGGCTCATAAAGCATGCAGAATTATGGGTTCCTATACGTACCTTTGAAAGATATTTGTTAATGTACATATTAATGGCAAAAGTAATTTTGCAGGTGCTTGTATCATAGACACATAAATACATGCAACAATAATAATAAGACGAAAATAAATTATATGCAAATGAAATGAATTCAAGATTAATTATTTATGGTCCTTTTGAGGGATGAGCCCAGGAGAGATACACAGGAAGCTCTAACCTGCAACGTGTTTCCTCTTTCTTCTATCAGGTATGTGGGCTAGAAAGACCTTATTCAACACTTCAAAGGGTAAAATAGCAGTTGCCAATGAGTTTACGAGGAAAACAGTGTGTCTGATAGTTTTCCATAGAATGTAATATATCATTTATATATTCTCAGAATTTAAAAGTAAATGCCCGGCTTCTCCAATTGCAATTATATATCCCCTTTATGCTTATATGCAGAAAATTATCATTCCGACAAAGGAATACATTTTAGTTCATTAAAAAGCGTCAAATTTAATTTTAACTGTACAACAAATAGTTTAAGTTATCGCAAGAAAAGTTACATTGAATTCTTATGTACAGGGAGTTTTTTCTATGGAGCTTTTTTGGGAGCAAAGAGTAAAATAAAAAATGAGGTATTATTCCGTATAAAATAAAACTACAGTGTAGTACTTATTCGTCAAAAATGAATATTGGTTTGATTTGTTTAACCAGTGGGGCAGATATTTATTAATGAATGAATAACTATATAGTCTCAGATTTTCTTATTTATAGAAGTCTTCATAATCAGCCACTATATTTCGTATTTCATTTGATTTTGATAACAAAAATAGTTTATTAAACTTTGCATAATTATATAATATAAAAGTATAGATAATAAAATATTCATCAAATATAATTTGATCACTAAAATTATGTATTTTCTTGCCCTAAGGTCAGGGATTGAAACCTGTTATTTGAGACTTTAAAAAGAAGGTAGGGGGGGGGGGGAATACACCATATATATATATATATATATATATGATGGAATGTCAATTAGAAAACATCATGATTAGTAATGTTTTTGTCCTAAAAACAACGTCCTTTCATATGATTTTTGTAATAAACATATAACAGTTACGACATATATTTGAAATTTAGCTGTTTTTTATACATATATCCCTTTCTGTTTTAACTATTTCTGTATTAAGTAGGTAAGCAAATTTATAGATCATAATGTTACTTATACAAATTAAAATTAGCATCCCCTTTATATGGATATATAATACTCCTAAGTATTTTAATCAAAGGAGTTAGGCGTGTTCTTTATTTCAGCATTTTAATAGATCTTGAAAACTGTATAAATTTCATACAGATATATTTTGTAACTTAACTGTCTAAGGAATTAAAGTATGTATAATTGTATAAATCTTAAACCAAATTATTGAGATCACCCATATTCTAAACCATTAAGATTCATTAAGTCACAAATAAAACTATTAATGGAATACAAGAGTAGTTCATAGTGTCTATGAAAGTTGTACTCTTGAAATATTTCCATTATATTTTTACTTCTTCAACACATTCTTCATTTAACATTCCACTTCATATTTTTAATGCATCTACTCTTAAATGAATGTAAGTATTGATTGTTGTTTATCCCCTTATATGTCAGTTCACTGCACCATTGAAGGCATATAAGAGATTTCTATATAAATTATCAGCAGGGTATTTGCTTGACCAATCAAATGTCATGATATTTAGTTTATCTTTATATCAACTAGGGCTGAGTAAACATCAAAATTGTTTTTAAACGGAAATGCTCGTGAATTGAGAAAAAATTAACATTCAGCTCCTGATTAATAATTAAAAACCAATAGACCTGCTGAATACTTTTTTTAAAGTAAAGACAAAAGAACTTATGGATCCATTAAACTATCTCTACTATGTATAACAAAAAAATATTTTCACAAAATTTCTGAAACTTTAAAGTATTCCAAAAAAAATATCAATAATATATATAAAATATATATGTACATATATATATATATATTATATATATATATATATATATATTATTGATATAAAATTTTGAATATTTTAAAGCTTCAGACATTTAGTGAAAAATATTTTTATCTGATACATTTGATAGTTTAATGGATCCATAAGTTCTTTTATATATATATATATATATATATATGGTATGTGTGTGTATATATATAATATATCGGGATTTCACCGTCTAAACAGACTTAATACCATAAATAATGCAATAATATTATGACAATATTTTGAGGATAATTGAAGCATAAACGGTCTTTCCCGCTTTAAGATTTTATGGTTCAAACCAGGTTGTTTTACTCTAAAGATTTAGTATATAAATTACCCTGCATTCTTCTAAGGACATGTGTAAATTTGGAAAGAATAAAAAACATATAATACACATTATTGAAATAATGACTGTCGTTTTCTTTAATCCATTATTTGATAAAATCATATATTTTTAATGATTTTTATTATTTGAAATTTATATTTGTATGCAAACAATAACATTATGAGAAGGAGAGTGACTTTTTGGGCAGCCTCAGGAGAAAAACAAATATAGGAATAAGACAAAAGGATTGGAGAAGGTTGAGGAAAACAATGAAATACGAACATATCACGATATGGAGAGATGGAGTTCCTGGTATCCTTCAGCTGCTGCCCGAGCTCAGCAACCCTTCTTCTGTCGATCCCGAGCAGCTCAGAGACCTGTGTGTTGCTGATGGTGTTGCCCTTTATACAAAGAATCTGGATAACGGCACACCTGCGTTCTTGCTTGTTCCAGATAACAGGCTCTAGATTTCCATATGCGGCCATGACGATGATAAAATTCAACTGAAATGATCTCTCATATGTTGGCTGTCTGCAAAAAAAAATCAGCTGCGCGGATCGGATGACGTCATCCTTGTTAAAGGATGTCCTGAAAACCCGCCGGATTTGATCTTATCACCCTGTATATATATATATATATATATATATATATATATATATATATATATATATATATATACATATATATATATATATATATATATTTTTTAACCATTTTTTCTTTAATATGTCTTAGATAATTGAATAGAAATAATACAATGATTTTTGTTTTCAAAATATGATGTTTTCATATATATATATATATATATATATATATATATATCATACTTCCAACACAACTGTAATCGATAAGCTCTCCGAGAATCATCAAAAATGCTTAACATATGCCTTTATGTAAGCCATTGCAACTTATGAAGTACATTTACTAAAAAAACTGATATGAATAAAATGTTGCTGGGATACACCACAGAGTTATATTTGGGTTCAGGAGGAAAGTCCATTATTTTGTTCAATATTATTGCTTCCAAATGTATAAGGCATGATCATTCAGTTCTGAGAAAAAGTGATAGTTGCCTCATAATATTAGAGAATGGTTATTATAGAATATTATGAGGGGGAAATAATTAGGTATATACGAAAGGGATTGCGCTAGCTCAGTGCATTAAGGTGTGTTGAACTCTCAATGTGGGGTGGGGGGGTGGGCGCAGGTTTGAATTCCGAGAAGAGAAGGGTTAATTTTAGTCAACCTCATTGATAAGATCCTAGGTTTGATAGATTAGTTTATACGGATTAAATTCTATCGAACCAAAAAGACAGCAAACAATCTACCAGATTTAACAGAAAGAGATTGAAAGATATATCCGCTTATTATTTATCATACGAAAGGGAAATTATTACGTCTATCAATAAAATCGTATGTTGAATTAAATTACATATATAAATCTCATAACTTGCAAAATATCCCAGAAGGAGCAATAAACAAATAATTTAACAAAAAGAAACAGACCACCATTATTTGTACTTAAAGAATGCTGTTCGTGATTTGGTAGAGAGTTGGATTGTTCAATTCCAGTGTTAAATTGCTTATTCATAGTTATACAATCTAATCGATGGCACAAAAATATCCTTTTGCGGTTTTTTTGCCTCTTTGGTTCGATAGAAAATTGCATCCAACAGGATATAAATACGCATTATAGCATTAAAATTAGTCTATCGAATCTAGGATCTTATCAATGAGGTAGACCAAAGTTGGCCATCCCCTCTCGGGATTCGAACCTGCTCCCCCAACATTGAGAGTTGAACACGCCTTAATATTTGCGTTTTGTATTTTTTCTTTCTTTCTCAGAGAAAATCCATTAGTCCGCAATATAATTTTGAATCAATGCATTGCCGACAATTCGCTATGTGAACTGCAAACTAATAAATAAAATATATTCCATTAACTGTTCTCAGCCACGTAATGTCTTTAAAATTAATTGCAATAATATGTAAATATTGACATTAGATTCTTTAAACAAGTTATCATTTGAATAAATGATATAAATTATTTATTTGTGCTTGATTTAAAATTTAGTATGCTTACTTTTAAGGCATAAAAAAAATATTTTTAAACTACCAATTAATTTTTTTCAAATGCATATCATTTGTATTTTACGACATTTATATAATATGTATTATCATTTTAACATATTTAGGAGGAAAGTTCAAAATATACATTATGAAATAAAATACCCTAAATGAGTAGTCGTTTTCCTTGCTTTGGTGTATGAGTATTATCTAGAAATGATTATCTAAAATAAACAATAATAAAGCCTTTCAAAAACAACTTAGGATAAAACATTTGCTGAGTTGTCTTTAGTTCCTCCAATAAGCTTTATGCATTAAGTGGCCAGAATAGTTTATTTATTCTCACATTTTCTTATTTACTGATAAACAAGAATTAGCACCATTAGAAGCACTTTTGTATGTTTATTATTATTTCGCTAATGTAAAAGTGAGTAGTTAGGTCCCTCTGGGAAATTTAATATGTAGCTATTATTTTAATTTATGTTAGGGCATAAGTAACAACAATACGACTGGATAGTTCACCTTCGACATGAGAAGGCCTTTAAAGCATCTTATGCTGCCCGTGCAACGGGATCCTTTTGCATTCAGGCCATAAATGTTAAGTATATTTGTTTGGTTTTTGAAGAAACCAAGATGTCCTTAAACAAATTAATAAATATAAAACACAATTTGATCCTAAAATATTTATTCATAACATGTTGTTAATTTATTAAATAAATATATAGACATTGCTATTGAAGGAGGGAGGGGGGGGGGGGGGGTTACGACATGTTGATTACATAGGAAAGAGAGGAGAGGAGTTAAATATCTCTATCACACACCCCCTTTTTGTCTACCAGGAATTGCAGTGGTCGTGTAGGAGTTAACAACTATATATATATATATATATATATATATATATATATATATATATATATATACTATATATATATATGTAGACTTTTATGAGAGAGAAGCTCAATGGAGTAAGCTTTCTAGCCTCCCTCTCTCTTTCCAACTTCCTTCTCCACTCACCCTTCCTTCATTCCTCGGAAGGTTTATTAATATTATATAAGCACTTCAATTCATCAAGATGAATACCAAAAAATGTTTTTTTAAAAGTGGAAAAGAGAAGCAGGAGAAAAAGAGAGAAGTTTTTCCCTGTGAATTGACTGTACGCTTTATTTACATACATATGACTGACTCCATGCCTCTCTTTACTTCCTATATAGGACCATTTTAACTCTTGGAAGAAGTTAAAAAAGTATTTTTATGGAGCGATATAGGAATTGGTTCTTATTACTGTATTTAGTAATATATTTATTTTATATAATGTTAATTTAAATTATAAATATACTTTCTATTATATATCATCGAAAAAAAGGAGTTTTTTAATTGCTACGATGATATAATATTATATATATAAATTTATTTATTTTAATATTGCTGTTTTAACCAAATTAAACTTATATTATACAAAAGTATATTAGAAAATGTGTTTAGTTTCTGAATAATGAAAAATAATCATTTATGATATTTTTAGTAATAATAGTAACTAATCTTTATTCATAAGTTATAATTTGAAAAGTACGATTCAAAAATAACAGTTTTGTAAATTTATAATAACGTTGTTAGTTCAGAAAGGGTGATTCAAAGAAATGCATTAATTTAAAAAAGCACGACGCTGATTAATATAAACATATTTTATATTACAGTTGTACGTAAATACTTGGTTAAGATCAAATTAAAATTGATTTGTTTGTTATCAAACGTTAAAGTATTATATAGGTATATGTAAATTAAGATCCAAAAATATCCAAAATTTTATTATTGTTAAGGATTATATGCAAAAGCCTCTTATTTATAGCCAAATTATCAAACTTGCGTAAACAAATATTTAACACTATAATGTGCAAGTCATTGACAAAGATATACACATTGAGAGTTGTTTACAGCTTATTATGAGCAAAATAAATTGACACACTTTCATAAATTAATTAAAATACATGAGAAAAATATTTTGGTGATTATCAAAATGATTAAATTTGACAGTTTATTATGTTGATTATGAATATTAGGGTGATACTATCTGATTTCATATGGTAGAGTTAATCAATACAAACATTCATATAATCTTATTTGTAGGTTTGGAATATTAATTTATGCTATTTTAAATAAACATTGAAGTATATCTGAATGGAAAGTCATTTTTTGTATAAGTCAATCATAAAATGGATATTTGACTTTTTAAAGGATGATCATATGAATCGATGTGTCCGAGGTTCTGATTTTCATTATTTAGAACTCATAATTAAGGTTTGTCCCATCTCTATGTAATATCCATTATTTATATTAAAGCTACTTCCTCTTAGGTAGACTTCTATTAGCTGATACCATATTAAGTTTTGGTGGGGATTATTTTGGAGTAAAACAAAGTGTATCCCTCGATGACATTCTATACGGTAGTTTAATAAATAGTTTGCCCACTGATTCAAAAACGTGAAAGAATCTCTATAAGTCATCATCCTTACCTATTAGCCAATTTTGTGAGCATACGATAATTCATTTGATACGTTATTAGAGCTCCACGTTCATACTTTCGTCAGCATTTTATACAAAATCTCAATAAACAGTGGCTCTTGATATTCCCTGCTAAATACAAGTTTTGTTTATGCAAAAATACGTGCCAAAACATCGGGAGAGCAAAGGGTGCGTATGGGTTAAGCCCAAAGATAATAGATAATACAAGATGCGCAGAACGCAATGTTTAGATTCCTCTGATTAGAAAAGAAAAACTGAAACGTCACAGATGACGTCACAGTATCTATTTGTTATTAAATAAAATCAAAGGTACATTTAAAAACAGTGATTAATTTCAAAAGGAAATAAAAATTTGAAACCCGGGAGCTCTCCGGTGGAGGCGGAGCTGCAGAGGACGGCCACGTTGCTCCGGAGCTCCTAGATGCGTGCGGGCTACCAGCCAAAGGCCTCAGAGTCCCGTACGGTGTTCAGGACTTCCACTTCCTCCCTGATGCTGAAGCTGTGCGTCCCCGGGTGGCTCGTGGCGGGAGGGAGCCTCCGGACGTTATTCCTTTGAGAGCCTTTACGTTCTTAGCTTAGTTGTCCTAGAGGTATTAGATACATAGGCAAATCGTAGATGTGATTACGTCACATTTTTTATATTGGAAATATCCTTCTTTGTTTACATGAGTTTTGCCCCCCCCTGGGTTAAGCCAAATACATGACGTACATGCGTATCCTAAATATGCCTCTGATTATACATTTTACATGTACTACATATAAAGGTCCAAAAGTGAATAAATAAATTTCTTCAATCATCTTTAGATACCATAAAGCCCGTTCATAAATATAATAGAAAATCTCTAAGAAGGTGTTAGAGATTTAATCAAGTATTTGGAGAACTCACGATATATAAACTGTACTACTTATATCAGATTTTTTAAGCTAACATAGGTGTTCTACTACGATTTTGTTTAAATTTGAGACACTTTACTTAACAAAAATATCACATTGACTAGCACTAGTAGTCAACATAATTTTTAACTTCCTACACAAAAATATCGAAACAATCATGTTTTAAAACTTATATTTAGTTTGTGGAAACTAACAAAAACTTATCGAATAATTAAAATTTTGTTTATGCCTTATGCAAAAAGGATCGTTTCTATAAAAAAATCTGTATATTTGTGAAAGGTAATTTAAAAAATGTCATTTCAGTATACTGACTTGAGATTAAAAACCATTTTTATTTCTTTTTAGAATATCTCATTCAAGGCATTCTCAAGAAATTTAAATATTTATGACTTATGTTATCTGTATGTTTGTGGTGTCACGGAACATTCCATGTAGACCTCACCCAACCTTTAGTTTATATATGTTTGTATGAGGTCACAAAGAGATAAATACACATCTGAACACGCAGCCTTCTTTAGTGTATTATTTTACACTGTATTCTGTTTTGCAGAAACAGAATAATATTATTTTAACCATGAAAAAAAAATATTGTGTAGGATCAGGCAACACTTATCTGAGTTTTAAAGATGCTTATGGCTGTGAAGTAAAGTGTCTCAAATTTAACAAAATCGTAGTAGTACACTATGTAGTTTAAAAAATCTGATAAGGTAGTAAAGTTTATATATCGTGAGTTCTCCAAATACTTGATTAAATCTCTAACACCTTCTTAGAGATTTTCTATTATATTTTTGAACGGGCTTTATGGTATCTAAATTTGATTGAAGAAATATATTTATTCACTTTTGGACCTGTAACTAGTACATGTAAAAGGTATAATCAGAGGCATATTTATGATATGCCTCTTAGTTACTACCATAATCATTATTTTTGGTCAAAATACCGAATACTAAATGAGTCGCTTTCATAAAAGTAATTAACAACAATATTTAAATTCCATTTACATTCAATTCAATGAATCCTTCTCTGCAAATTAATGCTAAAGAGCTATCCATTATAAATATCAATAAATGCAAAAAAAAACCTTCAAAATAAATGACACGAACTTATAAAAACACAATTATATATATATATATATCAAAAAAAAAAAAATAGGCATTGACCTTTTTAATAACAAATTTTAAAAAAACAAACACAATTTTTCAAAATTCAAAAATAAAGATTAAATAATTCCACTAATATAAAAGGTAAGTGGAAGAGGAGAAAAGGCATGCGATGTTCGCATGCCTTTTCTCCTCTTCCATGGCTAAATGCTGACTGATTTTCAATCTGTGTTTTTTGGCAGATAGATAAGATGTAAGCGCAGTAACGTACATATGTGCGTTGTAACATCTCAAAAAACAAAGACGACATAAACGATCAAAGTTAGTCCGGATTATACGTGTACTCCCTGTATATTCATAAATACAATTGTTTGAAAAAAATGAATGTCTGGACCAAAATTACATGTTTACTCTATTTACGAATATGATATATTTATATTATCTAATGGAATTATTGTTTTATTTCCTTGAATGACGAATCAGAACTATTATGTGGAAAATATATGAATTACTCATCGAATAGTCATTCAATGAATTTGCAAAATTAAGTGCACAAAGCTTATGATCACGCGTTCAGCATGATTAATTTAGATGTTACTAACACCCTCAGCTCTATCTCTCGTAATTTGTTTTGAATGTAAAAAAACAACTAAAGGCTTACTTGTAAATAATATTTATTTGCACCACTTGGCAAAGAACAAATTCGATGATGAAGCACCCCTATTCCATCAAAGTACCCTTTTAAAAAAGCTTAGTCAGTAACTAGTCCATGTCTGTGCACTGATGGATCCTCTCTGAAAAAAAAAATCTAACAGAGAAATAGTATTTTTAGGATGAGAACGAAAGAGTTGATGAGAAATTTCAATTTAATAGAAGCGTATTATGTTGTTTCTCATATAATAAAAAGTAAAAAAATGTTAATATGCCTCGTAAATCTCTTATTAAATTAATAGGTCATTAAAAACATTTGGGTTTTTACGACACTTAATACATAATTGATACAAATAAGACGTTATAACATAATTTGCCATACGCTTGCCAGAAATGTAAAAACTGAATCATCGTCATGTTGACAGTTCAAGTATTCTAGATCTAGTCCGTTGTCGTGATGGTTCACACATTGTTGATATGCATTTCTGTGTCTGTTGGTGCAGGCTTTACCTCCACATATGTCCATTTGTAGTAGGGGGCTTAGGTTAATAAATTATTGCGGCCAACATTTGTAAAACAAGCGCTCCCTTATCCTAGGCGGCGTTCAAGATATTCTTGTGTTCCCTTGCTGTTGTGTCTGGGTACATCGTCCTGAATTAAGAACAGAAAATGTCCTCCTGCTAAGGGTGCGGCGATATTGCTTCCACTCGTAATTACCATATCATTTGGATAAAATCATTGCAAAAAAACGATCAGATACTTTTGAAGCGTTTATAAGTACAAATATTAAGCCGTGTTCAACTCTCAATGTTGGGGGCGCAGGTTTGAATCCCGAGAGGGATGGTCATTTTTGGTCTACCTCATTGATAAGATCCTAGATTCGATAGACTAATTTTAATGCTATAATGCTTATTTATATCCTGTCGGATGAAATTCTATCGAACCACATAGGCACAAAAATACAATCATAAATCCAAGGACACTTATTGCATAAAAGGTTAACTGCAAATGAATGTATCAGATCCGAGGAAATTAGAACCATAATGTATTCAGCGTTGGTAAAATATGGAACCCTACAGATACGGTCACTTCTGGAAACTCCTGGAGCTTCGCTGCGGAAGAAATCATGTATTTTCCATCAAAGTTAAAGCATCCTTTAAAAATAATGATTTTTTGATGAAATTTGACTGATTTTTATCATTTGTTTTATTGTTGTATATTCAGTAGAAGTTATTGATTTGCTTTCAAAAATGTAAAATTGTTTAACTCTTTGATGAAGCTTTAATTCTAGGCTACGATATCTTTCCATTTTTATACACAATTCTTTATGTAAATAAATATTTGAGAAAAAAATCATCACTAACAGAGAATATGCAATTATATTAACATATAACATATAAATAAAAACGAACAACAACACTCGAACGATTTTTATATCACTTGTGATATCAAATTCACTTTCTTATAATACTTACTTGATAACTAAAACAAGTAAGATTTTGCTATTTTTAGATCTTTTCTACCTATAGTAGATATTTTATATATACCCTTTTCATACAAATTTTATTTATAATTTTTTGAGTAATCATACACACTACCTAAACAGGCCGGCGAATTAAATTTTGGTACACACAACGACAGCTTTTGGACAATTGCAAGTAACAAATATAAGTTGATTTAAAAGGTTGAAACATGTTAACATATTTTTTATCACAAACTATGTATGTAGCCAATCATATTTTAAGAGATATCTGATCCATGTATTTTTTACTCAAAAAATAAAATTTAAAATCTATATTTAATGTACAAAGCCAGAAACTAATTTGTTATTTTATATTCAATCTTCTTTTTTTGTACATTCGTAATTCAATCAAAAACATTGTATTTACAAATTGCAGCTTCCTTAGTTCATTCAATAATGACGTTTTTGGTCATCACCTGATAGACTGAAACATGCTTTACAACTTGGATATAAATATTTTGCGATACCTATAGTCAAATATGCTGAAGCAAGAGTAAAACATACAGGAGTTATAGGCTTTGTGATGTGTGGGAGATAATCTTTAAAAAGAAAATTCTGATGATATATCAATTACTTCATCCAAATATAGAATTTACTATAAAATTTATTTGTAGTTATTTTACAACATTAAAGATCATGATAGTTTTGAGGCCTTAGGATTCAATAGACAAAAACTATGTTTATTTAAAAAATATCATTTAGCTGTCCAGATTTATTTAATGATCGAAAACTATGTATTCATATTTTAGATAGGCACATTTATTTTCTCTTCCCAGCACGAAATACCTAAATGCATCGTTTGTTTATGTGTGGTCCATGGCAATCTTTAAGAAAAGTAATTTCTTGCAGGAAAGAAAAATTATCTTTATTATCTTTACGTACGTGACAAGGGATGAATCCGTAAAGTATATATTTATAAATTTCGTTTTCTTTTTTTCTCTTCCTAAGGAGACCCTTCCTTCTACATACAAATATTTATATACTACCTACACAACAATCAAAGACTTGCGGATTTGGGTTTGTAAATGTTCTCTCTTTATATGTATATATATATATAACATTCTTTGTTGTAGAAATTATATAGAAAAAGCTTAAATAATTAATTATTTAGTTATAAAAATTGCTTTCAAACAATAGAAAATATTAAAATTGTAACTTAGAAATTTGAAATTGAACCAATCATATTTTAAAAACAATTAATGTATTTCAATTGCAATGATTATAAAAAATCAACTTCGAATGAATAAATTTTAAAATTTTAAGATATCAAAAATTTATCTAATTTGGTTATGTTTTTCTTAACGTTTTCCTTTTTAATTTAAAAAGTCATCTATTAAGATCCCGGTGGAAATATTCTCATTGATGATTTATTTTATTCATATCTCGAATTCATTGCGTTTTCAATTATGTGTTGCATACAGGAAAAAGTGGAAAAGTATATTTAATAATAATGGCTGATTTTAACGAACCCAAGCAAATTATCACATAGTTTGAAATACATATTTTTTTCGACAGTACTCAAATTGGAAACTGAAAAAGTGAATAACTGAATTCAATTTCTTATAAAGTCTTTAATGGTTATAGAAATATTAAACACAATACACAAATATACAACGAACAAATTAAAGAGCAGAAAATTTGTGAAACACATTTAAAAACTAGTTTCTTTAATTTTTATTCAAAAAACCATTCAACGGAGCTTATTATTTGAACTATAAAATCTCCCAATCAACTTTACTGTTTAGACATATGCTGTAATTATTTAGTAATATGTAGTGAATTTAAATATAAATGTTTTGTTTTATTCTATATTACCTTCCAGGGTCCCTCAACCTAAAGCGTTAAAGTAAGTAGCGCATGCATAACATAACTTTTCCTTTTTTCCTAAAAGGAATTGGCCAAAGTTTTAGTTCTTCTTTAGTCCGTAAGGGGCGCTTTGATGCTAGAGCTCTTTGAAAATAATAACAAAGTCCTTTTATTATTTATATTGGATCTCGCACACTGTTGTAGTGATTGATATATTTCAATCATAAACTTAATCCCTTTAAACCGGTTTTAAATAGGATTGTGACGTAATTTCATGGACTAGCGACATCTAACGTTAAAGAAAATAACGAAAATTTTGGCCAATTTTTTTATACTTTTTCCTTGTAAGCGCTACTTTACTTTAACGCTTTACCTCAACCTAAAAATATCACATATTTTTACTCTTCAATCACATATCTCTAATATCTTAATTAGTATGTCTCGACAACAATATTCTCCCTTCTCCCCTCATAAAAAAAGTTTTTTATTAATTATCCAGACGTCACATTTTCTTATCATTTCATTTATCATAAGGAATTTCTCTACAAGGTATTTACAATATAATTAGTTTATAAACGTTATTTCCCTGAAGCTGGTATATGAAGTAAAGTGTATTTATATAAAAATTCTATAATATGAGTAGATAAAGGAATTTATAAGCTAGTGTTTTAAACTTTTTACTTTTTAAGTAGTTGCCTGACTTTTTTTGTAATATACTATATAATTTTCTTTCAAAGAATATTTGATGTATATATGTAAACAAATATTTGCTTATATTAATGACATTATAAATGTGTTTAACTCTTAATAATTCAGCTAACTTTTTGGGGAGGTAAAATGATTGTAAAAGTATTGTTGCTTTGCTTTGCATTTTGCTATGCATGATGTTGCGCAGACTTGAATTGCATGTCTTCTTTTAAGTGTTTAAGTGAGTATTTGGTATCTCCAATTTAAATTAAAGTTAATAAGATCATTCCCAATTGGACGTTATTTAAGGTGGAACCACAGATGTTAATAAAGCATCCTGTTTTATAGTTCTATTTCGAACCCTCTGTAGCAGACCATCTAAATAGGATATAGCCTTATTATGAATATTCGTTACGGAATAGTTGTTCAGCACTGTTTTATTCAACACTTCCGATTGTAGGGTCAAGATATCCCTTGAATCCTCAGACTGAGATGATGTCCCTTTTCCAGAACTAGGAGCCCTATGGAATATTAAGATGAAGTAAGATGAAGGGGCTCAAAAGAACGTGTGGAAGACATACTCTGTAGCTTTCCTTGGAGGGATCCAGAGGGGAAGAGCTTCATTGGAGGGAGTGTGATGCTCTCTCTCTTCGTCGTCATCCATGGCTTCTCGGACGGACGTCGATGCTTGAGGGGTGGAACCGTTCCACGTATGATCCATGAGGTGCTGGGGTACTTTCTTTTCGTTATTGCTCGAGAGGTATTGATCGTTTTCCTATGAATGGCAAGGATAACTCCACCCTCCTCCTGAATGCATCCGTAAATGAGTATGATGACAACGATGAACACAACTATAAAGAGGCAGAAAACGGCATAGGTTGCCGTTCGACGACGCCAGGCAGTTTCATGAAGCTCAAGTTGTCGCTCAAAGTAAGTAGAACGAGGCATAATTGGGGTGTAGGATTGGATTGTTAGCCTTGTAGGAAAAATGGTCAACGTTAGGAAATATATATCTATAGAATTTATTTATAAAAAATCCACTCTTCTTTCTCTTTCAAAGCATTCAATTAAACTGAATGCCTCAACTTTGGAATTCGTGTCATCAAGGTGTGGTTGAATTCATTGTGTATTCATGAAGAGAAAGATACGTTAATGAGCAATAACAACAAACCTTTCGCTTTCATCCTTACTTCCGTAGGATGTGACTGAACATTCAGAGAGCTCTGATGAATCATATTCCTCAAGTTCGCTCTCTGATCCGAGTGACTCAGCTGTTGAAGACGAGGATACATAGTCATGGGGAGAGTTTATCTGCAAATAACGATTGTTTTTTTTTCGTTGATCGTTTTTATGAATTGAAAAACGTTTTTAAACACTTTAGGTTCTTGTTTTTTTTTAACTGAAAATCTGTCTAAATATAAGATATACGTACTAACACTTGTTTACGTAAAAGATGCATAACCAGTTAAATAAATAGACAAAAGAAGATAGACTTTGCTTTTATTTGCTTATAACTTAATCATAATGATTGAATATATATAGAGTATGATTATATCCTGAATAGTATTACTATTAATTCATCTTGTGGTAGGCGATCTTACATTTTGCTCAGTTGTGCTTGAGGAAGATCCCTGAGAATAAGTGAGAGATGATGTTTGACATTGAGATTTTCTCAATTTGGGTCGTTCATTTGGTGACGATCCATTATCGATTGGCACTCCAGTTTCTTCAAGGACATTTGAGGAGTCTTCAATAGACTCTACTTGAATTATATTTGCGTCCCTATAAAGAAATAAAAAACTCTTGATCATGATATATAAATATATTGATAAGAAAATACTCAACCCTGAGTTTTGTAATTCATCCATAGCAATGCTGTTCGTAACTAAAGATGTATCTCCCTCATCTGGTTGTCTCTCATGGACAATTATGAATTTTTCCACGTTATCTGTATGGTTATCGCTGTGTAATTTAACTAGCTTTTGACACATTTTAGGATCGATGCCTCCTCCTGATCTCTTGCTTGAATGGACTATGATTCTATGTACATCCTCGTCTTCGAATAAGTCAGAATGGAGAATGCGTTGATAACGCTCTAGCACCTTTCGACGAGAAGGATCTGTAATCAATTGAGTAAATAATGTTGTTTGCATTATAGAAAAATAATTTTGAAAAATACAAAATATTACCGATTATTTTCGACAATGATAGGTTCATTTAAAAATTAATGTTTTAATAAATTATATATATATATATATATATATATATATATATAGGCATCATTCTGGGACAAGTTTACTTCTATGTATTTAAAAGTATTCTTACTCTCTGTAACGCGTTCTCTCTTTCTTCTTCTGTGACGAGAGCTGGATCTGGATCGCTGAGGCAGGGCCTGATAGTCCTGCTTCGAGCTAGATCTTTGATTAGAACCCGAAGAAGACACACTTTTACCCTTGGAAAGCCTATTATTATTGCTCCGCTCAGCCTTCTTTCGAAGTTCTTCCTTTTTATCCAGCTGAACTATCATGAGTCTATAAAACTTGTGAATAAATTCGTATTAAAAATTATGAAGAAAAAAGTACAGTTCTGTATGTTTACCTGTAGGACAATCACCAGAGTGTTCTTACATGTAAAGAAATATTCATGTATGATATGAGCTTGTAATAGGTTATGAGAAGGAGGCGAAAGACAAGAAGGTGCGTCCTGTAGAATGATATTAACCATAATGCTCCATACATCGATGGAGCAGCATATTTCCTTGGCTCTTTGAAGCTTCGTGGGTCGTTCGTTTCTTGGCTTGATTTCCTCGTCTTTGGGAGATGTGATGAGGAGTGTGAATTGAAGGAGGCTCCATGACCAGATGGAGAGAACTACAATACAGAGGATCTTGTTCGTATTGACCTTTTCATCCTGTAGATAATAAAACAGTAGGAGAAGGAAAAAGATAACCCGTAATAATAGACAGGAAGCTATAGTTTCTAGATTATATAGTCAAATTTATAAAAAATAACTTTTTATGTACGGAAAAGTTTGTTGTTAAAAAAGTTCAAAAAAAAAGATCTCACAAAACACTTTAGTAGCCGTTTAGTAAATAGTATTATTTACGAAAATCAGGTGATTGTGAGCGATTTTATCATCATGTCTGTACCATTTAAGAAAATATATGCTACAAATGAAAAAGTCCAGATCCATAGCTGAGACGTAAAGAGTTTGATTCACTTTAAAAATATATATATATATAATATGACATGAATATACTATGATTTAAATAATGATCTCATGTCCTAATCCAAGCTTTGAAACTTAAAACCTTTTTAATAGTTGGTCCTTATGAAGATTATATTTCTCTTGCAATTACTAACTACTCAATCTTAAACAGATATCTGCGTTTTATAAACATACCATGCATTGATATGCTCATATTGCAATACCAAATGAAAGGTTGATCATTATAGTTTAACCAGATATGTTGATATCATTGATAGCACTTTTAACTGTATGTGCTGAAAGAAAAGCTGTAGCCATAAAAGGAAAATAAATCACATATATTACGTATGTAAAATATTGTACATCAAACACACATTATTTTTGCTCCGTTATTTTTTTAAGTAAACAATTGATGATCGTTGATAGTATCAAGATTGAGTGTCATTTTAAAAATATTGAAAATGTATATGCTTTATTGTGTATAAAATATACTTCAATTTAATGCAACCCGAACATCGGGACTTTTTTGACTTCTGTACAACAATAGTTTAAGTACAGGGTTCTCAGCATGAACACTCCAACTTGGGAACACTTTGGTAGCGGAAAAGAAAAACAATGTTATTTCTGTGGAGAGAACCCGAAACTTCGAGACACCTTCTATGGTCTTACATAAAACTCCCACATATGTATAAAGGAACGACAGAAATAATTAAGAGACACTGGACGATTACAACCTCCCAGAACGACTTCATACTAAGTCAATGCAATTATAAAAATCACAGTATTTTATTTATTACATGAAAGCAAAAATAATTTTAAGTGTTTGTAAGATTCTCAAAAAATTATTTTAAATTGTTAAAATCAAAAATTTAAAATACATGTTTTATTTCTTTATTTACATCTGAAATTTTATACTACTTTCTATCACTTGTTTTTCTGTATTTGTCCTAAAATGAAGATCATAGTCTGTGGAGTATCAAGAAAAGTTTTCTGTAAGCTTTGGTCCCCCCGTAGATCATAGATATGTAAATAGCAGAAGAAAATACCATTCACTCAGAATGCCTCACCTTAAAGGAGTCAAAGAACTCAATGATATCCGCAGCAGTTCCTATGTAGACGAGAAGAAGCTGGGAGAGCTCATCTCGCGTCATTTCGCCTTTTGGAAGCATCCATCGACCAATGATGAGTATCAGCATAAGGAACTGCTCGATGATAACCACAAGGGTGTCTTCATCTACTGGAATTTGCTCCAAGTCAATGGGCATCTAAACATGATGAAAATATGCATGAAATACATATTCAAAAGAAAACATAATGAGAGTTAAGCAGACTGATGATTTGACTGATTTATATACAATCTCTCAATTAATTAAATATACTTCATAAATATTTTCCATAATGTTATCGTTCAGAAGAATAGATGCTAAGCTTTTTGGGTTCTTCTAATAAACATAAAATGGAAACATCATACAAAGAAATAATGTATTTTTGTTTGGGTGATGAATTATTAAAAATGAGTATTTTTTATACTTATTTGCACGTCATAACACCCAGCCTAAATGTAAAAAGAGAGCCTAAAAAGTTTTATTCGTTTTGATTATATGTTGACACAGAGAGTTTCTTTAATATTTTGGGCCTAATAATAAGTAAGAATTTTCAAACGACTAAGAAAGAATATTAACAAACAGCTTCATACCGAATTATTTACAGAAATACTTTTATGCTTAAAAATAAAAAATACACGACACTGAATCATAGAAAAGTCCAAAATGTAAATATTAACGTTTTAAAGTAATGCCAGATAAAAACCATTTATAAATTTTGCAAGTTAAAAATATAATTAATATGAAGAAATTCTAACCTTTAGCTATTTTCATATAGCCTACAAGCGCAAAAACCACCAACAATTAAATATGATTCAAGCCTTACGAAAGAACCTTTTTATAAATATATATTTAAATAAATAGTCAGCTTACATCCTTCAAAACATCGATTTCCATGGAATGATTAGAGCTATTCGAAATGAAGCCTGGGCTTAAAGCGCTACTCGCTATCGTTGTTGTCCTAGGAGTGGTACTTTTACTAGATGTAGTTGTCAGTGGCTCTTCCGTTGAATTAGAGACAGAGAGTTGAGCGATGCGTTTATTCAGCTTATCCAACTCTATAAGCCAAATGGATGGGCAAACAGAAGCTAAATAAAGGAAAACAGAGGGACTAAACCTGGAGGGTAAAAAAAGAATAAATATTACTTTTATGACCTATAAATAATGGTTATTCCTAATGGTGTGTGTATTTATGTATGTAGTAAGACTTACCATTTCCATTCTTGACTACTCTTTATTGCCAGTGTAAACATTCCCTCAAAGCCCAGTAGCACTGCCGTTAATGTTAAATACCAGTACCAGGGATTGTCCTTGAGGGTCACAATTTTATAGACGGCAATAATGCCATGAGCAGAGAATATAAGACGGGTTATGATTCCCTTTATAGTGTCGATGAAGCCTGCCATGGCCTCAGATAAGGAATGAGGAGGATGCTTGTGAGTTAGATGAGAAATGATAATAGTAATAATAATAAAGTTATTATTATCTTATGTAGATCCTCGATCTTATTAAAACAACCATTTTAGACCCACCGCCCCTTTTCTCTTCTCCACTCTAAAAAGAGATAAAAGCGGAACTTTTCCACTTCTTTATAAATAGGCATATATATATATATATTTATCGGGTGCACCATATTTTTTTATATAATGCAAGTGTTAAAAATGCATGAAACCATAATAGCTTATTATCTATATGATGTAAGATATTACTATTATTATGTATTCTTGAAAAAGAAATCCACATTTATTTTATAATATGTCTATAAATATTATCTGTAACTTCTGAACGACCTGGTCCATAGACTGGTGGGTACTCATGAGGGTGACATTTTAGTAAAAACAATCTATAAGTTGTTTTCTCAACCCACATAGACAGTAAAAATAGAATATCTCTTTGGTATGAAGCCTCCAATGTTTTTTCTTTAGAATAGTAATAATAAAATTAAGAACCGTACATTAGGTTCAAATAATAAATGGGCGCACCCAGTAGATGATAACAAACATTCAATTAGAGAAGTAGAAAAAACTAAGGGCTCTAAGAACAACCTACATAGATGTTCGTCCTTTAGAGTGAGGTGCGAAGACTTACTCATTATAATAAGAAAAAAAAACTACGTACGTACGCCTTTTTGGGATGCCATAAAATGAAGGCTACAGAAATATGATTATTATTTTTCATACTCAAACATATCCTAGGGCCTGCATAATCATTGCACGTGCCTTTGTAAATGAAAAATGTTGTATGAACCGAGATTATAGAACATAAGTATTACATATATAATGGGTTATATTTGATTTCCCACATAAAGATCAGAGTGTTAGAGACCTTGAAATCCATGGAGTCATAAAAGGTACTTTTATTATCATTGAGCCTAACTCAATTTACAGTTTATTATTAGTATTATAAACAAGCTGTATAATGAGTATATACGTATTATATCTAACAACATTTGTATTTGTTTATTTACAAATAATCTCAAAAAAGAGCTTTGCATACAATCTTTACTTTTTTTGCCTATATGGTTCGATAGAAATGCATCCAACTGGATATAAATAAGCATTATAGCATTAAAATTAGTCCATCAAACCAAGGATCTTATCAATGAAGTAGACCAAAAATGACCAACCCCTCTCGGGATTCGAACCTGCGCCCCCAACATTGAGAGTTGAACACGCCTTAACGCATACGGCTATCACACTCCTTTTTGTTAACATCTAATTACCATTTAATGTAATTTTTTATATTATATGAACCTTCTTTTTCAAAAATTATATTTTTCACAGATCAATTTAATTCTTTTTCGGAGCCTATTACGTATTTTTTTTTTTGTAAAGATCTCTTGTTGTCTAAATTCAATGAGAATAACCTACATTAATTAATTCAACGTTGTATAATGTTAATCCTTTTGAATTCATAATCTATGTACACAAGTAGAGATGTTCGTGCTCTTATAGAATAAATGAAATCTATTGTCTTATTTTGAACCTGCCTACGAACATAGAGCTATGAACTGCCCTACGTCACGTAGATCTCTGTTTCTTGCCATCTTCTTTCAAGCTAGTAAAAGGAGGATGTGTTTTCCGGAAATTTTGAATATATATCTCATACCGAAAACAATATACATTTATTTCTTATAGATAGTTAGATATAACTTTATTATAAGGCAAACGGTGTTAAATATCATTTATATTATACTAGTTGTAAGCATAGAGATAAAAAGATATAGAGAGCGGATTCCCTTCAATTGTATCTGTGTGTCCAATAAAACAAAGTAATATGTACTACGTCATCGTAAGCTGATCATAGAGATAGATTCTATCTCTATGATCAGTTACGATGACGTAGACAAATTACTATGTTTATATTGAATACACAGAATACAGCTGAACGTTGTTTCTCTGATGTTGAAGGGAATCAGTTCTCTATATATTTGTATATATATGGTTGTAGGTCCGGTGTTGCTCGCGCTAAACAAATGTGAAATAATTAGTTTTTTCTTCTTCTTTATTTCACTGATGAAAAAAACGTTAAAAAATGATGCACAATAAACTTTGATTGCTTAATTTAAAAGAGTGGTTGAAGATAAATACCAACATGCAGCGAGAAAAGTTCTTTGAAAAAAAGGTTCAAAAGTTATTATATTCAAAAATAATTATCCCTCAAATATTTTTTTTTGGTCGTTTTTGGCTTAAAGGACCAAAAATGCTATTTTAAAGCAAAAAATTACCAATGATTACAATACATTTTCATGCCGAGTTTCAACTCGACTGGTCAAGTGATTTCGCCGTAATGCTCAGTCAAATTAACATACAAACATACACACGTTTCTCTTTTATATTTATAGAAGATAATATGGATCAAAGATGCCATGTTTATTGAAGTTTTGGTAAAGATACAATTATATTTGATATATTGACTTAAAGGTAATTCAATATCGATATTCCTTCTCTTTGTTCATTACGCTAACTCGATAACAAACATTTAACCCGAAACCTAATTAAAGAAGTTCACTAAACGGTCTACATTTATATGTTTTTCCTCCTTTTTCTTATTTCATCACAAAACCTCATGATCCTTAAAATAGATGGGCTAAAAACAAAAGCTGGACGTTTTGCAGAAAAAAAAGCTTTAATACTTTTGTCTGGTAGATGATTCAAGTCTTTGGCACCACCCTCAGAAAAAGAATAAGGTTTTAAAGCATGATGTTAATTGGTTAAAGAATGCGTGATGAAGCTTTTATATATTTAATTTTTTATATCAAATGTCTAAAAAATTATATTCGTCTCAGGAATGTCAAGGCTTTTAATCTTTAAATTGATTACTTTTGTATGAATGACGACCTTTTGGCAATGCAAAAGGAATTAAAAAATAAAAAATTCTACGAAATTAAAGTATTTTTTTCCTCACATGACATAATATCCTTATGCATATAAGGTATCACACAATAGATGATGATTCTCAGCCTAACTAACTCTTTCTACAAAAATCAATGAATTAATAATTAATTCCTTCATACTTCCTTTTAAAAAATAAACGGATGCAAAGAGTGTCTAATAGGCTTAGAGCCTTACACAAAAGAACCTACCTTGAATGAGAAAGAAAGTCGTAAAATTTAATGATAAAAAGAAGAAGAAAAAAACTGTCGGAAGCCCCTTTTATAAAAAGACAAAACTTATGAGAGGAGAAACTAATAACAAGAAGAAAATAATAATAGTAATAATCTAAGCATGTGGCAAAAAATCCTTTACTCATTTTATATATATATGTATATATCATCACATATAACTTATTAATTCTATTCGCGTTTTGTTTGGAAAAATATTATCAAGGAAGAAAAAAACTTATCATTTTTCATTGTAGGAATAATATTACATTATTTTTATCGTTATTGGTTTTGATTATGGGCTGGTAATCAGGGCTTGTTTTTGGTATACTCTGGAATTGATGTATTTTACACGTTTGCTTGAAGGATACGACTATGTACATACATAGAATGTGTGCACAAAGGAATAAAGTATAGCCAATAAATTTAGATATAGGAGGATTGCAATCGATTGTAAGATATATGGTGGCTTTAGAAATCTTACTAGGAGTAAGTCTTCATGCTTTTCCTTTGCATTTTGCAATCCTGAATTAAGAATCATAGTCACATAGTTTAAACAATGTAAAAAAGACAGCAAAATAGTTTAAACAACGTTATATGAATCAAGTTTAATGATTTTTGAGGGCATAACATACCAGTTCTAAAGCTTTGGACGAGTCAAACATGCTGTCGTTATTGATTTTAAATCTTATAATGTGATTTTAAAATAATTTTATGACGTGGACCATTTCTTGGCCTAGAGATATATGTTTGTATGTTTCGGATAAGTCAAACATTTTATTGTCAATTATTTTCACATTCAAATGATATTATTTTTAACGATGACCGATACAATATGTCATATATTTTATTATTATATATAGACAATTAACTTCTTCGTGATTGTGTTTTACCGAGTATGAATCCATCATCAATGAGACTTTATTTAATTGGAATAAATCAACCCTTCCCTCTTTAATGATTTGAATTCGTATTTACTCTGACTCATTAATACTGGCATTTGATCACGAATATAAATGAAAAAGATATATTTTTAAATCTTTGCTTCTTTACTATATTATTTATGTCAACCAAAAGAATCTTAAATAATTAATTTTAATAATGATGTCGACACAATCGTATTGAACTTGTTGGCATTTGTACTGATTATAGAATTATAAATTTTGATGAAAACATTTTTTTTAAATCCGTTTAAAATGAAAAACTGATGCTAAATTATATCATGATGAAAAGGTATTTTTTTTGCTAACATATATCAAAAATGTTTTTTTATGATAAATATATATAATATATATGCAAATCAAAGATGATGTTTCATTTTGATAATTTCTTCGATTAACTTTATTGATGAATCAAACTGGTAATTGACTTTTCATGCACACGATTATATACAAATTGGGAATTTCAATTACTTTTAAATGAATAAAGTTATATTTAGTCTAAAGAACGTAGGACTTTTTGTGACATTAACAAAAATAATACCTTTCCTCTTTGAAAGATGGGACAGATCCGTTCGCCAATTACCGACATTCTCTGATATCTCCGCATATCCTTCCACAAACAGTTCGTAGAATAACTCCTGTCCTCACTGAATGCTCAAAAATACCAACTGAAGAGATCCCCAACGTCGCCACTGACTGCTCATAGATCACTGTGCACACACTGACAACTGAAAGATCCACTAAATCGCTACCAAGGACCACGAATTCTTTGAATTGCAATCAATCTCACGGCACTATCAAGGCTGCCTCTAGTACCGACGCCTCTCTAGGTACTTGGCGAATCTTTCATATGGAACCTTTCCCTTCATGATAATAAACTCTGACATTTTTTTGTCGCACTGACCTCTCTCGGATTTTAACAACATAAGCCTCTTTCGTACTGTGAGCTTCGTGTTTGATATGGAAATGTACTAAAGTAATTAACCTATCTTTAGGGACTAATGTTTGTTTTTAATCATATATGTTTTGCCTAATTCATTTGTTATAATTGAATTAATCTTGCCCTCCCTCTATTGGGGACTACATTAAAATTAAAACACTTCAATAAAGAGCTATCATTAATAAATGTCTTTATTACTTTATATGGTACTTATGTACGCAATGTATGCAGCTATAAATAAAAATACTATTGTAAAAAAAACAGAGTCTACTCCTCATTACGAGTATCAACACTTTCCCGTTCCCTCATTCGTTGTTTTATTAATAAAAACACATTTGGAATTTTATATTTTATTCTGTTTCCCTTTAATTTTCTTATGAACAAATTATTTGACTTATTCTTTACAAAAGGAGATAAAAATACCATTGTGATTAAGTTTCTCCTTTGTCATGAAAAATAATATGGCTGACCAAAATGAACAAAAAAGGTCTTTATTTTTTAGGCAACCAGTTTCACTGGTAATAAATTGATTTTTCAATAATAATAGCTAATTATTTACACCTACAAAAACAAAAGATAAACTCCCTATGTTTATATATTACAAACATTTTTCATACTTGCTTATCTTCTCAATTGTTTATTACTTTAATAAGTTTTCTAATTATTGAAAAAAGATACAATCTTAAAACTTTTTGGGTGCAAAACATAATTAAGTACATACATTATATATAGGATGACTGGAAATTATTGGCGCTACACTTAGATTAACTTTAAATACTCTTTTAATTTAAAAATATTCAAAATTTCAAACTTGGGATGGACTTTAAATATAAATACCTGATTTGCCCAATAAAATCTTCTTTAGTTTTCACGACAGCTTCCAAGCAGGACCTGAACCGAGAGCATGCATGCTGAACGACATAGGTGTGTGTAATCGAGTATATTTTGCCATTGGGCATATTAGTTACATTTGTAACTAGTCTAAAATAAATATATAAATAAAAACAGTAAGAATAGGTTTAAAAGAAAAACTAAAAACAAATAAATATAATATACGAGTAGCATGGATTATGTGGGCACGCTGCGTCCAATGGCCCTAGCTGCGGTCCTGGCAGCGTGAAGGGTTGTGGCCGACCTCAAAACTTATACATGTTCCACACCGATATTGCGTGGCATGCAAAGGTGCCGTCTCTCTTCCGAGTGGATACGCTACTGGAGTGGTGGACCTCATGGGCCTCTCGGGATGGGGAAGACGAAGTCCCTACCGGGTTCCAGGCATCGCCACCACCGTCGTTGAAGTAAAAGCATTTCCAGGTCTCCAGGGCCACTTTCTTGGCGGCCACCTCGTTGAGGGAGGGAAGGCCTGCTCTCTCAAGGAGGTCGCCGACGTGGATGTGATCCTATCTTTTGCATCCAACGATGCTCCTGGCGGCGTCATTTATGTCGACCTGTATCGCCCTGTGTGCGGCATTTGGCCCCTTGCACTCATTATCGAGTCTAAGAATGGTCACAGCCGCGGCGGCGTAAGAGATTTTGCCAATCATCATTCCTTTGGTCAGCTACCGTAGGTATTTTCCTCTTGGTAAGTGCACGGTAAGCCTAGAGATGAGTGCAGCTCGCTTTGCTGCTGCCTTAGCGACGTGATGTTGTGAGGTACTGTTGTGAATCCACTATCAAATTTGACTCCAAGAAACTCAATTTCGTCGGATGGGTGCACCTCGACGCCCCCGACGTTGATAGTGAAGACCGCAACATTCTTTTTCTGGCGTTACCCCGATCATGAACTGGGTCTTGGCGGTGTTAAGGACAAGGCCCTTTCCCCCTGCGAATCTGGAGAAGGCGTCTGCCCTTGACTCCAAAAGGGACCTTACTCCCTCAAGAGAGTCTTAGAGTGCTTAGATCCTGAAATGCTACCTTGATCAGCTCCTCTTTGGAGGGACAATATGTCTTGTTGATGTCCCTCTTAATTGAGCCCAAAGCAAAATAATCTATTGGATTACAATCGGGGAGTTTTATGCAACAACTAATTTTGGTTATTTTAGCCGTGTGGGCGGGGGCTGAGTCTTGTTGCAGCACATATGGCCTGCCATTGATCACAGAATCAATCTAGAACTTAACCACAGTTGTCAAAACATCCCTGTAGATCTCCTAGTTGACCTTGAGGTCGACATAAAAAATGTGGAGAGGCACTTATTACTGGCCACACCATAGACCATGATGTGGACAGTGAACGGGGTCTTCATGACCCTAGGCACATCCTTGGCAGACAGCAAGCCCTTCAACCTCTTCCTGAGGCGCTGCAGGGTCCTCATAGGATAGTGAAACTTGTCGGCACTTATTTGTGGTCATTCCGGCGTAGATACAGTACATCATTGTACGCCTTCTCCACTCCTCCAGCCTTTCAAACACATTCAGTTGATTATAGTCAGTTGTTATGGAAAGCTAACTGAGATAGAAAACCACCAGCCAAATATTTAAACCATTTCCCCCCGCCAAAACAGCTGTCAAATATGGCACCAAAAATCTCCTGTCACCCAGTTTGTAATCTAAAACTGTTAATTAATAGACTTTTGAGTCATCAAATGGTGTAGTGATAGAAAAACTGATTCCCCAAATTTTAATCTTTACCTTCACTAGAAGAAAGTCTAATAAAAGAAGTGAAGAATTGACTTAAGAGACTTTTCTACCACAAATATATTTCAACTTTGAAGAAAACTGCTAGAACGACTTGTTTCACTACAAATATTTTTACTCAAAGATTTTATAAGAGTTTTAATAAAATAACTCAAATCCATAGATTGAGTGGTAGAATGAAATATCAAACTCCAGTATCTTCAAGGCACTTTTTTCCGGACTGACTTATCTAATGAATCAATTGCTACATACTCGAAGGATTGGACAGCGCACCAGAGAGCTTTATGGATCAGGCCTCCGATTTTTGACTCTAGCACTACATTGAACACTGTTTGTCAAAAATACAATTGAATACCCATTAAAAGAAATGTTTTATGTATCAAGCGAGTTGGAAAGGTTCTAATATGTCATGTGAGTGTGAAAATAAAACAATGTGTTCATGGATGGGCATTAGGGACAGGCAAAAGTGAATTACTCATCTTTAAAAAAGGACTATGTTAATTAAGTTCAGCCAACATTGTAAGGATTGTGGCAAACTGTTCTACGACATTTATCATCCTTTTTGTCTGCCCCTCCCTAAATACTATCAAGGAGTTAATCGAGCTTAATGAAGCTCAAATAACCGGTTTTAAGCACGAGGACTTGTAGGGAACGTACTTTCGGAATTCCTTTCAAAGGAGAACAATATCAAGAAAAAAACTAGGTTTTTTAGACCTGCAAGGGACTTATTGCCCACTCCTGACCCAAAAAAATTTGTAAAAGTAAAAGACCTTAGAGCAATTATGATATATATATGTAACACTGTTACAGTAAGATACACCGCGCATTCGCTGAAGATTCCAAATACCAATGATTCCAGTAGGAACAATGGATCCGATTTAGTGAGATATTCCCCCTAATCTTCACCTCGTCGTGCGAGGGTCCTCGTCAGAATAATTTGCATAATCCGATAGCTTGAGAACTCTCAACATCCATTGATTTTTTTAGTTTGATGTATAATTTTTGTCCGTTTAATGTATTTTTATGTTTTGTTCGTTTTATTGTAATTTGAAATTACTTTGATGTTTTTTTTTTCAACCAGTTGTTTATTATGTAAATAAATAAAAATGAGACATTCACATAAAACCCAGAGCAAATGTGTTATAAACATTAATAAACATTATAGTGATGTTTTAAGGTCTTACAGAGGAAACTACTTTTAACTATCCCGTCTATTTATATCTGATATAACATGGCACAATTTTATTTGTTTAAATTATTAAAGTATAAATAAAATATAACGAACAAATGTTTGTTTTTTGGTATCTCGGAAAAAACAAAGAAATAAAATAAGACCTACCAGTTTTTGGAAGTATTTATATTAATATAATTATGATAAAGTTTTAATTACTTTTTAGAAAGGGGTTTCCTTGGGTTTCGAATTCGGATGAACAATATATTTATATTTTGTTAAGATATCTTGTTCTAAATATATTGATAGTTTTATAATACAATCTTTCATCTATACTAATAAAAAAGAATTCCGTTCGTTCGTTCGTTTCCCTGTATCTCCCGAACGGTTCATTAGATCTTGACGAAATTTTCTATGAATAGTTTTGAGAGCTCAGGGAGTGTTTTAGTGGGGTTGTCAACTCCTGGAAAATTCGTCATCGCCATGCTTATTTATTTGCTAAAACGTTTTTTGTCATTTTTTAAAAATTGCCCAGTTATATTTTTTCCAAATTTTCTGTGGATGAGTATGAGGTATAAGACGTGTTTTTGTTTTATTGAGTGTTCCCGGAAAATTCGTTTTCTACATGATTACTTAAAAATATTTTTTTCTGTCCCTGTAGTCCCCCCAAATTTAACTTTTGTGGAAAATAACAACATTTTTTTATTGCAACGTCGTGCAAATCAAATTTTAATAACCTAAAGATGGAGAGTGATGTCAATACCCAGCCTTAAGGAATATAAAACGGAAAAAATGGCAATGATGATGAAATGACGACTTTTTAAGGAACTACTTTTCATCAGAATATAACTTTTGCACTCCATGAAATGGCTTAAAAATAACTTCTTTTATGATATTTAAATGCCCAGCCTTAAGGAATACAAAACGGAAAAATGGCAATGAAGACACAATGTAACTTTTAGGAAACTGATTTCAAAATGAAAATCCAATACAATGGCATCACTGAAAATATTCGTGTAATTTCTTCTTCTTTTTACGATGTTTAAATACTCAGCCGTAAGGAACACAAAACGGAAAAAGGCAATGAAGATCTATGACAATTTTTTAAGGAACTGTTTATAATATGAAAAATCACATACGATGACATAACTGAAATATTCGTGTGATTTTTTCTTTGTGCGATGTTTAATACCCAGCCGTAAGGAATATAAACGGAAAAAATGGCTAAAGACACAATGATAACTTTTTAAGAAATTGATTTTAAAATGAAAAATCCAATACAATAACATCACTGAAAATATTCGTGTAATTTCTTCTTTTTGCGATTTAAATATTCAACCGTAAGGAATACAAAACGGAAAAGATGGCAATGAAGAGCTATGACAACTTTTTAAGGAACTGTTTTTAATATGAAAGTCACATGCAATGATTTACTGAAATTATTCGTGTGATGTTTAAATACCCAGCCGTAAGGAATATAAAACGGAAAAAATGGCAATGAAAACCAATGATAACTTTTTAAGAAACTGATTTTAAATTGAAAGTCACATGCGATGACATCACAGAATTATTCGTGTGATTTCTTCTTTTTACGATGCTTAAATACCCAGCCTTAAGGTATACAAAACGGAAAAAATGGCAATGAAGACTCAATGACAACTCTTTAAGAAATGGTTTTAATATGAAAAGTCACATGCAATGATTTCACTGAAATTATTCGTGTGATTTTTTTCTTTGAGCGATGTTTAATACCCTGCCGTAGGAATATAAACGAAAGAAATGGCAATGAAACACAATGACAACTGTTGAAGGACTGATTTTAATATGAAAAGTCACATGCGATGACATCACTGAAATTATTCGTGTGATTTCTTCTTTTACGATGCTTAAATACCCAGCCTTAAGGAATACAAAACGGAAAAAATGGCAAGGAAGACTCAATGACAACATTTTAAGGAACTTATTTTAATATGAAAAATCACATGCAATGACATCACTAGAATTATTCGTGTGATTTTTCTTTATTCCAGACTATTGTCAAGTTGGAAAATCCCGGGCAGTGCCGGGTAACTACGCTAGTATTTATAAAGTTAATGATTCAAGAAAGAAAAAAACGACACAAGATTTTTACACTTTGATATATAAACTAATACATCATAATTTTATCATTACTATATCGATTCTAGACCTTTTTCACTGAGATTTAGTACTCTCGACATTGAAAGTTGAACACGTTTTCACCAAGCCAACGTTCTTCCTTATTCTTTGGTGAGCGTTGATTAAGGACAAAGGTTAATTCATTCTAAAATATATGTTAATGATTTCATCAGTGTAAATATATGTGCATATATATGTTACTAGTTACTATGAATTAATACAGCTATGGTTACTTTGTTCTAATTTTGCCCTCCTATGGCTTCTTGTGATGACCAGGTTACATAAGTAATGAAATTGCATAGTTTGTATGAAAATTGGTTGTGGAATATCCGTTTAAATAATTATGCATAATTATGTATACTTTGTGTGATATTATGTATTATCTTTAAAAAAATAGATTTGGACTTTCCGTACTGTTACAATTTCGCAGTGAGGAGAGATGATGTCTATACCTATATTATAAATCCTAGTTATATAATTATAACGCTATAATGCTATTTATATCCTTTCAGATATTCTATCAAACACATATAGCAAAAATAAAAAATAAAAAAAAATATTTGTTTCTCTGTACATTGTACACAGTATAGAGAGTGTCATATATTTAAATGTTTATATTTACATATTATATATAAATATATACAACACACATATATTATATAATATATATATATATATATATATATATAAAGCAGCATTAACCAAACTAAACAACATTTTAAAAGAAATTATAATTTCAATTGCAAATATAAAATTCATATATATTTGGCCTAATTTTTTGTGTTATAAATGCTCACTCAGGAGGCTTCATTCATTAAAAGAACCCTGAAATTGGATCCCATTTGTTGTGGCTTCAAATTACATTTGCAAAATACATATTTTTCCGCCAACCTGAGTAGGAAATAAAAAAAATCAGAAGTTAAGTATATTCCCTAAAGCAGGGAATGCCTACTTACCTACATTCATGCTGTATATTAATATTTTCCTCTATTTTATGAATGGGAAACCCAGCATGAAATTTATGGAGTTATTGGCATATATCTGAAAAAAAAATTGGAATATCAATTCTTATGAAATTTTCAATATCCATGAAAAATGTTGGAATGTTTCTATCTGTGTTATATATTGTTTGTGCAAGGTAGATTTTGCTTCTAGAAATCAAGTTCGGTTTATTCACCTTACCTTGGAATGGTTCTTATTTTTCTTTTACAACAACATTGAAGAATATTTGTATATATATCTTGCTTTCGATAATGCCTTGATGCATAATTGTTTTAGTTGCATTTTATTATTTGATAATTTTATTGTTGTTGCTTTTGGAAGATTGAAAGTCTTATTTGGGAATAAGTATTTTTCCATTCCTATGCTAAAATTTGCGTTTGGCACAAAAGTATTTTTTTTCAAAAATGTTTGAAATTATTCAGCATACCATTTTTATATATGAAAATCCAACGCTTTGAAAAAGTTATTTCCTTTTTTATTATTTGTACTCTGTCATTGCACCTTTTTGAAAGACTTAAAAGTAACTAGTATTTTTCAAATGAGTCATATTTTATTCTTTGATATCTCATTGATCTTTATACATATCGAATAGATGAACAAAACACTTATACTTGATGATAAAGAAACTCAAATTATAAATGTTATATATTTCACTTTTAAATGTTTTCTTTACATATTCTTATGTAAAAATATACAAAACAATATTTAAAACGATGGTAATGAGTAAAAGATATACAAAAAGGGACTTTGTCGACATTAGCAAAACTAAACTCAAAGTAGATTTAGAAATATATAGCCATGTAGCATGCATAAAAAATAATTAGAATTTAACAATAAAACTGAAATAAGTTTAAAAGACACTCGTTAATTTCACTTGATGAGATTTTTTACAATTATTTTGTAAGAATAATCATATTGACCATTGTCGGTAGCAATTCTACAAGAAGATCTGTCAAACGATGACATACATTAGGAAAATGCTTTATATCTTAGAGAGGCTCTTGGCAATTTCCCTTTTACGTCTCTCGATCATTAATGTTCGTAGTTTTTATTAAAAGAAAAGCATTTTCATTCATTTTCTCTCTTTATGAAATACATTTGCAAAAAAAGAATCGAAAATATTTTAATAATAGTCTTTAAGCATACAAAAATCAACAAAAATATTCACATCTTTGCATGAAAAACTCCTTAATGTGCAAATAGATTAAATATTTGACACTATATCGGAATTATATTTTAGACTGAAACACAAAAGAATATCTTAACACGCTTACACTTAATCAGCATTTCGTCTGGTCTGATCTGCGGACTCACAGATGATAAAATACGACACATGTGGGTTTGTTTTTGCTTTACAAACTTCAACAAACTTAAACGCCAAGGTATGCCGAGCCCATCAACGTAAGAAATTAAGATAAAATATAACTTACGTCTACCAAGATATTATTGAAAGAAAATCTTTGATTTTGGTAGTCAAAACTTTCAAGTTATTGAATACAGAGACTTGATACTTCAAAAATACCGTTACCAACTTAATATAAAAACATTTGATCATTTTTATGTACGTGTAACGTTTTGATTTCGTCTTTAAAAAGTCGGCAAATTGGTTTATTTAATCACTCAACAGATTATTTTATTATTTTTGGAAACCAATTTGAATTATATATATAAAAGCATTTCGATATAAAAAAATGTGCAAATAATTCCTTAATATGCAGCAAAGAAACTACAATCAAAAGTATCCTTTTCCTTTCCCCTTATAGACACAGATTTTGATACCATGGAATTCTTTTTGTTTTGACTTCGTCTCTCAACGTGGAGAAGTTGTTTCTTTCAGTAGAAGAAGAATATCTATATATTATAATTCTATGGGGAATGTATTGAGAATTGCCGCATTGCGTTTTCTTCAGTAAGTACGTATAAGTGAGATATGAGGCAGTCCCTCTGCTAAGCTTGGCAAGAGGTAAAAAAAAATACAATTGACGCGTTTCTTGAATGTCTTATTCCTTAGCATATAGAGTTAATTAAAACATATATTGATTCATTCACAAGAAAAAAAATGTATAAGGTTTGCATGTGACTATGTCAGTTTTCATTTCCTTACAGTGCCTATTAAACATGACATAATGAACCTGTATGTTTTATATTTTTGTGGTCAATTAAGTTCAATATCATCCACAACTTTATTTTTCACCATTACTATCAGATTGCGGAATACATTGACAATAAATATCTCAATTTTGACCATAACATCCATATAAAGCTTCATTACAATATCTAAATCTATTGATTTATTGTTTCTCCTCCAGTTTAAATAAAATATATTTCGTACAATAACCTAAATTGTTAAATGTAAGATCCCCATCATTCTTTTACATACTAGAATTTCAACTTTAGAGTTTTTCCTGGAAAGTAACGGTTCATAATTTAAATACAATCATATTAAACGATACAAAAACAAAATAAAAATGATGAAACATAATAGTTAAAGAAAACTACAATTTTTAAACAGTTATTTACATATTTGAAAATATATAAATCTTTTAATATTATTTCATAAAATTATTCGACAAATTGCAAAAAACGGAACTTTTTTATTTTTGACACTGTACTCCCTGAACTCTTGACTTGAGAAGGTATTTTTGTTTAAAAGCTGAATAATATGCCACTACTAGGAAATAGCCCTTAAAAATAGTAACAAATATTCGTTACGCATGCTCAATTTTGTAATTTGGATAACTTATCTTCAAACTAAGTAGCCAATCTAATAATGCTTGCAATATTTCAAAAATATTATGTATTAGGGGGTATTATAGAAACCTAATATTAAGATATCAAAATGCCATCCACGGCGAAAGTTGTGTCATAAGAAGAAAAATGGATTTTGGTTTGACCCCCCCCCTTACCCCCCCCCCCCAATTGCGTTCAAAGGTTTCGTTATGAAACAAAACTTTGATATTACTTATTTGAAAAAAATTAGTTTTACTAAATTTAGCTATGGTTAATTTATGACTTTGTTATTTTTTCAAATTTTCGTCAAATAATATTTAGTGCCAATATTTGAACAAAAGTGCTGACGCACCAACCATTTTTTAAATAAAAGCTCCTTCTATGGTTCTTTTATAGTTTCAAGAAGGAAAAAGAAAAAGAGGGTACTGATGTTGATGTTTTTAGTTATTTTTTAAATACGTTACTTTTCACATCTTAATTTTCATACAGTAACTCACATGGTTGAGAATATACATCTATGACGTTGATTATAACCATAAACTTTTGCAGATAATAGTATACAGACGAAAAATGTTTTCTCAACTGATAAAGAAAAGCATCTAATCATTGTTAAAGGTAACTTGTTATTTTAAAACTTAATTCTTATTTCTTAAAAAAATATTTTAGAACCCCACAATGAATACATTGATCACGCATCACCAAAAAGTAGCATAAAGGAAGATCAAGCGAAAGAACTACTTTCAGTAGTCTAAGAACATTAAAGCCTTGACACTTTGGTCGCTGTTGTGTGTTACGGATGCAACACCAATGTCAGAATATGGTCAGGAGTAATAAAAAGACTGGAGTTGTCTCTAAAAAAGACCACTTCAGTTGATTATTTGTTTTCCAAAAATGAACGAGTTACCTTTTAGAGAAGTTTTTAAACATTTAGATGGCGCACAAAAAAGACCTCGGACTTATGAAGGTCCCATAGGAAATTAATTGATACAGACTTTACCACAAATTCAATAAAAAGTTTTGAAATAGTTGAAGGAAAAGTAAAATACTTAAATCAAAGTTTACTAGATTCTTTAAGCTCAGATCAAAAATATTTATACGAAATTGCATTAGG
This sequence comes from Caligus rogercresseyi, assembly GCA_013387185.1. Taxonomy (NCBI): domain Eukaryota; kingdom Metazoa; phylum Arthropoda; class Copepoda; order Siphonostomatoida; family Caligidae; genus Caligus; species Caligus rogercresseyi. The sequence goes on along the minus strand of CP045893.1, from coordinate 14,435,829 downwards.
TGTAAAACAGGAAATTTTTCGAATTCAAGCTTTTTCTACAGGTCTCCAGGAGCATTACATGAGGCAAAATGTCTAACCAAAGCCAACAGAATTTTAAGAGCCTATATTTCACAAAAAAGTCCATGTGAGTCTCACATAAAACTAGTAAAATTTATACTAAATTTTTACCCTCCTATATGGTTTCAAACCAAGTAAAATCCTCTTTTCATTGAAGCATTACCAATTCGCCGTAACTTTATTACAAGAGATTGATGAAAATTTAGCCCCTTCGATAAAAAAATGACTCAAGAAAAACGCTTTTTTGCCCACCCTGACATATATTGCTAGAAGGCCTAACCGATAAATAAATGGAAACAAGAATATTTGCCCTGGAAAAAGTTTTGTTTGCAAAAAAGAATATTAAAAACAAAGAAATTTTCAACTACCCAAAACTATCAGTTGTAATTTTAAGAATTTTTTAAATCTTATCGACTGGTCAAATATAAATTTGTCTGTTCCTCTAATTGTGCCTAAAAAGATCTTATAAAAGCAAAAGAACATTCTTTAAAAGTTAATACTATCCTTGCCATTCACAATCAGTGGAAAGAGCTGTTAAACTAGTAACGGAGGCGTCTGCAAAAGTTTATGAAAATAATCAACGTCATAGATATACATATATTATCAACCATGGATTCAAAAAAACCTTACATTGAAAACAAAGAAAGAATATACAATTTAATTTTATGTGTTAAATTTACTGTATGAAAATTAAGATGTGAAAAGTAAACGTATTTAAAAATAGCTTAAAAACATCAGCATGAGTACCCTCATTTTCTTTTTCCTTCTTGAAACTATAAAATAACCCTAGTAGGAGCTGGTATTTAAAAAATGGTTGGTGCGTCAGCACTTATGTTCATTATTGGCACTAAATATTATTTGACGAAAATTTGCAAAAAATAACAAAGTCATAAATTGATCATAGCTAAAAAAAATTAATACATTATTTGAAATCAGTACATTTCGAATTCGAACTCACAATTCATATCTTTGTTTTTCATTTTTCTTCTTCAATCTATCTAATTCTTCCCAACACTTACTATGGCATAGACGGAGGTCTTAAAGAAGTTATCTCCCCCTCTCTTTTTTTCAGAAACAAGTTGGTAGTCAGAAACATAAAACGATGCTAAGAGAGAAGGAGAGAGTATTATTTTGAGGTGCCTTTGCTTGCCCACTTCCACAAAAAACACAATTTATGAAAATTACAACTACCTGTGGTAAATAAACTCCTCTATGTACATACGTAGCCACCAACCCAAGAAGAGAAGTAATACAAATATGCAGGCTAATAAAAAATATACATAATATATCTTATCGACTTTACAGTCCTCTGTATGAGTTATTTTATTTTTAATTATGCATACTGCCTTGTACAATCCCACGTAGAACCTTCCCATCTTTGACTTTTACCGACTCTCTTTTAATTGGAAACATAATACAACAAGCATCAATAAAAAGAATATTAAAAGTACGATATGTTTACAAATAAAGCCTCTAACAGCATTTATTAAAAAGGTGTTATATTCTTTAATTAGAACATATTTATTTTCATTGTAAAAAAAAATCCAAAGAACTTACATGGAAGCGTTTAAAATGGAGAGTCTTAACAAGATAGGCTTTAGGGTAAAGATGACATTCTTTTAGACTAGTAAAAGGACTAAAAAGAAAGGATGTCTATTGGACCATGAGGTGATAAACGCACTACAAAACACTGATTGCGCCAACTATGGTCCAAAAAGAATATAAAATTCCGAAGTACCATATACACAATAAATAACGTAACGACATCATTATAAGCTGAAGAACGGTCAGACAACAACTAAACAGAGAGAGACAGTGACGTTTCATATATATATTTTTTATATAAGAAGACCGATGACATTATTGGACAGTTATAAAATTTCAATGATACATAAAGGAATCCCCAGAGATCAAATAACCCACGATTATCTTTGTGCCTCCATGATGGTGGCTGAGGAAATGAGTTACCACGGATATTTCCTTTTATATTGAAACAGTCAATAATATAATAAGATCAAGCAAAGTATAACATTTATATATCCCATGGTTTGGTTATTTATCAACTTTGAGTTTGTTTGGTCACAAAAAGGCATTCATGTTGTCTAAAAAGTATTCATATATTAATTATGATGAAAAAAACAACAGCTTTTATATACGGGTGAAAAGCTCCAAGTAGTCGGCACCCGTGAGCATGTATCCGGTCGATAACCAAATTGGCGGAATCTTGTCATCTGTTGATGCTACGATGCCCAACATCAACACGGAGATATGGAGATGCTCTGAATGGCTTTGGATTTGTTCTTGAAGCAGATGATCCGGTCATTTTGATTGTTGTATACGGAATCAACTGTAAAGGTCTTCCCGTCAGAGAAGAAGACGACGCGATCACAGTTGTGCTTTAAGTCGGAGATAATGTTTCGGCAACATTCCAAACGAAGGTCTTTATGATGTTGAGTCAACAGTGGCCGTTCGACCTTCCTCAGGGTCCGCCCGCCTAAAACTTTATTTGCCTTGGACTCGGTGGATGGGTCCTCGGACTTTTTATTTGCGAGCTTGAACATCTTCATCGTGGGCATAGCCTCAAAGGTTGCCTTAACTTGCTCAAGTTAGAATTTTGACTGGTCTACCGAAAAGGGGGTTGTCCTTGAGGTCGTTTCCATCAGAAAAAAGCTTCCTGACTCTGCAGACTGTGGCCTTACTGACCGTCAGCTCATTGATGATGCTGCTGGCGGTGTGTCCGGCGCAGATAAGTGTTGCAATCTCGACTCTCTTCGTTTTCATCTTGGCGATGAAGTGACTATTTTTGTAAATAAACATATCAAACGACAGGAAAAAATCTATGCTTTTGATTGATGGGCGCACGGAACAGTTTTTGAAATCACAAAACCTCCAAAAACTTTTTTGAAGACTTATTCATGCCCCGGTTTATTATTCTCTAAAAGAGTGAATAAAAGCCAAAATGTCTTAAGGTATATGTTCCATTTATCTAAAAATAACAAAAAATGTGTTTTTATTTTGATGCTAATATTCTTATAAATTTTCTAATTACCTAAATGTGCTCAGAAACTATTACTTAAATATTTGGATCAATTAGTTCCTTAAAACTAGATTTGTAAGTATAAAGGAACAGGTACTATTTGTCAGCCATATCATTGAAGTTTGTAATTATTTGGGAGAAATATATGGATATCTCCCTAATTGAGATACATATAACATATATAGATAGTGCCAGACGTTTTTTGTGATTACTACCAAATAGACTAAGAAATACCAACTATGGAGCTGTTGCTTTTTTGTACTTTGAGCTCAAAGCAAGATATATATTTAGGACTCAATAAATATAAGTTAGAGAATCCAAGGTTGGGTTGTTATTCAAACAAGGAATATTCAAACCCACTTTATAAACCATATGAGTTTGCACCTTTATGAGTTACTCATATTTTCATGGGTATGAACATGAAATATGAACACAGTTGGAGAGGTAAATAAATACTCACAGCCATTAGTCAAAAAGACTATTTTAAATTTCTATTCGTTTCACTCCAAATAATCTTTGAGGCTGCCGACAATATTTTGTTTATTATTTATTTGCATGTTAAATGGGTAGTATCTTTATATTAAAACCGACTTGGCTCTTGCTCTTTTGATACTTTTTCTCCGTTCAAATATTTCAGAGAAAGTGGAAAACTAACTTTATATAAATATAACATGAGTATAAATATATATTTTTTCATGCCTCAAAAGATAAATTTAATGTGAATGAAAATTCAATTAACCCTTTATATAAGAAGAAAAATACGTTCAGAAAAAATGGTATAGGTGATAGTTATAGCCTATATGATCCACATGGATGTAAATACGGAATATTCACAATATATTTAATATATATATATACTGAAAATTGGTCTACCATTCTTGGTAATGTGATTAGTAGGAGAATTAATGATTTGTTTATTGCATTAAAGTTAGTTCGTGGAATTCATTAAATTCGATTAACTTTGATTAGTTTCATGTGACGATGGACTTTGTATCTTTAGAGGAAAAGAAAAACCGTATGTTTTTCAAGGCAATACTTAAACCATATGTAAAGACCTACGTACCTTAACAACCAATATTTGAATCGCACCTGTACATAGTTTTTTTACTTATTAAGAAGCAGACAATGATTAAAGTATGAAATCGATACTACATTCTTGTTGTTGCCTGTATTTTACTCGTCCAACGAATAGTAATTCATCTAACGTATTCTTTACTTACCTAAGTATACATTTTTGAAACTTCAGATCTCTATTCTGAGTACCAGCTGCTATTTGAATGATAAGATACTCGAATAGCTTTCGTTACCACGATGGATTTATAAATATACATAAATGTACCTCTAAACATCACCTCCCATCCTCTATTTATAACAATCTGATCTTAATATAATAATTTATCATAATGCAATAAAGCATTATTCTTAAGTGCCTGCTATTGAAGCTCTTATATCATTTACGTATTTGAGTAATGATGCAGGATCATTGCTTGTGATGTGCTCAAAGAGAATACTAAAGAAAAATATCTTCTATCTAAGCGAAGAAAGATGCATCCCTTACAATCCAGAGAAACCTTATGCGCACTTTATCAAATTAACTCCGAGGTGATTATCTTGATGACCCCATACGAAGAAGAAGAAGAAGCCCTTTTTGATTCAGTCATAAATTATCTGTTTTCAAGTGGCACTAGAGCCCAAAAGTCAATAACCCTATCTCTCTCTCATTCACATGTGATTCAACATCAACAAAGCATGCTCTAATATATATTTAAATGAATTTATCCAAAGATCAACATGATGCTTATGAAGAAAATTGCCACCATTTCATATGCCATCTCATATTTGTTTTTGCCTATTGCTTCGATTGAAGTGCATATTTGTGAATTTAATAAACATCTTAATGAAAGCAAGTAACAGTTCGAGAATAAATGATTATTCATTGCCTACTTTTCTGTGCTTATAATTGTTTGGAGGCAGAGTGAGGCCCTTTAATAATGAGGAATTGATTATTATGTTTATAATTTAATATGCATGAAGAGAGTTTCACTTAAGAAGGTCAATTATTTAATCATTAAAATACGTGATAGGTGTTGAAAGTAAAAAAGTCTGTACGTTCATGAATAGAAAAAGAGGAAAACTTAAGAAAGCATAACTTAAAAGTTAAAAAACTGGACCAATTGAAGTTATATTCAGCATTTATTTCTAAAAGTCATATTTGACGAAAAACATATAGTATTTTCAATTTACAGGACAAATCACTTTGAAGTTTCTTGGACCACTGGGATTTAATGATAACATCATTAAGATTTATATTAAAACATATTTTATTAAAATGCATACCGGAACAATAAACTTTTATGCAAACAAAGTAATTCAGAGGATTGAGAAAAATATTAATTATCAATCAATAGTCCGAGCAATTGATAATATTTTTTTAGCAAATATAAATTTAATTTCCTTTAACTTTCCTCCTTCATATTGTCCTTCTATTTATATATAGAGTATTTCCATGTATATGTTGTAGTATTCAATAAATAACATACAAAAAATCGTACAATATATAGTTTGCAAGTTTATGAGGGATGGGCTGAGAAAATAACTTGCAGAAGAATTAACAATCTTAGCAATCTAAAACAGGGAATGGGCTAAGATAGTTAATTCGATTTTGCCCTAGATTCAAGGCTCGACTTCAATTCCTACTCTTGGATCCTACCGTCAAACGAACAAACAAAAAAATCTTGTACATACATAAAATAGTCGGAAATTTTGCCATTAAAAAAGTCAAAATATAAAATAAAATATTATTTTGCTTTCAACCAGACTCTTAAAAAGAGCTTAATGCCAATTAATGTCTTGGCTTTGTGAAGGAAATAATTAGCAACCAACTATCAATCGATTGAACCATATAACAATATGAGTTACATTAATACAAATTTTTCATAGAAAATAATTGCAATTAATTTTGGAAATTTATGTTTATTGCTCCATTTATATATATATATATATATATATATAGATATATATATATATATATATATATATATATATATATATATATATATATATATATATATATATATATATATATATATATATATAACAATACAACAAAATTGTGAAACTGGCGTAATAAGTATTTTTCATTTTATTTTCTCTAACCATTAGATTTACAATTTTATTTTTCATGCAAGTGTCTCATTGTTAATATTGTATAACAATATACTAAGTGTACAGTCCTTACCCTTCTTTAATTATCTCAATGTTTAACAGCTTTATTACAGTGTTCGAACTAGGGGGAAATATATATTTAATGTCTAAAATACTATTCATTTTTATTTTCAAAAAAAATATACTATTAGCTAAATAATGACGTAGTTACATAATGCATAGAATGTTATAATAATTGTTGTTTTTGTTCTTCATCTTCCTCGGCATTTTGCTAGAATTCATGATTAAAAGTACTAAATTTATACTTTATGAAGTTGAAGGGAAATAATTAAATTATATTATTTTTCATATTTACTAATTCATTTGTGTTTTAAATGGCCACTTTTCCCCTTATTGGTTGACGGGCCACACAAACATATACATATATAATAATAAATATATATTTCCACCGTCAAGTCAATGCATGGAGTAGCATGTTGAACAAACAATATTGATTATTTGAGTGGAGGGGGGGGGGGGGGATAGAAAGATGGCCACCGAGCTGGTATCAACAACAACAACAGCATATATTGAGAATTTGATTAAAGGTCCTTGCTTGCCTAAAGCATTGATTTATATATACTTCAGAGAAAGAGTAAACACTCAGAGGGCTTCAGAATATAATTAATTAAACAGAAAAAGGAACTCATTTTGAAAATAATCTTTTTAGAGATGTTCATGACATTGAATATTGTGATATTTGAGTCTAATTAATAGAAAAAGTATATTTGTTGTAAGAGGATCAAGACTCAAAACAAGAAAGTTTTTATTTGTTTGGTTTGATTGATGCATGTTTGTAAATTGTCATTTAATTTGGATGTATTGAGTAAAATTTTGTATTTCTTATTATTTAATATTAAATATGAAATTAGTAGTTTATATAATATATATATCATGTTTTTGTATTCATATTTGATATACTTCTGAAGTGAATAGAGGAGGTATAAAAATACATTTTATCAAATCGTTTCATCTTTATTGTAATATTTCGTATTTTTACTTTGATGCTCATATTTTTTAAACAGCTGTTATATTATACTTTTTTTGCAAATGAGTTATATATACTACTTAATTCATAATGATTTTAATTAACTATGTATACTTTAAAGTTTCATAAGCATATGCTAAAAATATATTGTGTTAAAGATGTTCTACAGTTATTTAAAATAATATGTATAAAAAATATATTTTTTATATCAGGACTATTTTTACAGTTCCAAGCTTATTAGGCATTTATTTATAAAAAAATATGTCTGAGACAAGGTCTTAATAAATATTCAAACAACTACTTTAAAAAGTTTATATATATTTGTTATCAATACGATTTTTATAATCCATTTGCTTGCGCAATTTTATTGCTCAAATACATTCAAAACAAATACATATAATATGAACAATGAATCCTACAATTTTAACATAGTCTTCCAAAGAATCTGCACTGTAAAATAGATATAATTTTATAGGGAGTGCGATAGCCGTGTGCGCTAAGGCATGTTCAACTCTCAATGTTGGGGGTGCAGGTTGGAATCCCAAGAGGAGATGGTCATTTTGGTATCCCTCATTGATACGATCCTAGGTTCGATAGACTAATTTTAACGCTATAATGCTTATTTATATCCAGTTGGATGCAATTTTATCGTACCAATTAGTCAAAAAAATATTCTTATACTTTAGTTGATAATAATAAAATTATGCATATCATATAAAATTAAATTATGTAAGAATATATTTCTTTAAGGAGTCCAAAAATACACAGCTTTTTAAGACGCTAAAAGTTAGTTAAAAATAATAAAATATTATTCTTCATTCAAGCATGCTAAAAACACAGCTTTTAAAAAGTCTCAATTAAATAAACCATAACTCCTTTCCAAAGAGTTGATTATGATTGCAAGGAAAGCATTTATACAACTTGCATTTTTTATTAATTCTAAATTTCGCATGCAAAAAGATATATATGTTTATAAATGAAGGTATATAAGAGGCATTCACCAAGGAGACCAAAACTTATTCATTAATCATGACTTCTCCCCTGCATATATTTTAATTTCCTTTATTTAGTATATACAAATGGTTTTAATTACTTGAAGCATTCATTAATCAAATTGCATGAATTAATTTAATATTACAATTATCTCCTCTTTCCTCTTTTTTTGCTCTAACAAAAATTCAATTGTATATACCGTGAGTATTTCTACCTTCTTACTATTCAATTAATGATTTTCAATAAATCAAAAATCCAACTTCTGTGTGTGTGTTTATATATATATTTGTGCTTGAATATATGTATATATGAAGGAGAACTGAAGGCATAGGCATGATAAATATAGAGGCAGTCGTACCCATACTTCTATTACTGTTAATAATAATAATATTCGATATTTGGCATAATTAATTAAGGCTGCCAATATCGAGAATATTGCTGTTGTAATTAATAATTGTTTTATACTAAATGCATGGAACAGTAATAAGAGTTAAATATTTGTTGTAAATCCTCCTTAGAATCATTTGCCTATATAATATATACAAAATAACTCTTCCTACCTGATATAAGCCAAAACCAATGTATAATTCATACCAAATAAAAACTTAAGCTGCTGCCCCCCACTCTGTTTTTGAGTCAAAATTCCTGAATTAGGAGCGTCAACTTGGAAATGAGCTGGAGGCCTCATTAAATTTATCAAAACAGTACAAAATTTCTATTGGAACGACATCAGAAGGATTTTAAGAATGCATCGCCGTTTTAAATGGAATACAAATTTGTTTTATCAATTGTTGGTTTATAAATATGGTTTTTTATCTGGACAGTAATTATGAAGTATAATGTTTATTTTCTTTAATTGCACAAATGTCCATATTTGATTTGATTTCTTATGTTATCTGTATGTTTTTAGTGTATTTTTTACATTGTATTCTTCTTTGCAGTAACAGAATAAAATTATTTGAACCATAAAAAACTGAAGCCTTTAAATTATTGCTCAAAATAATAGTAATAGAGTAAATGCTACACAGATACGGCAAATATAAATGTTTGTTTGTTTCTAAAGTTTGTTTTTAAATTTAACTAAGTCTGATTGAATTGGGTTTTTATATTTGCATATGGGTAAGTGTGTCGCGAATAACTTAGGGGTCGGGCCTTAAAATTATAAAGTGCAAAATCCATTTATTTACAGCATAAAAATAATAATAACTGTTGTTTAAAATATTCAGGGATTATATCTCTCTACATTGGTAGTTTTTGTACTATACAAGTAAATATTCCGTACTAAAAAGTAATAAAATTTCTTTAGTTGAATGGAGAACTCATTGGCGGGGCTCCCATTCCAATCTAAATATTTTTATTTATGGAAACAATATGTTTGCCTTCCTTCCGCAAGAAATCTTCGTTTTGATCCATTATGAAACAGACCCGAACAAAAAAATAAATTCCCATATTAGCAGTTGTAGGCCAAACTTTTCAATAAACCGTTCCCTTAAAACATCTAAAAACAGTATCACCTTGGGCATTCCATTAAAATAGAACCAGAGTTTCCCTTGCATCCCTATAGAAGGAACAGAACTTATGGTCTCTTGTTTTGCTGTATATAGTACCATAAGGTAAGGTGTTTGTAACAATTATATATTTAAGCTAAATTAAGACTTTTACGCTGAATATCACAACTTGTTGGCCATGGAGAGCTAAGAAGATATTTAGGCTGCTACAACACTTTAATAAAATATTGAAGAAATAATACATTTTAATAAATTGTTTATTAAAGTTTTTACCGATTCTGCATGATATAAACGGTGACATTTTATACTAGATACAATTTTTATAGTATATACTTTTAGTAGTTATATGTTCTCTATACAAGAGAACTAATTAAATCTTGTGCCATCAAAAGTGAGACGAATAAGCTTCATATTTGCACTGTAATCTCAAGGCTTAATTGAATATTTATCAACAATTTGTAGTATATGCATAAACATACAATATTTCATATTCCTTTCATATTTTAATAAAACAATGGATGTCGTGAGGGTAATGTTTTTTAATTGTTAAAGTGAATTTATAATGCATGTTAACATGTTTGTATTAGTATGTACGTTAAGTATATTCTTTTGTTGTTTCTACTTTTAAATAAGCATTTTTTGTACTAAGAAATAATATTTTATACCTCTTACACACCAAAAAAATAATCATATGTGATGTTAAGTTCATTTTGAAATATAATCATAGAATAGCTACCAACCCAAATGATTTGATGCCCTTTGTATATATTTATATAAAAGTTTGCAATAATAATGTGCCAAAATTTAATTACTTTTTTGGAGAACAAAAACTTAATTATTTCCCATATTAAGCTCTGATTATTATTAATATAAAACGTATTATTATTATTGTCAAATGCACACTGTGGAACTTCAACCGTATAACAAGTCGGCTGATAAGTCCCGAGACTAACTAAGAAGAAACATTTTCTTGACAGAATTCGATTTTATTATTCAACAGTTGCCTTCGAGGACGATACAGCGATTATAGCGATCTTTCAATATTTCGATTCCACTTTTAAAGTAATCTTTCATTTTATACCAAAAATAGGCTTCTGTCTCGGCGATTACTCCATCATTGTCCTTAAATTTCTTGCCAGCGAGCATTCGTTTCAGGTCTGCAAACAGGAAATAGTCGCTGGGGGCCAGATCTGGAGAGTACGGTGGATGGGGAAGCAATTCGTAGCCCAATTTATTTAATTTAGCCATTGTTTTCATTGACTTGTGACACGGTGCATTGTCTTGGTGAAACAACACTTTTTTTTCTTCAAATGGGGCCGTTTTTCAACAATTTCATCATTCAAACGCTCCGACAAGGCTATATAATAATCGCTGTTGATTGTTTTCCCCTTTTCAAGATAGTCAATGAATATTATACCGTGTGCATCCCAAAATACAGACGCCATAACCTTCCCACCTGACTGTTGCGTTTTTCCTCGCTTTGGATTCGGTTCATCATATGCAGTCCACTCAGCTGACTATCGATTGGATTCGGAGTGAAGTGATGGAGCCATGTTTCATCCATTGTCACATATTGACGCAAAAATTGGATTGATTACGATTGAACAGCTTCAAACACTGCTCAGAATCATCAATTCGTAGTTGTTTTGGTCGATTGTGAGCTCTCGCGGCACCCACTTTGCACAGAGCTTTCGCATGTCCAAATATTCATGCACGATATGTCCAACGCGCTCTTTCGATATCTTCAGAGTCTCAGCTATCTGGATCAACTTCACTTTACGGTCATTTAAAATCATTTTGTGGATTATTTTTATGTTTTCTGGTGTAACCACCTCTTTTGGGCGTCCACTGCGTTTATCATCATTCGTGCTCACACGACCACGTTTGAATTCAGCAAACCATCGACATATGGTTGCTTTCGATGGAGCAGAGTCCGGATAACATTCTTCAAGCCAAGTTTTAGTTTCGATGGTATTTTTTCCCATCAAAAAATAATGTTTTATTAACACAAGAAGTTCGTCTTTTTCCATTTTTTCACAATAACAAAAGTAGCTTCACTTAAAACGCAATATCTCACAAACTAGTTGCAGACAACTGTTATATTTATGCATATATGTTTAGAAGGTTGGTACTAGCTGACAGTCATATGAAAACAAATCCACTGGCACCATCTATGTGTTAGACTCGGGACTTATCAGCCGACCTTGTACACAGATATCTTATCTTATCTATAACATTGTAGCTATATATGTATGTTTTATCCTATATCAAAAATTTAACAAGATTTTCATGACACATATTCAATTATATTTATTTTGAATGGATAATTTTTCCTCCTGATATGAATCATATTTAATCAATTTATAGAAGAAATGCTTATATCTTGTGAGAGCTCAATATTTATAATAATCAATTATAAAAGCATTTTGTGATGCGTTTAAAAGAGAATATAGGCTATAAAAGAATTTATAATATTCCAATTTACTATAAGTTTTTAATTTCCTAGCTTTCACACCTTTCTCTAACGCTATCCTAGTGTGAGTGATTATATTCTTTGACATAACACTTGTTATACCATCTACTTCAATGGTTACATACATACCGGGCTGTTAAAAAGTTTAGCATCACCTCTTTAATGACGAATTGAATAAATTGGGTGAATCTTGCTAAAATGTTGTTTAACACGCAACAAAACAGCTAGGTTTTTACCTTCGAATGAGACTTCCCTCAGATATATGTCTTTGTTTTGAGATACAAAAGAGGAGAAAAGACTCGAAGTAGCCGCTTTATCCCTTTGCTGGGCACACCAGCCAAGGCATCGTTAAGCAGCTCAATGTGAGCCATCAAAGATTCTATAGTGTAAAAAACGTCTGGATGATGGAGTGTCTCTCAAGGGTCGTTAAAGGCCAGTCAAGTTGATGCCAAAAGAGACACAGAAGGCATTTGAAGCATAGAATATAATGTCCATGGCCAAGTTCGCCAAGACGAATGGTTTGGCAACGTCCAAGGTGTCTCTTGTCATACAAGCATTCAGGATCATGTTCCAGAGGTTTATCAAGAAGCCTCTTTTGACAAAGAATTTGCAAGAAATTCGTGTAGAACGCAGTCAACTACTCCTGAATGACCTTAAACATCATGTTGATATTCTTCAGAAACAAGAAGACGTTCACGGTTCACTCAGGGATCAACAAACAAAATGATGGTGTCGTCTTCTTTGAGGACAAGGCTATTCAGATCAAACATGCCAAAACATGAAATATCTTACCTCCGTGGTTATGCTGGTCGTGGTGGCGTCAACTTTGGACAATATAAGCCCGTGTGAGTATCCATTTGATAGAACCCCACAGTGATTGCTAATTTGGTGAACTTCAAGACCAAGGTACACCTACTGATCTGCTGATTCATTTAAATTTAGAAAAAGTTGCCACACAAGGTGGTGTACCTGAACACTCGGCATGACCTTTGCAGCAGTGAATAAAGGAATTCATGAAATTCTGACCTGTGACTTTCTGGCCTCGCCAGAATACCTAGCTAAACCTCACGGACTACAACATCTGGTAGCATAGGTATGAAGTGAAAAACCTGATTTATACTTAACAGAGATCTGAAGTCCTCCATAAAGAAACAGTCTTGGCTCATGAAGAAAGAGGACGTAATCAAAGTGCGCTCAACCTTTCGTTGAGCAAACTGAAGTCAAATTCATGAAATTATGTGTAGTAATATTTGTGTAACATGTCTCTATGGTATTTTTTAAATCCAAGTTCACCATGAAGAATTAAGAGCAAAAGTTGGTTACGTTATGAAGATGATACAAGACTTATAGATGCCCCAGTTGTAGACTTTGTTGAAATACATATTCATATGAACAAAATCTGAATAAAGTAGTTTTTTTTGTACACCCGTACAACATTTATATTAAACTAATAGGATATTAACGTTACATCCAAATCTGAGGTACATAAAAATAAATTGTGACATTTTAACATCTAAAACTCGATTTCATCAAATAATCTATTCACAAAATTAAAAACATTTTTTGATAGGGGGGTTTTAGTGCTTCTAAGTTTGTAAAGAAGATTTTGAATTTTTGCGACAATAAAATTTATTTTGGTTTGATCAGGACCTTTATATATAAAACAAATGCTATCAATTCTTAAAATATGACCAAACTTGTATAAATTTTTGAATAACTAGATCCCATACTTTTTTCAATGTAAAACAATCCAATAAAAATGCCTTCCTGTTTCAATCTCGGTGTTACAGAAATAACAAACCCTTTCCTCTTGCGTTCTCCAAACAAAAATCTGAATAAAAGTAGTTTATTATATATTATACATTAATTTGATAATTCATTGTTATGCTTTTAGTTGCTACGTTTATTAGTCATTAAAAAGGAGGATAAAGTAAACATAATATAAAACAAATCAATATATGGAAATTATATTTCTAGGACTCACATGAAATATTTACGATTTGAATTCCTTAGGTTCATCATAGCAATTTTATGTCGCAATCAATTTTTGAATAGAAATAGAATCAAAACAGCGACAAAAGATATATTTTCCTTAATACTCCATCAATAAATGATAAAAATGAAATGATTTCGAAGTAAGTGCTATATTTTTCAACATCATAACATTAAATTACTTCTATTTATTATTGTTATTATATATATATATATATGTCTTTTCTTATTAGCTAAATATTATTTTTAAATCATGTCTATTCGTAATAAAATGGTTTGTCAATTATTGCTTAACCCAAGACACACCTCATACAAAATCATGAGCGACCAAGCAATATTCAGATCATCATCAATTTGATCTCTTATTGATTGATAGGTCTAGTTTGAGCATTGCTTCTAAGCCTTTTTATTCATAGGAGCACCCATATTTTAATTATAAATTTGGGTGCGTCTTTAATTGAATAACAATTATTATAATAGCTCTGCTTGTTAATTTCCAATAAAAACATTTCTTTCTCTATGATACGGGCGAAGAAGAACTGCCGAGAGGGGAAGTTCGAAATTGATCAACCTCATCGAAAATTAAGTAGTTTTAATGCTTATTCATTTCCTCAAGGATGTAGCTCAATCCAACCATTGGGACAAAGAAATAAGAAATAAAGATTGTATATTTAATTGACTAATTGTAATTGTAAAATGCTGATTCATATCAAACGGATGCGATCTTATCAGAACAAATATTTTTTTTTTTGATGTTTTACTTTTATAATATATAAATAGTCATATGAAGATGTAAAAATGATACAAGATTTAACTTTATGTAGTTCCAAAAATTAGATTAGTATCAGCTTTTTTCATCTCTAAATAGACTACTATTTTGATTACTAAATTATAACCACCATAGTGCTTTATGAGATTTAAAATAACTTTACGATTGTATATATATCTTTTTTTGTCGACAAAATTACTTCTTTTATCACAGAAATTTTCTAAGAATTCGAGAAGAAAAGTAATACTAATAAAATGATCAAATCCATTTCACAAACCAAACAATATGGATCACCCTAATATATCCGAAAACTATTAGCCAAAAAGCAACTACAACATAATAAATTGTGTGAATATGAAGGTTCAAAAATACTACATTTTGTATATTAAAAGTTGTACATGACGATGAATAAGATGTAATGAATATATATTTTCATGGATAGCTAAAAATAATATTTTGATTCGTCAAGGACAACATAAAATGAAAGACAGTTATTAAAATTGGGACAGGGGGGCAGAACTCATGTACACAAGAAGGATACTTCCAATGATAAAAATCAAAAAAATATGACGTCATCACTTAGACGATTTGCCTGTATATCTAATACCTACACCATCTAAATAAATAACAAAAATAAATAATAATATGGTGGACTAATATCAATGAGGCCACACAACCTTGTATATAATTTCATATAAAAATAAGATTTTTATGACTCTATGTAACTACATTCACATGATTTTAAGCAAAAAAATGAAATTGGTTTAATAATATGTTATTTGCATTAGATTTCGATTTTTAGGCCGAAACTCAGCCAATTTATTAACATCTGAAAAGGTTTGATTATTTATATTTTTCACTATTCCAAAAAAATAGTAGTCCTTTCTATCAAACAGACAGAAAGATAATGAGAGAAAAGAAAGAGAATATAGATATTTTTATGCCATAAATCATAACAAATCGATAATGTGACGTCATGTGTGACGTTTCAGTTTTTCTTTTCTAATCAGAGTAATCTAAACATTGCGTTCTGCGCATCTTGTATTATTTATTATCTTAGGGACAACCCTACAATTCTTTTTCTTTTGAGATATATATTCGTCAGAAAATCTTCATTCACGTCAACATTTCGATTAAGATGCCCTGGCTACACACCTACAGGATTTGCAGTTTACTTTTATTGTTAGAGTTGTTGACGAAGAGAGAATCTATAAAAGTTGAAAAGTGAAAGACTCTCTCTTCACTCAGTCAAGTCCTAACATGACTTACTCTTATCAGTGTGAGTTATTCAATGTTACTTGCGAAATCGGCGAAAGTGATACGATCTTCCATTAAATAATTAACATTTATGACATGACCAAAAAACCATTTGCAATTTTCCTAAAATTAAAGACTATTTCTATCAATAGTTGAAGCATACAAATGACTCTTTTGAAATTAACTCACCTTCTCTTCGAATAAAAACAAAACTCACGCACGAATGATAAACGGGTGACAATATAAAAAGTGCACAATAAACGGATTCAAAAATATCAAATTATCAGTTTCCATCAACTATGATCAAAAAGTGTCTTCACTTAAAGATGTATAAAATAAATTACATTTCATAAAATACAAAACTATAAACAAATGCATCAAGCTACTTATTTGGAGAAGAGAAAGTTAGCTCTCTGTAAAAGGAACCTATCATACACTCACAAAAAATGAACAGATAATACTTATTATGACTATGTTTCTTTAGTTAACATATTAGTTCCACCATATATTCTAAACAGTAAGTAGAAATGATTACAGCAAAGGGTCATCCATCTTATCTTTGATCACATGAATAAATAAAGAGACCTAATATCCATTTTCCATGCAAGAAAACATGACTTGTATATATATTTTTTGTAAATAACTTAGTAATAAACTCTCTGATTGTTATTTTTCTTCTTCTTTTTTTGTTGGTAATTACATGCCTTGCTACAAGCTACTCCAGCCCTAAATTAATCACAAAATAAATTTAGATCTCCAAGGTGGAATGTAATATAAAATTATACAGAAAAGAATAAATAAGAGTGCTTCTTTTGCCTTAATGAAAAAAATGATTAACAAAATTCTATGTTTTTATAAAATCATTACTCTATTTAATTTACAATATTTTATATATAAGTATCCCATCGTAAAGAAGCCATGTCTTATGTGTAAGTAGGAATATTTTGTACTGCAATAAGATAAATTTTAATATATGTATATGATTAAAATAAATTAAAGCTTATTAAGGCCTTCAAATATATGCAACTATAGCCTAATGAAGGCGGGATGGCATAGCTATGAATAAGAAATTATATTTTAAATATTTTATTATTATCAAGCTCACTTAGGTTTTTGACGTATTTTGAATTGAGTTTATTGGTTTACTACTTAAAGTTTATTTTTTAGAATATTATTATGATAAATATTTTTATTTTAAACATTTAGCACTAGAGCTACCAGACAGGTTGACCCCCCCCCCCCCCTTGAACAACCATTAACCATGACCCATATAATAAATTAATAGTTTTTATTTATAAGATTATATTAAAATATAAAATATTGAGAACATTAAATTCACATATATATTATTTTTCGTCTAAATAATTTTGACATTTGCATTTGGTAATTCTTTACCGTAATTTTACTAGATTTTCCACAAACACAGCATTCACGTACAGATCATTTATTGAAAGTTTTATTATTACAATTCTCATTTTGGCAATGCCTGCGTTTCTTTGATACTGCATTTCTTGGCGAATTTGAATTGTCCAAATTATTAGTTCCACACATTTCCATGGCAAAATGTCGCAAAAATGGACGGCGAATGCAATTCTTTTTCAGAGTGTCTTTATAAAGAATCCAAGCATTTATCTCCGCTAGGTCGAAAATGAAAAAAAATCTTATTTGTTTATTCCAATTATGCAAAAATATTTAAATATAACATTTATTTGCAAATATGATTATGTATACAGCTCTTTAGCTTACTTAATTCATTAAGTAAATGATACTTATAAGTTATATATACATACATATAATATATATATATATATATATATGCCTTAATTAAAGTAAATGTATTGTGCTAATAACAAATATTATGCTAAAAGTACTGCGTACACATTAAATTTGAAGCAATTAAAAGTTGCTTAAAAGTAATAATTCATATATCCCATAGATGAAATTATTTTTCTTGGCAACGGACATAAATATTTGATGTTATCTTTTTTCTCTGAAAAGAAAAACTTTGTAGAATATTAATTGATTGTAATAACAGTTTCAAGTTTTTTTAAATTGCTTCATTCATGAAATTGATTATGTTGATTTATTAATTTTGCAAGAAGTTACAGCACACACCAAGAAGTAAAAGTTTAGAGAATTAAGAAGAAACATTTACTACATATAAGGTATTCAATAATTTACAAGTTATTCTCTCTAAATATTGAATGACTTGTATGTCAAATAAACTCTAAGGTGCTTTTCCCTATCCTCTAAAATGATAAGACAAATACATTTGAAATTTATAAAGTATTTTTTTTTTTTTTTTCGGCCAAGAGGCAAGCTTTATTTATACTTTTTCATTTCCACAATTGCGGAGGTATAGGGACAAAAAAACACACATCTAAAACAAATACAATTATAGGCACACAAAATGTAATTTCTTAGATATAAATATTTCATGATTCAATGATAAACGTTGAGCTTTGCATGACGAAGCGTCGAAACTACTGCTGTATACCATGTCAGATGTGAGGGCGGTGCAGGGGACCTGCTCGTTGATGATGGAAAGAGAGAAACGTCGGAGCGGTTCTGAGCGTGAGGTGGACCCGGAGGTGATCACGTGTTGAGTACTCCGGAGCTTTCATTGTGCTGTACGAGCTCTTCTTAGAGAAGTCCTCCTCGTTTTCGGCCAAAAAGCATGTCTATTTATAAAGTATTATAATGTTTTTGAACTAGACAGAAACTATAACTAATTGTCTTGAGCCTTTGGAGCTTTCCAAAGCTTTGGCTACCATTTCCCATAATAAGTATAAGTAAATAAACATGTAGGCTTGTTTCATTAAGAATACTAAGCATTAGCATGGGTGCAACAACCAGTTATTTATATTAGTTCCACACAGTCAAAAGAACTAATGAAGCCTCATCACTTCTTTACTAAATAGCATTAAAAACTGACCAGACTTTTAATTCATCATTATAATAAACATGAGTTTATACTTCATAAAGTTAAAGACTCTTTTTGTTTCTAACTAAATTTTCGTTATTTTTATTTTTAAATGTGTTTCATTATATAACTAACACTTGCATCTTGATATTTTTTGTTTTGAAGCATATATTTGACAACTAACTGTGTAATAAAAAAATACCCAAATCAAACAAATTTTCTTAACGCATACAAGTCATAAGTAATAATTTTTTCATCATCAGAAAAAATATTTTACAAGTTTTTTAAGACATGTATTTTGTTTTAAAAGTTTGCATTGAGGTATTTACAAGACAATAATTGTATCGTAAGGTTTTTCATTTAGTTTGTTTCAAAACATGATTTTCATTATAATGCTACAAGCAAGTAATTGAGAGGTCATCCAGTGTTTAAAAAAAATGCTCACGATCCAACATTACAAAGAAAAAACTATTAACCTTTGCTAAATGTATAATTATTTTAAGCTAATCCCAGAGTTTTTGTACAAAAATATATTTTAAATTTGAGGATTGACTATGAATTTTTAGATATATATAATTTGACAAAAAAACTCTTATGTCGAGCTTGCGTGTGAATTTTTTAAATATAAATTCATTAATCTGTTTGTACTGCAATCGGTATAATCATTTATTTATACAATCAGTGCTATATGCACTGTTTGAAGTGCATTCCCTAACTGTATGCTTCATTCTGAAGAATGAAAAAAATCTATTAATTTTCAATAGAACTCTATTTGAACAGAAATTTTATATTAACAGAAAACATTTAATCAACGGACTTTATGTATAATTAAAATGAAAAAACTGTTTATCAAAATCTTTTGTAAGAAAACAATGTTTTCCCCCTCAAGAACACAGTCTTATTAAATAAAAATAATACATAATGTAAAATAATTTAAAAAATTAATTTATGTTTTTTTTACCTATATGGTTTGACGAAATTGCATCCTACTGGATATAATAAGTATTATAGCGCTGAAATAAGCCTATCGAACCTAGGATCGTATCCATGAGGTAGACCAAAAATGACCATCCCCTCACGAGATTCGAACCTGCGCCTCCAACATTGTTTTTATTCAGCATGTCATATTACGTAGTTAAACAAATATGAGTGAAAAAAGAAAAAGAAAATAGATGTTGTGAAAGCTTATTGTTTATGCATCTGGTATTTGAGATAGGTATAAGATACAGTTATTCTTGTAACCTACATTGTTCAGACTGTTTAGCAAAACGTCAGTAACGACAATTAAAAGTTTCAAATGTCTCATATCTATATACTGTACGTAATATAAATAAGCGATTTTTATTTTTATCAAAAGTGGATTTAGCTAAATATTTGCGAGCATGTATATACGGGAACTGTTTGGAAGAGGTGAAAAAAGTGTATTTCCCCCGAATGCAAAATCCAGATGTCAAATAACTAATTTCCCACTTCACTACAATATGTACCAAAATTTGACGCTTTTATTTTGTAGTATTTTAACATGGTCAATGGTTAACAAACACATTTGTGTCCTCACAATAAATACTTTGAAGAACTATATGTCATGGAAGTACTGGATCCTACATACAAAATGATACAATAGTTTGCCCTTATTATTATATTGTAGTATTATTTTACAGAGTTGTTTTGACTATTTTGTCTGAAGACATTAATGACATTTCTCCAACCGCGCTATGCATCCTTTAAATAACACATCCCCTTGATGTAATATGTAATGTAATATATTATATGATGTAATATATTATATGTAATATATTGATGTAATATATTATTTGTCAAAAAATATTTATCTCAAATTTTAATTGTGCCTTTTAGAAAAGTTTCATTTCAATTCACTAAATAAAGTGTTTGTCCTCAAATATATTAGCAAAAGGATCGCTCTGAAAAAGGCACATCATAATAATTATACGGCCTTGTCTAAAGTCTCTCTGTTGTAAATTGTGATTACTTAAAGTTGATACAAATCCAAACTGCAAGGATGACTATTTTTTCCCCTTCCATAGTTAATCAAGGACGGGAATCAAAACTTATTTACAAGGGGACAATTCATAACGTATAATTGATAAGTTAAGTGATGACTCATACAACATGATTCATAAACAAATACACTGAACTCCAAACATTATTTTAACATAAAAAATTGGATTAGACATTAGTTTTGATTTTGACGGATGTTGATAGATTTTACAAATAATTAAAAATGTATTTATAAAGACTCGAATACCAAGAAGTAATGACTATATAATAAAAAGAAGCAATGGAGATTGTTTTCAAAATAGTGGTTTTTTAATGGAATCTTTTCTTTTTTTAAATAATACAATAATTGTGTAAAATATGATAACTTAAATCAACTCTTTGAATGCATAAATATATCGCCAATATAAAAAAGATGTATACGTACAAAAAATAAGCAAAACATTTGCTATGTTTAATTCCAGTTATACTACATCATATATAGTAAAATAATAACTCTATGATGATAAATTTGGTTAAAAAGCGATAAGATAATACAGATATTTTTATATATTACAAAACATGTACAAAACGAATCAATAGCATGTTTAAAAGACATGCATTGCCTTCAAGTATAATAAACGTTACTTTCCAATTGTTATTAATATATAATTTATAAATTACGATTATTAATCAATATATTTGTTATTTTTTTATTAATTGTCGTTTAATTATTTATATGCATACATTATTTTATATTAACACGTTCGCATTCAAAAAATATTATGTTTCCTGTGAGATTTTAAAAGACATTTTCTATTTCTCTTCATTTTATAGAAAAGTGGAGCTTTTTGGTAAACGTATAAATGTCTACTTTTCAAGAAGTGTATAGAACCAAATTTAAGGGTCAACCTCTAAAGAAAGGCGTGTTTCCACTCTTTATGTAGAAAGCGCAGTTCGAATCCTGAGAAGGGTAGGTCAGTTTTGGTCAACCTCATTGATAAGACTAGGTTTGATGGACTAATTTATACGCTAGTATGCTTAATATATATATATATATATATATATATATAATATAGATATATATATAT
>CP045893.1:14388115-14413442 GCA_013387185.1 Caligus rogercresseyi | reverse complement strand
CTAATTTAGATTGATGACATTGTACTTAATTGTAATTAAAGCATTACATTATTATATTGAGCCTAAAAAGATCCAAGGAAAATGATCAAATAACATTGAACATATTTTTTAGGTAACGTGTTCTATGTTGAGTTATTTATCAATTAGAGTGTTATTGATTGAAAGGAAATACCAAAACTATATGTATTGTATTTTTATTCACGCTGCTGTATTTCTTGTCATGTCATTTTTATTCCATATTTTTTCCTAACGAAAAAAAAACACAAGTTATTAAACTCCTAATCCTATCTTTTAATACTCGGCTTACTAATTAAAACAACCATAATTCAAGGAAAGAAATATGTACGTACTATATGTACAGAATTATAGTCACACAAGCTTGTCGCAGGGGGGGAAAAGGGCAGTCAAGGGAATTTTCCTCTAATTAAAAATATTACATGTGCAATACATATTTACAAGACTCCCCAGTTGACGCGTCTTCATTTATCAATGAAAGCCCTTTCATTCAGTTTAATATGTAGAATTGCTCTTAGACGGAAATATATATATATATATATATATCAGAGCTGCGATACTGAATGGTAAATCGGTATTCGATACTACCGACGGTAGATTCAAATATCGAACCGATTATACGATATTTGGTAGAAACTACCGAATACCGTACCAATTGACAATCGGTAGGGTATATTTGAAAGATGACTTTTGTAGCATTTACATAGAGACATAAAGATATAGAGAGCTATTCCTTCAATAGCAGAGAAACGTCGTTCAACTGTCGCTTTTCCCAAGCCCTCCCTTTTGTGAATAACTTGAACTTCGAACATAATTAAACAACTATAACTTATAGTATTATAGAGCAGATACATAAATAGACATTCAATATAGCTTATGCTGTGTATGAATACTAGAGTACCTGAAAGTGCATTTGATATCGAACAATAAGAGACGGTAATAAAAAAAATCTATAGCCTTCCATTTCCTACAAAATCCAAGTACATATATAATTTATATAAGCTTAGTATGTATGAATTTCAAATCATCTCTAATAAATCATAACAAATTATGTATTTAATTGTCCTTTGTTATAAACTGTACGATATGAAGAAGTAGTAAAAGTAGTTACATAAATACATTTCTCTCTCTTTCTAATCTACCGTATCGAATATCGATCGATACTGATAGATATATAAAAAGTCTACCAAATACCGATATCGATCGGTAGAAGGTATATACCGAATATCGAACCGGTGGTAGATTTTTCTACCGAATCCCAGCTCTGATATGTATATATATATAGGTAAATATATATATAATATATCGAACGTGACAGCTTGGTAAAAGTACTGTCTAGAGAAAGTAAATAGTAGATAAATGGATCTTGAGGGGGACTTTGAACAATCCATATATAAAAAACCATTTTCCTCCCAAAAATCTTTTTTTGCTGGACTTATATGGAAATTATCGATCTCACGAAGAAAGAGTGGACTTTTTGATAAACAATCTCTCCAAAAATAAGTCCACACCTTGCGTGAGTATGTATCAAAAAGTGGATCCAAGGGAAGTTGATAATAACCATTAAAGTAGGCTAAAACTTATTATCGTTTAGGATTGATCATCCAGCTATCTTTGAACTTTGATCAGATTTGTATCACTCACTCAACCTTATTTTAATAAGAGCAATCACGTTTGCAATTACATGTATATGGCTGTATCCCTAAAAAAAGGTTTCGATACTACTTTAATGGTTTAGTTATTTCCATTTCCCTTGGATCCACTTGTTTTGATACACACTCACAAGGTGTGGACCTATTTTTGGGGAGATGTTTACCAAAAAGTCCAATCTTTCTTCGTGAGATTGATAATTTCCATATGCAAGGATAACATACCTTTTTTCGAACATCATTGCATAAAAAGAGATAATAGTCAAACCCCAATCATCGATGTTATTACTTTTTTTTTGGAGTTTTAAAGAGTCAATAAAAAAACAAGACTTTATCCCTTGTAGGGAACCAAATGAATGATCATTTAAAGGCGTAAAATTTCCAAATCTCATCTCGACCATATTAAAAGTATAAAATAATTTTCATTAGAAGCCCTAACTTAGATCGCTTGGATTGCACCCCATAGTTAAAGTATTGTGTATTAAATCATTCCTCAGAAACTCTTGAATTCCGGTAGTTGACTCTTCTAAAACATTTTAAAATCCATTCAGCTATAAGTGATTTCCAACAACTTTTGGAATTTAAGGTACCTTGTCCTCCGAGGTGTTTGGGAGTAGTAAATCTCTTGATTGATAAATATTTTTTGATTTAAGGTCCAACAAGTTCGTGAAGGTCTCATCAAATGAAGCTGCTATTTTGTCATAAAATTCACGTACTCTTAAAAGGTGAGTCACTTTTCGAATCACATGTGAGTTCCATAGCTGAATTCGTTCCCATTGTGGAAGCAAAGCATTTTGGTACTCCCGATACTAAATATCCCGATTATTATTTCTTCGTTATTTAAAACCATGGCCGTCTCTTATTGCGACTCCAAGGATTTCAATTCTCTTTTTTAGGTTAAAATCTTTAAGTGACTGTATGTAATTATTTGGTTCATAAAAGTTCGAAGTTATTGGAATTAATTTTTAGTCCGGAGATGTCCTCGAACCATTCCATAATCGTCCCGAATTCAAGCAATCGTGAGAACCCTTCCTCCTACAATAATGACAGAGGTGTCGTCAGCATTAGCATAAAGAGATATACCCTTGTTCTTCTTAATAGCTTATTCTCGCTTGCCGCCCGAAATTGTGGATCAGTGGAAATAATAAAAAGGATAGACGCTCTCAGGTCACTTTGCTTGAACCCCTCTCAACATTATAATACCAAATAATGTTCGTGAGCCAACCAGAATAGTAGCAACTCGTTTAATTTAATGAAATCCTTTATGTTTTGCTATATATATTTTTGATTTACTCTATGTCTATGCATTCCGGCTATTAAAAAAATACACTTAAGAAAACCAATTGCGTCTTTCATGGGCTTCGATCTATGACGTCATTGTCGAATCCTTTGAATGGACTCATTCAAAATCCTCTATTAATGTCATAAACAATTTCTTAAATACTCAGCAAAATAATGGATTTTATTAGATTTCATCATACATGACGATAAGTGAATCATACTTTTGCGGTTAAGACATAGAAAACGAAAGAATATGAAGTATTCAAGTGAAATAGTTTTGTTTATTGGGGAGGTTGCTAATGAACAACTATCCTTGTATATATGATAGGAAAGGCAGAGGAACCATTTTCCTTTCCATAATGTTTTGAAACTGTCAACATATGTATATATATTATACATATATGCATATAAACTGCTTGCTTGAAGACAAAAAAAAGTATATAAATTTGATGTATATATATATAAATATATATATATATATATATATATTATATATATATATATATATATATATATATATATATATATATATATATATATATATATATATATCCATAGCCTTATAGGACCCTCTCCCATTTTCTACTCATGAAACGTGTCTTTATTGCTCACTTTACTCAAGGCGCTCAGTGATGTTCACCATAACAAAAAAAGTGTTATAAAAATAGTAACATGAAGCTAACATATGTATATATATATATATATATTTGGACGTCATAAAAGTTAATGAGATGCTAAGTGCTGGGACAACAAAAAAAAATAGTCATTTCCATATAAAGATGGAAGATGAAGCTAGATCATTTGTCCGATAGATGGCAGGAGAGGGAATACCTTGTAGGGGGTGTCTCAGAAATAAATTGGAATTATTCCTTCACTTTATGGTGCTTTCTTGATCATTGGCTGTTACTTGAATTATAATATTAAATAAATAAAAACTATGACAAGGGATTACTTTATACCGACCTGACATAGAAAGATAAAAACAGCTGTCGATTAGAAAACATAGAGACATCTTTCTTGCATCTCTTTTATTATTGTATCAAATCAATCACAAACGACCCCCTTTCTTCATTTAAAAAATAAGCTTTAGTTATATTTAACAGCTTAAGTTCTTCTTTTCTGAAGGAGGGAGTTTGATACGGAATTCTCTCCTGTGCCCAGAATTATATTTTACAGGACTTGTGGACGAGAGGAACAAATACGTCACTTTTTAAATTTCAATAACATTTGTAAAGATATTAAAAAAGGTTATTATTGTTATTATTATTGCGTTATAACAGCTTGAGTTCTTATATTTTAATATCAGGGTTCCTCTTCAATATGTTTATGATAATAGCAACAGCTTATTAATAATAGAAAAAGGGAACGGTTTGTCATTAATTTGATACTATAATAAAAGAGGTGCCAGACAGATACAAGAAAGATGTCTCTATGTTTTCTAATCGACAGCTGTTTTTCTCTTTCTATGTCAGGTCGGGTATAAAGTAATCCCTAGCCAAGATTATTGTTCTTAATTGATCTTTTAGTGAATTTATATTTTTCGGTCAAAAACATTTTATTGTATAATCTGCCGAATTTTATATAGTGTATAAATAAAATATACTAAAATTATAACAAAGTAAAACTATTCAGGGCAGTTTTTTACTTGATTAGTTACATGTATCGTATAAATAAATGTCATATAGATTATTCATGAAGCAATTATTTTATAAATGATACCTTACCATCTTAATTACTTTCATATTTTAATTTTTCTAATATTATAAGAAAACATATTGTTTTATGAAAAGGAATAGATTTTGTAATAGTATTAATAAATTCCATAGGAAACGTAAAACATAAAATGAACCGAGTGATTTATATGTACTTAACTTTCCTTGGAACTATAAATATTCCACGTCTTCTCATAGTTCTAGTCTATATGATTCTTGTTGTGTTTCTCTGAGCGAACACTTTGATTTAGTAAACAGTTTTCGCTTAAATGATATTATTATCGGTGTCATTCCATTTATAATTTAATATAAACCAACTATCCTTATGCACATACGTTCATTCAATGATTCAATATTAGGTTGTTCCATAAATAATAAGGTAGGTTAGCTATCTCGAAAAGTTCACACGCTATCTCAAAAATTTCAACGGGAGCGTTCTTATCGCATATTTTTGCATGGGAACAGACTGTATGGCACCACTGAGGTTAGTATATAAGGTGAGTAATCGCGTCATTTCTATCATTCATTCTGCTCGCCCATGAAAATGGAGACACCCGACTCCTACTTCTTGATCCGGATCAAGCTCGCCAGAACAGTCAACGAAATCCACGGGGACCTGCCCTCTACCTTCCCTGACTCCTGCCCTGGCCTCTCCACCCTCCAGAGATGGCACACTGAGTTCGATAAGGATGTTTTTGCCCTGGAGAAGAAGACCAGTCCTGGACGTCCCCGAGAGACGAGGACAGAGGAGAATGTGGCCCGTGTGAAGCGCCTGGTCGAGGATTACCCCCCGGATGACCACTCGACAAGTTGCTGCAGAGGGGTCCCTACCATCTACAACTGTTTTGAGGCTTCTGACGGAGGATCTAGGGCTCCGAAACCTCCTCAGCGTGCTCGTCCCTCACCAGCTCTCTAAAGCCAACAAGACGCAGCGAGTGAAGTGCTGTCAGGACCTCCTGAAGCTGTTCCAGGACCACGGGGAGGATTTTCTGGGATCTCATCTGTTAGTCCAGGACGAGTCCTGGTTCTACTGGGATTCGGCGGAGTGTAGGCAAGTCTGGGCGGAGCCCACGGGGGCCGGTTTTTATCCCCCCGTGTGAAACAGACAGCGAGGAAGACGATGTTTCTGATGGGGTTCACCTGCAAGCCGAGGCGGGTATCGATCACTGCACTACCTGCCGGGACCATAGCCGACCGGAACACCATGATAGAGTACCTGAGGACGACTGGGAAGCGCTTTCTCACTCTGAAAAAGGACAAGATCCGGCTGAAAGATTGTCTCCTCATATGGGACAATGCACGTCCCCACACTGCCACCGATATCAGGGAGTTCCTGACCGGAGGGACGTGGAACCGGTGAAACAGTCACCTTACTCACCCCACCTGAGCCACGAGGAGGCTACACTCGCCGTTCAGCGGGCGATGAGGAGGGTCAGTGAAGACGAGCTCTACTATCAACTCAGGAAGCTCCGGGGACACTG
Source organism: Caligus rogercresseyi (assembly GCA_013387185.1). Taxonomy (NCBI): domain Eukaryota; kingdom Metazoa; phylum Arthropoda; class Copepoda; order Siphonostomatoida; family Caligidae; genus Caligus; species Caligus rogercresseyi. The sequence continues at coordinate 14,407,304 of CP045893.1, read as the reverse complement.
CCACGACGTCATTGCAGTCGGAGGGGATTACATATGTGTACTGATTGAGAAGTTTTTTGTTGATCTGATGAAAATCTTGAGTTTTAATTGGTCGACCTCATTATTTATGGAACAACCTAATATATTTAATATATAAAAATGGTGTATTGAGTTTTAATATATGTAGCAATTACGACTGGTATACTAAGGCCTACTTATTTAATTTACTTTTCTTCTTAAAAAATCGTACTCTCTAACATGAGCTCCGAGTAATAAAAACCATACAAAAACATTTATGTATGTATATACGTGTAAATCCATAAAGAAGAACCCATTTCTCTTTCATTCAACGAATCTACATTATATTATATATGAATTAAATTTGAAAATTGTCGAAGTGGAAATGACAAATGATTTTTCATTCGAGAGCCCTCTGCATACTGATGAATTATTTGCATGATAGAATGCAGATATTGAATAAAAGAAGGAATTATCAGACAAACTAAAATTATAAATATGTACAACCAATAAATTAATTTATACATTTTTTACATGACGGTATTTTATGAGGGGCTGACATTCACAATGTTTGAAAATATATATATATATATTATCCCCTTTCAACTTTATTTTTTTTCTCATCATATTTAAGCCTCGCTTATCTCTTTAATATTCTATGTAAGAAATACTAGGAGCAAATTCATAAACTTTGTTCAAAGAGGGGAAGGATTATGGGGCTTTTAATCTCCTATGATTTCAAAATAAATGCATGAGAAAAGGTTCCTGAAAGAATAAATTTGAGCCTGAAGAATTTTTTCCTCACATTTATGTTGCATGCACAAATAAATGAATTGATGGGATTGTTGTACATAAGCAGAAAGAAAATTGCAAAAAATACATTTATTTCGCTCATAAAAATAGTATTCCTTGATAACTGTTGGTTATATTTATTTTCGTGAAGGGCAGTGTCTGCAATAGACGATATTTTTCTTATTCTATAAGTTTCGGGCATAACTAAATTAGAAATATATATTATTGCTCTGAATGTTTCGGCAAATAAAAAGTTCTAGTAATTATTTCATTTTTTTCTTTTGTAGATAATATCAAATATCATTCTAATCTTTTTAACCAATCTTTGCTCTAAAGTGTTTTTTGAATTATAGTTGTTCTATTTCAGAATAAAATTCTGCAGAGGACCTACTGTGGATAGACACACACACACACATATATATATATACTATATATATATATATATATATATATATATATATATATATATATATATATATATATATATATATATATATAATAGTCCATGGCTTCTTAAATTGTATTTTGAAAAAACAAAGAAAGTCCTTGATGTGTTTTTATTTTATTTTGATAAAAGAGGACGCTGAACGATATTTTAAATATTACGTTTGAAATTTTATAAAAAGATCTATAGACTCCCTTACAGGAACTTTCAATGGAAGTCTTCTCTTTGAGCTTATGCGTAATTTTATTAAAGACATCTTCAAAAGGCTTATCTTCATCTTATTCGGCCTTTTACGAATGAGGGGCACTCTCAAACTCTACATCCAAAGCCTCGATACGACACTTTTCAATCATAAATTCTCTCAATGCTTGAGTATTCGTTTATAAGCCATTCTTAATAACGACTTAGATGGGTTCCTTAAAAGCTCGTGCACTCTCAAGGCTCCTAATATTGAAATGGACCCTCCTATCTATTTCAATTGCTCCTTTGACGTGATAAACTTGGAGATGACATTTATGTCCTGTTTTAATGTAATTCTAATTAATCCGACCTCACTCCTATAGTCATTTATTCATGATACTTCTTAAGCTTTCAGTTTGAAGACTTCAAACACTTTTTAATAATGATGGATGTATGGACAGAATCAGTGCCCTGGAATAGGAGAGTCTGGACGCATAACAGCTGATTCATGGCATGGGAGACGAAAATTCTTTAGAAACAGATTTCATATCATAAATTAGTATCAAATTAGATGTTTTTTAAATATCAAAGGGAAAATAATTTGATGTAAAAAGACGGTCAATTAATTGAGTATGCAATATTGTTATATTTTAAAGATTTTGCCACTATTTTCTGCAGAAATAGCATTCATACGTTGAATGACAATAGCATTTCGGATTCTATTCGCAATGAGAAAAGTCTTTCATCTATCAACAAAACCTTTTTATAGTTTTTAAACCTCTGGAATCAATCAGTTTGGGATTGCACAAATATTTTGTCAATGTAGCAGATGAGTTTCAAAAGTAGAATGAGGTTACTGATAGAAGCGATGTACGAGAGGATGGCCAGAAGACAAAAGGTTTCCGATGGTAGTATGTGGGATGCTTCCAATGCGTTTTTGGACTCTGGAACAGCCATTTGATGTTTTTATTGTGAGTAAAGTATTTTGAGAGACTTATTATGCTGATTGATCCCAGAGGAGTATGGCAAAATATGTAATAAGATAGAGCTCTTGGGATGAAAATCAAAACATCAGTATAAACCAAAATTTGGGCCCCTGTCCGAGCTGAGGATCGGTTTAATATCCAACAGTAATATTCGAGCCAATACCTTTTTGTAGATATACTACGAAAGCCTCTCTAAAACCTCTAAAACTGCTTTATATATTTTGGGGGAGATAAAAATACGAATATTATAATAATTATGCATGAATTATTTTCCATTTATAGGCAAAAACAACATAGAAAATAATATATACTATCTTTTACATCTAACCCAAAACAAGAAAGGAAATGTTCCAATTAAATACAAAATCCTTTGGTCCATGAGATACTTATAATTAAAAATCCCTTTTGATTGTTGTCACAAGTATCCAAAAAACTATTGTAGTATATAAAATGATTTTCTAAAGGAAACCTAGTTATATATTTCTTAATTAAAATATGAAATTGTCACAAACAAATATTAAAATAAAAAAATATTGGTACAAAAATGATTCCCTTTTTATATGACAATATCACGATCCACCATCTAGGTTGGTACGTCTAAACACAGTCATTTACCATCGATATATTCAAAAGAATGTAATAGCTTCAGCAGATATTCTGCCTATATCATATATAATAAGAAACAACAAAATTTATATATATATAGTAAAGCTTTTCCCTCCAAAAAAATTCCACTCTTAATTAAGATGGTTGCTTTTTCCTTTTCCTTTAGATAATAACCAATGACAAGCCTTGACGAAAGTAGAGAAAAGAACCACAATATGTTCTCCAACTTATTTGGGTCAATCCTTCACTGACTTTTTATTACATTCCCTGGTAATTTCTCATACTACCTCCAAGACTACTACTTTTCATTACGTTTAATTACTTTACCTCAGGGAGGCAAAAGAGACAAGAACCTCAATTATGCTATTAATATATTAATGTCTGCTTTTCTTCTACCTCTACAAAACCCCTCTTCTTAGACAATATACGTTTGTATGTTGTATACTAGATAGGGATACCAAAAGAAAAACTAAAAACAACATAACATTATCCATTATATTATTTTCCTGTGTGTAATATCTGTCTGCATAAGGGAACACAAATTGTAGAAATGGAGCCCGTTATATATTATATGTCTTTACTGACAGTCAAAAACTAAAAATATATCATAGTTTGACAGTTAGATAAGGCAAAATAAAAGTTTATTTAACAAGTTTTTTAGGGTGGTGTTACAGTCTTAAAAGATATACATTATATTTTATAGATAAAATAAATAAATAAATTACGCATAATGGCATCATGTTATGCAAAAGGGTTTTTATATATTAATCCGGTGTTAACGGTAATATTTCCCTTTAAAAATAATATTATATGCGTTAATTATTATCGCATTAAAGGAAAATTGATAAAAAATAAAATGGCTTTGTTAGATATTCTTAAATGCATATGAATTAATTAATGTTCGCTTTATATTTAAAAAGACAATTAAATTATGTGTAAAAAATTACAGCTTAATACAGAGAACATGACTAAGAAAAAATTAATTATAGGTAGTTATGAACATAATAAAAATTGTATTTGATTAACATGAATATTCTGCAGATTTGCATTATATAAACATAACTGTATTATATATATAAATATAGGTATACATAAATTATGTTTTTTAACTAAAATTAAGTTCATACAGTATTTAAATATGTTGTAGTTATTGTTGTTATGGTAAAGTTATTTTATTGCTATCACACTGCATTTTTACAATATTAGATAAGTTATCCGTATTGATATCCCGAGTATTTGTTTGTATTAGCCCTTCTGATGGGGAAAAATTTAAAAGGCCATTCAAGGAGTATTTTTATATATTCTTGAGGGATTTCAGCTGATTTTTTTAAATATACGAAATGGTAAAGTATCTTTTTAGCTGAGGCTGCTCATCCATAAATTAATTACAAACAAAATAATTGGTAAGTGGTAGTCATGTTACGATTTGTACTATGTCATCGTAAGTTGATCATAGAGATAGTAAGATTTATCTATATTGGGTGATATAACGTATGCCTCTGAAGAATCCAATAGGCTCTCTATGTCTTTATATATCTCATGGTGCTAATACTTATTTTTTTTTTTAAGTAGACGTTGTTTTAACAATATTATATATGGTTTTTTCATTTAGATGCAGCATTTTCTTTCTTTGTATTTTGCAACTTACAAGATCCAAGCTCAAATACAAGGTGAATGCTTTATTTCTTTGACTGAGTTCATAGTAAAAATTATTAAGGATGTAATGAAAGCAACTGCAATTTATTTAGTCTTTTATTGCAACTCGATCATTCTTAGACCCAAAAAGTAAAAATATTCATCTCAACACAATTATCATCAAAATAATTTCCTACGTAATGTGAGTTAAGAATGTTCTTAGAACATATATATATGTACGATGCCCACATATTTGATACAAAGTATTTTTTATCTTGAATATATATTTAATATTATAAGTCTATATGATTCAATAATTACGAAGTAACTTTTCCCAATTGTTTATAACTATCACATTTTTATAAAATAACATACTTTATGTCTTTTTTATTGGTGCTTCTTATATTTAGTGTCCTTTTCTTTTATGCACAGGGATTTAGGATTATCTAAATAGATGCAGGTCCAATCCCCCAAGATCTATATAAATATATGAATCCCTTCACTCTGATATATTGTTTTTTAATGCCTTGATGGGTTCTTAAGCTCCTTTCCACATTGATTCAGAGATACAAAAAATAAAAACTATAACGCTTAGTCTTATATAAACAGAAAAAAGCTGTTTATGGAGAAGACGACAGCGAAGCATGGACAAATGGGAACAAACAAGCAAATGAGACCATTACGAGTCATTAAAGAATCAATGAGCGTGTAAGCAATCTATAATATTTACTCTTTTTCTCCCTCTCTTTGCCTTTCATTCTTGGTATTATGAAATGGAGCCCTCTGTCGCAAGATTCTTAGTAAAAAATACACCAATATATGTATAAATATTCCTTTGGTGCATTATGAAAATTAAAATATGGCTTTGAAGAAGATAAATGCTAGTTACAAATATATTATTATTGTTATCTCGACCTCATGGCGTGGTGATAGTGTTTGGAGAGGCTTTTGACTAATTTATTTAATTCTTTGTAATATAAATATTCAAAGTATTCATTGGACTTATAATTTAGCAACTTCTTGGATACTCATGGCTTAAAACGTGGTTTTATAAGTGCTTTGCTGGATTTATTATTCTTAAATGTCTTTCAAGTTTTTTATGAAGTCACTTATACTATCAGATAGTTTTTTTATGAACTTGTATGAAAAAAATCTATATATTTTGCAAAAATATATATATTTAAAGTTTAGATTTTTTTTTGATAATCATTTGATTTCGAATTAAATACGATTTTGGTTTTCTTTAAAATATTAATAATTAAGTTATTTCGATCCAAAGACAAAAAAAATATATATATATATATATTAGGATTTTCTCCTTTAAACTATCCTTCTTTAATCATAAAATCAGAATCAGGAGTTCATTTATAATGGTTCCTAAAAAGTCCAAAATGACTTTTCTAGCAATAAGACAAAAATATGTTTCCTTCATTTAAAGTTTCCTCACTTTCCTTGAAACAATATTGGCGGAGACATGATTTGCAATACGATCAGTCCAACAAACTGTAAATCCTGTTGGCTTGAGACAAAAGCTTACTAAATTATCTTATGCTTGCTATGTGAAGTTGGAGATATTCATAGCTAAATCCCAATTGGGGAAAAATATGATTTTAATCCTTACTTCAAATAATAAAAAGCCTATCATCCATTTTACTTTATTAGGATGTAAAAACTAAAACTTATATAAGACCATTCCATATTTTTAGAACACGCTTTATATGCATTTTTGAGGCGGGAAAACATTTACAATAGTTATTTTTATCGGCAACAGGTCTTAGTGGATCCTCAGATTACACCTCTATATAAAAAGACGCTGGGGTGTCTATAGAGTCTACAGGTTTGCTATGATGCTTACCTAGACCATCAAACATTGCACAAATATATTATGCAAAAAAATTCTAATTAGGAATACATGTTCAGCTAGGAAAAACTAAATATGTTGCCAGAGGACACTTGATTGATCCCCTATTACTTATTTAGGGGAAAGTGAAATTGGCAGATCACGTGTCTGGTGTTTACTTCCCTCCCAACACGAGTGTTTTGATACGCACATGCCCTAAATTAGTTTTTTCTCTCCTTCGCTCCAAGAAGAGCCTTCATGGGAAGTGTAGGATAAGGGGGGGGGGGGGGGGTATTAGAGCCGAAGGACCTGTCAAGTGTATAGCAATCCAATTAACTACAAATTTGCTGAAGGAAGAAAACATATTCATATTGCAGCCAGGAAGGCGCGAAACTCAATTATTTTTTCATACATTCACTTCAAACACCTCTTTTTTAATAGAGACGGGAAAAAGAGAAAGTAGCTTATTGTGTGTTCTATCTGGCCTTATTCTATTAGAAGTGCCATTTGGCACCTTTAAAATGTGAAAATTTTATAGTGATTTTTGAAAATCTAAAATGCAGTTTTACTTCTAGAGTAGCCATATGAAACCATGGATTTTTACAAAATATACAGAATATTGCAATTGTATATGATAGTATTTTTTCTAAATTGTAGAAAGAAAATATATTAAAATAAATAATAAAATTTATATTGTTATAAAGAAACAAATAATTTGGTAGAATAAGGGTTGTCTTTAATAAACTGGCACCACCAATGATAAGTGTAGGTTCACTATATTATAAGAATATTAATATTTTTGCATGAAAAATAGGCTAAAGATAGGCTGAAAAATAAGAGTTTATCGGTTGGCTCTAAGTTAAGTAATATTGAACTTTATACCCTTCGCCGTAGCATAATGAACAAATTGACTCTTTATCTATCTGATATTTAAGCCCTTAAAACTTGTTTATTATTACGTTAAATGTCTTAAATCTATAATAATTCACCAATCTCTGTCCGTCTGTATATCCGCACACTATCTTCTCCCACATTTATGGCCAGATTTGAACTTTGAAGGTACCTATGGAATCCTTGGGTCAAGATGGACCTAATAGAAATATTTGCAAAGTGATGGGACCAGAAATGGAAAAAAAATCAGACCTTGTCTGGTTTGAACTACCTACTTTTCAAGGTAAAGAGAGGAAAAAAGAAAGGAGGAGGAGGAGGAGTTAGAGAAATAGAAATAGAAAAAGCATCTCATGTGACTTAAAACATATTCTTAGTACAAAGTCAAACTTTTTATGAGGAATGTTTGTAAAAAACGGAAAATTATTTTCTCTCTCCTCTCTTATATTCTTTAAGGTCTGTTTCACTCACAAACTAGCTCCAAAACCTACCCATACCCGAAGGGCGAACATATGGGCGCCGTAGGCGCCCAATTATGCGAGTATTTAAATTACTTTTATTACGAGTTCATCTTCCATTAATGTTAAACTTTTAGGTAAGAGGGTCAAACAGTGATTTCTACATAAATATGATAAAATACTTCAGTAAAGCCCTTTGTTTTAAAATGTATAGCTTTACTCATGTCTACTGAAAGAAATAAAGTCAAATCTTTCTATAGTTGGTCAATTAAATTTGCTCACATTCAAATGAGTTATAAGCTCTTAGATACTCAAATAATTGAGAGCTGGTTTAATGATCAATTATATATGCCTATATTTTCAATCACTTGTGACGCCCCAAAAACGCCCATTTTTATTATCAGATATATTGCATCCAACTTCTATATATAAATATATTTATTTAATTCAAAGCTTAAAATTAAAAGTATTTGATAACACTTTATATAAAAGCTAACTATACATTTATGAGACATATATCACTATTTGATGCCCTAAAACATAGCCAAACTGGTTTTCTTTTATCTTTATTTTATATATTTATATATATATATATATATATATATATATATATATATATATATATATCAGGAAACGACCGGGTCCCGCTGTTTTTTGAGCGTCCCAGCCCGACCCAGTGTCCTATTTTTTTAGACATCGGGCGATATTTTCTTTCGTTTATAATTCTTAATTTTTTTTTAATTTCCCAAAAAGTTAGGACATTTTTTAGAAAGGAATTTTCGAAATATTATTTTAAAAAAGTCGTCACTTTCTTTGGAGGTTCTTTTCTAAAAAAACGACGTCACTTTTTTAGGAGATTCTTTAAAAAAAAGTCGTCACTATTTTGGAAAGTATTTAAAAAAACATCGTCATTGAGAATATTGAAGGAACGAAAATATATATCAAGTCCCGGCCCGGGTCCCGGCGAAAAAAAATATATATCATTTTTATAACCCTATGATTTAAAAAAATAATACATGTACAAACATTTTCGTTATTGAGGTATACATTTGTAGGTTAATTACTTTTTATTGAGTAATAAGACTATAAAAATATGTTTAAATATCATTCCATGGACTTTTTGAATCATATGGTTGGATTATATATATATTATGTTTATGGTTATTGAACATGAAAACATACCCACACAAATATATTATGTGTATGTGTGTGTTTGTATTTATATATAACAATATTGGCAGTTCCCTTCTATATTTTTATATAATTATATATGACTATTATGAGATGGATCATTGAGTTTGAATCAAAAGAGGAGGGGAGAATGCACTTTGACTATAATAAAATTAATAGAAAGGAAACATGATTGCTTTTCTCGCTACTCTAATTCGGTTAAAATGATTATTTTGTTTTTGGTTCTTGGCTACCTATCTTTTTATAAAATGATAAATTTATGTACGTTATAAGGATTCTGAAAAATATCAATAGGACAGTTTTTTAAAGACAGTCACAACAATTAAATGTAATATTCCATATATGGTTTGAAAGTCCTCAAAAATGGAAAAAAATGTTGAAATTTGAATTATAGAGTAATTTTGGTTTATTATGTTATATTCTTAATAAATATCCCTTCCAGTACCTTTTACGGAAAAAAAAATTGAATTAGAAAAAATAAAAATAAAGTTTTAATCCCTGTTTTTATTTTTGAAATACATGTTGAGAATTATAAATAGGTATCATTCTTACGTATCTCAGCAAATTATTATTAATATTATACTATATAACAATAAGACACAACCTTTTAATATTATTAGGAGGCTTGTGTTAAAAAAACTAAAGTCATATATATAGATTTGCTTTTTTCAAAACCTTTTGAAAATATTTTTCCCATAATTATTCAGACATAATTCCGAATATTAATTATTGTACAAAAGAAGTCCTGAAAATTTGATCTTTTCAAAAAGTATGATTAATTCAAATAGTTTGTTGTTTATCTTCTGACACCAAATTTTTGTGCTTTATGAGAAAATATTAAAGAAATTATATATTATAACAACAATGCACAATATTTTAAATACTATTGGAATGTAAATGTAATATATTTTCAAAATTACGTTAACAAGATTTGCCCTCTAACCAATTCTTATAACTTTAATTAGTTTATAATCTATCATGTCTCAACATTTATTTTGTAATAGACTTTCTTAACATGTACCATAAACATAGATTAAGTATTTCACTTGAAAAAGTAGGATTTACTAAACAAACAATTTGTGTGATAATGGAAATTGTATCCTTTCTTGGAATCACATATTAATTTGTTCTTTTAGCTTTATTTTTCGTAACCTTCTAATTAAATTTCCCAAACTAGCTTGGGGAAAACCTTATGAAATACTAGTTTAACTTTGTATGAATTCATTGAGGATTAAGCTTTTACTATATAACTTGAAACATTAAATAAAATATTTTTTGTTTATCCTTAAATTATTGCCAAAATTGTATTTATCTTAAATCGACAATATTGTATAATATTTTATTTTTGGTGTAATCTTTATTATAAGACTAAGAATCAATATCGTATTTCACTATGATCATTTTTATATAACATCGGTAGTTGTAACACTGCAGGAACAGTTTCTTATCACAAAACTCCCTCACAAACTTATTTTAACCCAAGATGTTTCCTCCAGATTAAAAACTTGATCTACAATTTGGAGTTTTTCGGAAGATTAAGTGAAATATTAGGCCCTGTGTTGATGAGGGCCCTAAATAACATTTTAATATCTTTATTTATACAGAGGAATGACACATAATTTAATGTATAAATAGACATTGAAGTTTAAAATTAGTTCCTTAAATATAAAGTAATTCATCAATATTATAACATAACACAATATATCTGACAATAACAATAATTATAAAAGATTTTATCCTTAGACCGTAATTTTGAATTATAATATTTATTTTTTTGTGTGTATAACGTAACTGTATTAAGATTGTGTTTTTATATCCTACTTTCTAGTTTTTTTAATACATTGTATAGATTTTAGCTAATAAGTAAATATTTTAACCAAAAAAATAATATTATAAAAAAACTTAGTTCAATTCAAAATAAAAGTAGCAAAAACTACTATAATAAAATATGGTCCAATAGGGTTTGTAAATTCCCAGGGTAAATCACTTCCGCAGTAGGGGTAAATTAAAATTAATTTTTTTTTTTTGAACTTTTTGCAAACTTTAATTAAGTTTTGTAAGAAATTAAGATATTGCTTTGAGCAGGATGGATAAAATCTGACAATATACACCCAAGAGGAATAATTTACATCAGTGATCTTAATAGATAAGGCTGAGTACCTAGCTGCAGTAGAGATCAAAATTATTTTGATGTCATACTTGGCTATAAAATCAGCGCTAGCTAGCTGTTGAGAAATATCACTTCGGCAACTTAGAAGCGACATGTACAAGGTACGTGTTTTGGAGGACTTTATGGCTTGAATTAAGCCCAAATAGAAGAATAGGAGGTAGATTTTTCACATAACCCCTTGACATTTGGATAAACAAACTCTCTCAATATATTAAGAGCCGGGCAATTTTCAAATGCATGTGATATTTTGTTGTAAAGTACCCCACAATCTTTGCATGAAGTCTTAAAGAGCAACCCGACGATACTTGGAACTGAGCTGCGAGTCTTCATAAATTCCCGAAATCGATCTCAATATTCGAGGTCCCAATGATAATGAAAGGTCCAATTCTTTAATATATTTTTTTTGCACATCTGGTCAGCTTCCTCTTTAGAATTCTACAAAAAGGACATCTTGTAATGCCAAGAGTCTGGAACTGATGAGAGAATGCTGCACGCATAACATTTGTGGAGCTCATTCTCTTAAGCTCAATAATATCTGAACTCTCAATACAAGGGCAACATCGTGGAACTGAAGAATGCAGATCCTTCAATAATCAAAAAGCGTCATAGTCCCATTGCTGTCGCGTGGAATGTATTTAAGTCAGTCACCTTTTGATGATTCATCCAGTGAAAAATAATGGAGAGAGATCTTTGAAAAGCTGGGTTTCCACTTTATCCCGAGTTCACTAAGGAACATAGTATTTATCAGGCATAATCTTAAATATGTATAAGTTATTAATACAATATTCGAAAGTATAAAGTGGGACTTCACTTACTCTTCCCGATATTAGAGCAAAATTAGAATCGCAGATGAAACGGAGAACCACACAATGGCTTGTAATTCACATAATTAATTTAAATATTTCAATTAACTAAATAATTGCCTAAAGAACACGTTTTATAATTAATGTATCTTGCAATGTATACGCTGTATATGTTATGTTAGGTAAAAATAATCACCTCATCCACCAAAGTTGATTTTTTAACGCTTGCACGTTCCATTTGATTCATGAGTTCCATGTATTGAACCAAATGCACATGCAAACCTTTTTTTCTTACTTAAGAAGAACCAATTTACTTTAGGAGCCATGTATTATTCTGAATTATATATTTTTTTTCAAGGTAAATAAAGAAACAATGCACACCATCACAAGGAAGTTTTACAACCTTCAAAATATTGCTAAATTGATTATCTAATTGAAATGCATGGGCCCCTTGCCAAAAAAACTGAGACTCATTTTTCTTACCATGCATACAATTGTATTGCGTAGAAAAACAGAATCCAAAAATAATGGGAAATATCGGTATTTAAGTAGTATACAAAATATATGTTTACAAATATTAATGTTTGCTAAAAAGTCGATTTTCTTGTACATTTCCAATAATATATATATATATATATGGTTCAATATTGAATATAATAAATGAGCAAAACTTTATATTTTCATTCGTAATGATTCGATTTTAACATGCAGAGAAAATATACTGTGCTAACAACATTTTAGTTCCATATCATTGTTATTGCTTAATTAATTTGTAGAACATTAAGCATTAAAAATATATATCCTTATGCCAGACCGCAATGCGCCGAGACAACTAAGTAATCTGAGTCGTGAAGCGCTGTGTATTCAATTACAAATAATAACTGATCATCACTTTTTAAAGATCCCCAGTCCATTGTTGAGTAAAATCTCACATTCGTGAGAGTTGTTTTTGTCAGCGGAGTGATGTCTTATCAATTCTTGATGACATGTGATTTCTTTTGTCATAAAAAATAATGACTCTAAAATGCTTTAACTCAATTCCAACAAAAGGTACAGTTGGTATTCTTAGAATTAAAAGTGACTTATTGCACATACCGAGTTAGAATGAGTAAGCAACATTTCTTAAAGTAACATACTGATGTTTTCTAAGGTATGCGCAAGATACCTCATTTGAATCCGCCTTGTATCAAAGACTTGACCTTAATTCATACCCTCAATTTTTTTTTAAAATATGTATTTATATTATATATTTCGATTGAGTTGTATCTGTGGGACTATGAATAATAAGTATAGCATGAAATTACTGAGCCGAACCTATGATCCTCTCAATTAGGGTGACCAATACAGACCTTTCCTCTCTAGGGAGTAACCACCGTCCTAGTCATTTAGAGTTGAACACGCTTACACAAAGAGCTAACGCAGTCTCTTATTTTGTATGCGACTTTAGATTTAATATTAAACTATATAATTTTATTTATACATTTTCAATGTCTAATATTTATACTACAATATAGTCTTAATACACAATAAAATTAATGTGTAGCAAAGTGATATTAATATTTCTAAGCATAGATAAAAATTTATAATATTGAAGTGAATAAAAATGCATGAGGAAACAATAAGAACTAGAGGCATGTAAACACTCAGAGAGTGTGTACCTCCGCCGATCCCCACAACATTCCCATTCAAACATTCTCCCTTTCACACGCCGATTTTCTATCTCTAATCATTGTTTACTCTCTGTTAGCTCATTTTGCATATTAAAAAAAACACTCAGAGACGGGAAGAGGAAGAAGTTAAGCTACGTCACTGGGTTAACATAGTCCTGAGCTGATATATGAACAATAATACGTCAATGAAACATTTTTTTAGCGTTTGTTCTTTCCTACTCCCTGAATAGAGACCCCATTTCATTTAGTATTTTGCTCATTTTGCATATTAAAAAAGCACTTAGAGATGCCAAAATTTAATCACTTGTTTCTTTTGGCATTTCCAACAACTCCACAAAGTTTCATTCGAATCCGTTCAGTACTTTTGAGTTATCCTGCTGACAAACCAACAAACCAACGCCAGTGAAAACAATACCTCCTTCGGCGGAGGTAAAAATTGAATATAATTTACAAAAGGCAATAATAGAATAATGAAGTTGTTCTACATAAAAGGCGCTCCAAGAATATCTGGAGATTTATCAAAATATAAATCCATTCATCCTTAAACTTTTTGTGCTGCTGTTCTGAAATGAGGACGCTGTTAATGCTGTTATTCATTCTTCCTATCGCTCAAGAATACATTTTTGAGGAAAGAGGACTTTCATAAGTCCTAGAGACATGTAATAAAAATATGGATAGTCAAAACTATATTCTCAGTTGGCCCTAACATATTTTTCCTAGAATGTGCAACTATTAAATACAAAATATATTATGTGCCATTGAAAATATTCTCGTTTAGGATAAAAGTAATTGACTAAGAAATATATTTTTTGCAATATTCATTTAAATTTGAAAATAAATTTGTATTTATTATCATAATATATTATTATAATAACTTATTACATAACTATGAAAATGAATTAGAATCAACTTTTGTATGGGTTCTACTTCGCCCATAGTTAATGTTATATATTTAAAAAAAAACAGTTATAGAATTATAGAATTCAAGGAAAAAATAAAATAGAATATATATATATATTATATATATATATATATAAATATATTTATACATATACAGGGTGGGGCAAACTAACTTCCTTTTTTAAAATTTGTGGCATTTGGTGTGTAGTTGTAGTGGAGAAATGAGCGTGGGCTCATTTCAAAGAGGCAGGCGTAAAGTTTTCTTGGAAATACATTCAGTCACTATCATGCGTTGGAGCAGAGAGGAGCGTGCGTTTGCTGTGGAGGCGTATTTTTCCAACCATCAGTCTGTGATTGCAACCCAGCGCTCTTTTCGCACTCATTTTAATGTTGCACCTAGAGGCCCTGTTCCGGACCGGAAGTCAATCATTGCATGGGTCAAAACGTTCAGAGAAACCGGGAGTACAACACAACAAAGAATTCGTATAGCTAGGCGCGTCAGAACACCTGAAAACATCGAGGCTGTGAGGACTTCAATTTTGCAATCTCCACAACGTTCTGCCCGCAAACATGCATCCGCTCTTGCACTATCAGTTCGCTCAGTGAGGCGAATTCTCCATGAAGATCTTAACTTCCACCCATACAAGATAACAATTCTTCAGGAACTTTCTGTTGCTGGTTTCACGGCTCGGAGGAATGCATGTGAAGCTCTTCTCGAAAACATTGCTGAAGATGCCATTGTTTACTTTAGTGATGAAGCTCATTTCATTTATGTTTATGTCAACCGCCCAACAAACTGGCAGATTTGAAGGCCAATATCAGAGAGGAAATAACCAATATACCCGCCGATACGCTGGCGAGGGTAATGGAAAGTACCAAAATAGGTTTGTCCAGTGTATCGATTCTGGAGGATGTCATCTAAGTGGTGTGATTTTAAAACTATGTAAAATAAAACTTTAAAGATGTGCTTTCATTATGAAACAAAATAAAACCTTTTGAATTACACAGCTTGTTTTATTGCCTTTGGAAAAAAGGGTATTAGTTTGCCCCACCCTGTATATAAATATATTTATACATATATATAAATATATTTATACATATATATAAATATATTTATACATATATAAATATATTTATACATATATATTTGAAGTACGAAACAATTTCAATGCATTCAAAGTTAAAGATAACTACCATAAAAGTGGTTATCAATCTCCGCAAATAAGAAACAAACATTTTCAACTGATATAAAATTGGTGATAGAGACTTGATCTCTTACTCACTATTTTTTATTCCATCAGGTGTTACCCCTTTTGCTACCCAAAGGAGGAAAATAAACTCATGCAAACAACAAGAAGACCTCCAAAGCACAAAGACGAATCTATAATAATTTGTCTTCATATTTGCTTAGAATATATTTACATATATATGTACTGGGGTATACCTATATATATATATACATATAAGAATCCACTTGGCATCGGAGCCAAAAAATAATGCAAATAATAAAATAAATGGACTCTGTTTACTCTAAAGGCGTGCCAGGAATAAGTAGTTTGACTTTGTTTTGATTGAAAAAATATACTTGACATTAACCTATAAATCAAGACTGATTACTGATGAAACCAGGACAGCTATAATATTATAAATTCAATTCGATAGCAGCTGTTAAGGAGTTTATATAGTTATGTAGTAACAAAAATATCAATGTGTCAAAATAATTATAAATAAAGAGCGTTTTATTTCGGTTAAAAACATTTTATTCGGTTAACTGTGAAAATTTTATACAGTGTAAAAATAAAATACACTAAATTATATACAGACACAGAGTAAAACTATTAGGGCAGTTGCGAAATACATAAATGGACATTTTAGTAATATTTACTGTCCTGAAGAATAACCTTATATAAAAGGACAAATCATTTATTAGATTCATTTAAAAATGCACGATGTCTTCTTAAAATACTTTTGATAGTTTTTATGTAGAGCTTCGATCTTACTGGTACATATTTAATGATATCGCCAGCCCATTTCCACGTCGGTGCTTCTAAATCCGGAATTTGATGGAGAGAGTGCGTCCTCTTCGACTACCTAGGCATTTGTCGTAATTTTTTGATCTAACAAAGATTAAAAGATCTAAAAGTGGAGTGCCAGCAATTACCAAGATGATCCAACTATACACTCATCTATTCAAGTTTAAGGTCAAATATATACAATAAAGAATATTATTTTGAGTTCAACCATTTACACATCAAATTACAATTATAATAATAATACTGATATATATATTGTGATTTTTTAAATTTATAGGGTATCAAAAAGTTTTTCACATATACAAAATATTTTTTACGGTTCATTATAAACGTATTTATAATGTTTTTTTTACAAAGAAAATTAATTGACTTTGCAAAACACATATATGCATGCTGCTACATTTCTTTCAAAGTTGATTCCAAACTGTTTAAAAAATTACTATTTTAATATGTACGCATGAATATGCCGAGAGTTGATTGTATTTATCTATAAAAAGTATTAATTGATAGATGAATGATTTACGATGTATTATGTCATTTTTGGGATTTTAGTTAAAAGATTTTGGTAATATAATTTTTTGAGGGCTGAAATTTTAAAGGCCTATTTTTCAAAACATTATATTTTATGCTGATGATACTAGCCTATAAGAGCTGTATCGCATATTTTGTATTAGGATTAAATAAATTTGATGATATACACACACACACATACATAAAAATAATTGTTGTGAGACATATGTCATGGTTTCTAGATTGCTTGATCATCTATGAATCTGCAAGTCATACCAACATATGCAACATCCATTCATGAATGTGGCTCTCCTCATTTTGTATTTATAGTCCCAATTCTTACCAATAATTAAATAACAATTCCATTAAAAAATATTTATGGGAAGGGGCAGTGAATTTTCGAAAGTGATAGGGTTTATAACTGCTTATATTGAGTACTTTTAGTCAAAAATCTGGCCTGCATATAAAAAAAAATTGGTATATGCCCTTTCTAAAATACATTTTACAGGGGAAAAAATGTATTTATAAATCGACTCAACTGTAATATTTTTAAATCTGTATTTGAAAATGTATACTGAAAAAAGAAGAATCAGGGAGTGCAATAGCCTTATGCGTTAAGGCGTGTTTAACTCTCAAAGTTGGGGGCGTAGGTTCGAATCCCGAGAGGGGATGGTAATTTTTGGTCTACTTCATTGATAAGATCATAGGTTCGATAAACTAATTTAATCCCATAATGCTTATTAGAGCCTGTCGATACAATTCTATCGAACATATAAGCAAAAAAAATCAGATAATAATGAATGAAATAAATTATTTTAGGCAGATTCTCTCCTTCTCTCTGCTCATCTCTGTCCCTCTCTCCATCTCTCTGCACCTATCTGTCCCTCTCTCTCTTCTTATATAAATACGTCACCAGATGGGGTGACAGGCGTTTATTTCTTTATTCTCAAAGAGAGAATGTAAAATATTCGTATGTAAATTTCCCGTTTTATTACATACATCTTATAAATTAATTGATAAACTCAGTCATTTACACTTTCGCTTGCAGATCAATAGAATTGTATAGGATCATTTTTTTATTCAAGGCTTCATTGACCAAGTTCATAGCAATTTATTCAAAAATATTTTTATTTTAACGTATTATTTATATTGTTTGTTCTTCTGATGGTCAGTTACATCATTGACAATAATTGTTCATAAATAATTCGGATTTGTAAGTAAGTATTTTCAAGTTTAACTTTCAAAATATGGTAGCATAAAATATTTTTTGTGCCTATTTATATATTTCCCATACATTTTTTATATGCACTTACTCACTCAACCTCTGAAAACTGTAAAAAACATAATAGTATTTGAATACTTGTAGAATATAGACATAATATCAGCCGGAATGCATCTTTATTAATCATAAAAATATTATAGTAGACGAAACCTTTTCCAAGGTGTATGCCAAATAAAAACTCTTTAAATATTATTTATTAAAATCATACTTTGTAATCTTGACAATAGATATATTAAGTTAATACGTGTTAGCAATTTATAAATAATCTCAATGAAGTCATAATCCCTTACTCCAAGGGATATGTATTTTTATCTCAGTGGAGAGACCTAGTTATGATCTAATTTCGTTTTTTTATCATTGCTTAATGAAAAGTATCTCCGTTTGTATATTTTCATTGATAACTAAATACATGCTTATGGTTGACCTTGAGCCTTTTCTTGAAACATATTCATTCCCCTGTGTTCCCCCTTTCAACCTCTTTTTTACACAATCAAAACATTAACTTATTTCGGTCGCTACATATGTACTACAAATGAGTCGGCTTCTTTTCCTCATTTACCCAGTGGCTACCCACTCAGGCCTTATATGGAAACCAAAGTACCTACATGCTCTGCGTGGGCAATGAAATGCCATTATATAATATATAATATATAGGGTGCGGCCACATAACTTCCTTTTTCAGAAGGCAATAAAACAAGATGTAATAAATCAGAAAGGTTTTATTTTGTTTCATGACTTTAGTACATATTTAAAGTTTTGTTTCACACAGTTTTGAAAATCATATCAGATAGGTGACGTCCTCC
>CP045893.1:14329868-14388015 GCA_013387185.1 Caligus rogercresseyi | reverse complement strand
TCAAAAAGTACTGAACGGATTCGAATGAACTTTGTGGAGTTGTTGGAAATGCCAAAAGGAACAAGGATTAAATTTTGGCATCTCTAAGTGCTTTTTTTAATATGCAAAATGAGCAAAATACTAAATGAAATGGGGTTCTCTATTCAGGGAGTAGGAAAGAACAAACCGCTTAAAAGTATCCATTGACGTATTATGTTAATATATCAGCTCAGGACTATGTTAACCAGTGACGTAGCTTAAACTCTTTCTCTGCCCGTTCTCTGAGTGCTTTTTAATATGCAAAAGAGCTAACAGAGAGGAAAAATTATTAGAGATAGAAAATCGGGCGTGTGAAAGGGGAATGTTTGAAGGGGAATGTTGTGAGGGATCGGTTAGAGGTCAAGGAATACTAGAAGCTAACTGGAAGGATGACGTCATAAACGGGCACGCCCTTTATGCACACCTAAAGGCCATCATTATCAGTCGTAATATTTATTTCAAAAAACGTGGTTGTGTTGTGCTATTTTATGTTCTTTATATTCTGTGTTTCAAAATGGTAAACAAGTGCTCTGCTCCTGGTTGTAAACAAGGATATATTAATATGCCAAAGGATCCAGATGTATCCTTTCATTGCTTCCCAAAAATACTGAAATACTAAATAAATGGATTAGGATTATACCAAGAGATACGACTAACTAGAAACCGACAAGTCATTCAAGATTGTGCTGTGAACATTTTGTACCATCTGATTTTATCACTTTATCTGTCGATAAAAGATGCAATGCTGGCAAATCACTCGCAAATAGGTAAGGTTAAACATCATATGTATTATATTAAAGTATAAACTTAATGTTGTCATTATAATTTTTCTTCAATTGATCATGAATTGAATGAGAGTTTAAAAAACATAATTTGAGAATGCTTAAAAATGTTTTTATTTTTTAGATGACATAGAGATGATGCTCTACCATCAAAATGGCCCAATCTTCCTTCTTATCTCTCAAATTCCATCTCAAAGACATCTCAAAGAACTACACAACTATCAACAATTAGCAAAAGAATGCAGGCTCAAAATGGTCGCCAAAAAGCTTTGAGTAATGCTATGTTCAATGAAAAGCTGTTTTCTCTGGCCAATAACTGTCTGAAAAATTATCTCTCATGACATTGCCTTCAGGATTTTTATTAATTAAAAGTCCTTTGGTTGCTCTTGTCAAAATGGAACATTCAGATGAAGAGGGATTCTTCATTACTTCCAGTCCTGAAGTTCAGGAAGATTTATCGTTCAAAATCTATTATAAGCAGGTTTTACTTCAAAACAGCAAAGTAAATCACTGTCTTCAAGTTGATGGAAGAATCCTCTCTGTTACAGAAGCTATCAACGTCGCTGCTTATTTAGGATCCATGAATTCAATCCCAAAAAAGGACAGTTATGAAAATACTTACAGCTATTTGAAAGCACAAAATTGTCATTTATAATTGAACAAATGTCACTTCTCTTTAAACAACCTAAAGGCAGGAAATACTCCCCTAGATTCCTTGCCATCGCTTTGATGTGGGAGAATGTTAGTCCAGCTCTATACAAGAAATTACTTTCATCAAGCCTTTTGACAATTCCATCTCCTAGATATTTAAGATCTATATCCAGTGCGGTAACAATCGAAACTGGATTGCCTTATTCAACAATTCGATATCTTAAAGCCAGAATTATAAACTTATAAATGTAACTATTGCAAGGAACTTTTAACTTCAAACAACTATAATATAAAAACTATTCGATTTGAGGCATATTATGATGACGAAAATATAGCAGTTAATCGATTCTTGGAAATTATAAATCGAGGAGGACTGTCTACTCCTTTTGATATTTTTTTCTAACAAGTTTATATGCCTATTCGCTTTTTGATTATTGTTCAAGCCGTGAGGATGAAAAAAAAACAGCCTTATTAATGCCCAAAATTCAAAAGCATCATTTATATCTACATTCATTGATAAAATGAAAGATTAATCTGAGATGGCTATCGAAGCCTTAGTTACGGCCAAGTGTGATGAAGGTCACAACTGGTCAATTCTTATGAGAAGGGTGGCTGAAATATTATTCAATGTGATGGCAAAGAATCTAGTGGGGAAGTTTAATGAAGCAGTGTCATTTCAGAGAAAAAAAGATCGACAAATACGAATTTAAATTTGCAAAGAAAAATATATAAATTACAGTCCAGTTCACAATAAAAAATATAATCTTGAATCACTTATTGGTAACTTTTAAACTATGTATCTTTTGTAAAAATATTATATATACTATTGTAAAAACTATTATTTATAAAATAATAATTTAAAAATTTATATCGTTCACTTGTTATTAAAAGAAACATTTCTTAATTACAGTCTATTTCACAATGAAAACATATAATCTTGAATTACTTGTTTGTAACTGTTAAATTATGTATCGTTTGTAAATAATATTATATTTACTATTGTGGAAACTAATGTTGATAAATAAAAAGTATTAAAATTTATATCACACTCGTTATTCATTTAAAAAAATATAATAGCTACTTGTTGGATCGTTGAATTATGAGTTATTGAAGTGAAAATGAGTCATTTAGCTAAAAAAAATATATAAAACTTTAATTTATTGCTATGTTAATCAACGTATCATGGCCTTAACTTGGAAGCTACAATTCTCCCTTTCCTTTCCAGTTAGTTTCTAGTATTCCTTGGCGGAGGTACACACTCTTGGTGATGTATATATGCCTTAGTTAAAGCGTAAAAGTAAAGTGACGCTACCAGGACAAAACATTCTTTTTTTTTCAAAAAGGAGAGGGATCAACCGTAGTTCTTTAATATGCGATAGAGGGTGTTTGATGAAGCAGCTGTTTCAAAATATAACAATTATATTGTATTATTTTTTAATCTTTATAAAATGGAATCAGTCCAAAGCTCATTAGAATTATGTATCAGTGCGGACGAAAATCTTGCTTGTGAATTGTGGATTTTGTATTTGTTTGAACACTAGAACAATGCGGAGTATGCCCCTGATTCAGAAACATGCACGCCTCTAGTTTGTTAGGAGAGGAAGAGACCTTTTTGATGTGCCTCGGGCTTCTCGGACTCTACGGCAATGAAACCTTCTTCCTTCAGAGCAACGGAGCCTCCGAAAGAAGTTCTCCAAGCAGAGCTCCCTTCCTCAAAGACTCATGACACAGAGCATGGACTACGGACATGGGCCCTGCAATCTTCCCTTGCTGGACTACTCCACCCTTCCCGAAGTAGCCTTCATACCCAGAACGAGCTTTGCATTCAATAGGAATAGCATCCCCTTTGGATTGGATGAAACTACCTCTTCATATCGGAGGTTGGGCGCTTTTCATCAGCAGCGCATCGACGGAAGGAAGCATTAGTCCATGAAAAACGAATAATAAACTCGGGATTCATCGAATGGCTCAGATGTTCAACCTTGAAGCGTTCCTCAAAAACACGCATCCTCAGCAGAAACAGCCATCATCACCATCTAAGAAAGTGAATAGTCAACTTTGAGGGTCAATAACACAATCTCCAAATGAAGTATGGACGAGTTTAGGACTACCACCCCCCGACTAGCGCCCCCTAGTCACTTACTTCCCGTGCCATTTACCCCACCCCTCCCCTCCCACCGGTAACGAATATTTTTATACCTTTAAGTCCTTTTATAAAGTCAACTATGTTTTTATGACAATTTGTAAGTCTCTTGTTGTCTATGCACAGTAGAGCTCTATCATGTCGTCTATATTATTCAGTGGGACTCTTGCAGTTGATGATCAACCCGATTTTGGTCGCCAAAATTGCTTCTTTGGACAAATGGTTCCTTCATGAAATCTTAAAGGACACAGGACAACAAATTTGGTCAATCTTGATTAAAAATTGGACACTCAAATTATTTCCTTCCATTAAGAAATTTGATCAAGTAATAATTCTGCAAGTCTAAATTTGATAATGATGTGAGGATGGAGCCAGTCTGGACAGGTTCCAAGAGCAGTATATTTATTTTAGAAATATTTTAATTTTTTAATTATATTAATAAAATTATAAATAAATGCAATTGACTCTTCATACATTGCCTCTTCCTTATAACTGAAACCAAATGAGATTTTCCTTGAACAAACTAAATCAAACCATTTTCTTAAGTTTTCAATAAACCATGCAGTTGTTAATAAAATCTTTTCACATTTCCCCTCCTTCACCATGTACCTTATCGTACGGCTAACATCATGCGACCAAAATTGTAACGCGGGACCTACTTTCATTTTGTCTAAATGACTTAAATGAATCTTGGAAATATCAAATTTACAAGCTGGTTTTAAAATTAATTTTTTTGAAAGTCAGCAACTATTTGAAAATGTTTTAAAGAAATTACATTGGAAGACAGATTTTCAGATTGTACTATTCCTCTGGTAAAATTATATCATTTGTGTACAAATATTGCGCCAATTTTTATTAAATGTGATGGGTCGGCTATAAAGTGGATTTTATCACTTGTATTGGCAGGACTATCGATTTTATTTTTATAATGAGACTTCATTCCACAATTATACCAAATCATTTCCACATTGCTAAGTGTTGTGACCCCATATCGGTCGAAATACTTATTACATCTATTCCTACCTCACGAGACTTTTTATAATATCAATAACAATCGGGCCATAGTCTTTACCATCGTATGCATTAGGGGTAAAAAAGTAAGCAACTACTTGTTTCCACCTCACAGTGGAAACGCCAGATAACATAAACACTAAAGCTTTAGTTGCATTTCCTTTAGAATTAGGAAATGAGGATTCGCCCATAATACTGCCACTTTTACTATCATAATCTATCGAAACCTTAATTGAACATCATCCAAAGTTAATGAAGCTTTTCTATCTATTGCAGACATCGTTCTTTTTTTAATTTAAGCATATCAAAGACTTCAGTTAAAATTCCATCATTAAACATGATAAATTCAGTTCTTTTTGCAAGGTTTGATAGAAGGCAAAGGCAAATACTCTCTTACTAAATCGTAGCCAGATTTTCCACACGCCATCCTTAACTTTAAAGCATCTTTTATAGATTCATTGCTAAAAATTCTGCTTTTTGTATTGTGACACTCAAATTTTTATGAAAATCATTATTTCGAATTTTTAGTTTTAAAATATTAACATTTTCGAAAGAGGTAATTTTTTTTTCCAAAAGTTTTATAGTAATCTTTAATGAGTCGATAATACGTTCCTGGCATTTAATCTTATTATATATAAATGACAATCATGGCACAAACTTTTTACATAGATTTCTCCCATACTTTCCAAATGAAAAAAAGTGCATTGCGATATTTTTGAAACGTTGTGACTTTCGTTTGAACTCGAAGGTTTTGCCGAATCTATTATGAGTGACGTATCTTGACGAATCTTGCAGTAACCATGGTCCGACTGTAACCGTGCCTTGGCAGTAGGAATTGCATCAAGTCTCAAGTACTTCATATTTGTATATGTTTTAGTAAAAAACAATGGGATTCAAAAATGATTCTCACAAACTAACGAATTTATTTTAGGTTTCCAATCAAGTCGATACTTCAGATTGCTAATCCTTGGTTCTTCTTTCTAATTCCTTTGGATTTTTGGAGAGGGAAATCGGAAGAATTGAATCCGTCCTTGAAGTTTTTGATCTTGGTATCGGATCTGTTGGAACATCCCATTACGGAGCATCCACCCATGGCTTCTATAATGTATTTCTCGTTTTATGACGATAAAATATTTGTTTGTACGATGGATTATATCTAAAGAAAAATGAATGGTAACTTTTGGTAATGATGTAGGAAAGAAGAGTTTACTTACTGTAAGTTGTAATAATTGAATGCAGACAAATAAGTGAATACGATAACGTAGATTGAGGTTGTAATATAACTTTGAACTGAATACTGATGACTAAATATATCTTTTTCTAGACTTCAGTACTCTTATGTATTTTGTCATAAATCATCGTTCATCAACTCCTCTTTACCGGTTTGAATGAAATGTTAAATGGATAAGCGGCACCTATTGTTAAAAAAATAAACTACGGTTGGTCCATCATTTTTTTTGTTTACATTTTCTTGTCGCGCTACTTTACTTTACGCTTTACTCTAGTTTATGTTTGTTTTTGAATAAACTGAGTCATTTATTTAAAAAATTATATACAATAAAATTATACAAATAATAATAATAATAGAAAGCGGGGTTTTGCGGTTTTTTTTGTTATACAAACATTTTTGCAGGAAAATATTGTCTTACATTCGAACGATTAGATTTAAATAAGGAAATAAAAAACACCAAATCCAAGATTTCTGAGCGCCATCATGGAAATGGGCTAGTAGCATAATTAATTATGTGCCAGTAAGATCAAAACATTACATGAAAACTATAATAAAGGAGTTTTAAAAAGACATCCCAAGTTTTTATTATTAAATGAAATAAATGATGCGTCCTTTTATTTAAGAGTATCTTCAGGGCAGTAAATACAACCTCGCAACTGCTCTGAATAGTTTTATTATGTGTCCTGTACATACATTTAGTATATTTTATCTTTACACTGTATAAAATTTTCGCACATATCCGTATAGAATAATCCGGAAAAAATACCTTGCATACAGTTTTATATAAGATAAATTTGATTTTTTTGGCCAAATATATTTTGATAATTTAATTAGATTTAGAATATGTTAAGAGATAGTGATTAAAATAAATTGATGGAGATATCACAGGAACAAAAAAGTAAAATCATATTTGTTCATAATTTGTAGGGATTGGCCAAAATGTGTTAAATATATTATAATTAATTATATTATATTATACGCTTCTGGTGCTGGATGGCAATATGCAGCGGATCTATTTAAGTTTTACCCCAAAGTTTCGGCGAAGTATTTTACAATGTTTAAAAATATAATTAAATCTTATAGAACTTTAAAAGAAGTTAATTTATTTGAATGATTTATTACGGTTTTAGTGTTTGTTTTGAGTTTTAAATATGTATTATTTTGATGTTTATGACTACGTGTTTGAGTTTAGATATGTATTGTTTTGATGTTTATATATTTTGTTATTGTGTTTTATGTTTTGAAAAGGCAACTATGGCGAGGATTAATTTTAAACTACAATGTTTATTTATGTCATACACATAATTTATTGTATTTTGTTGTGTTTTATATCATAAAATATTTTGGGCCTCAATAAAAAAAAAGTAAAATCATATTTGTTCATAATTTGTAGGGATTGGCCAAAATGTGTTAATTATATTATGCATATAGAATTCCCAACTCTATACTTAATTAAAACAATTCTCTTCTCTATACACAAAAAGTAACCCTTCTTTAAAAGCATAATAAAGTCAGAAACTTTCCGTTCAAAGGAATAGACGGACTACATTATTGCATCCTTGAAAAAAGCTCTCTTTCATCTTTTGAAGATACTTTTACATCAAAGAGAATTCAGAGCAATGTGTTTTTTTTTTGTTTTGAAGTAAGGGATACTCTTAAGCAATGGCAGCAAAATATATATATATTTACGCGTTGGTAAATGGTACTTCCTTTAAGTTTGTAAATATTCATTGATATAAAAATCCTTATGATCAATGTTAAAAGATTAAGTAATTTTATTGGAGATTTGTATCATTGAAAGACCCATAGTTTTTCCTTTAATATATTAAAGAAGATTAGGCTGAACCATACTTTAAAGAGTATTTTAACCCCTTAACTTTAAGTGTTAATTTCTCTTGATATTTATTCTGTGAAGTCTAAATTTTTACATTTAACACTTGCTTTAACATTCTAAACAAATAAAAACTATATTATGTAGATTTGTTTTCAAATATATTTCATGTCATTCCAGCACAAAGTGTTGTCAGATGCAATACAACATTTACATTGTTAAGTTGACATTTTTGTAGCATAATCGTACTTATCTATTATATATACGCTTCCAGGGAAATGAGACGAGTTTGGATAAAAATCATGCTCCTTTACAGCAATCATCACTGCGTCTCGACTTCTGATATATTTCGTTTGAATTGGCTTGTTTTTGTCTCCGTCGATTGTTTTTTTCATACGCATTGAGTCATGGTATGTCAAAGTTATAAACGTATAAACTTATAAGCGTATTTATATCATTGCAAAGTGTATTTTTCAATATCTCTTATTCTAATATATATATATATAAATTATATATATATACGGAAAAATACAAACAACTCCCCATGTGAATCACTTTGTAAGTCATTTATGTTCAAATATATTTCTTAAAGATCCGTTGACCTACTTAGCCCTCATAAAATATCCTTTATAGGCTACATATAGAGATATACAGGGTGATTCACTTAAATGAGACTCACATATTACAAACTACAATCTTTGTATTAAATTTACATAATAATTTTTAAACAAAAATGATAGCACAATGAGTAATTTACAAAATGTATTTCAATAAATTTTCACATATCCTCCTTTGGACTTCACTACAGCTTTGAACCTCCTCATGGTGGAGGCAACACAGGCAGGAATCTCTTCCTCAGACAAAGATTTTCACGGTCCAGGCCACCACAACAGTCAGAATGACCGGGTTTTATCTTGAAAAAAGGAAGACATCCCCGTGCAGCTGAGGACTCTCTTCAGAAGGCAAAAGCCACCCTCAGTCATGGTCTGAGCTGAGAAGAGATTCCTGCCTGTGTTGCCTCCACCGTGAGGAGGTTCAAGCTGTAGTGAAGGCCAAAGAAGGATATGTGAAAATTTAATGAAATACATTTTGTAAATTACACATTGTGCTATCATTTTGTTTTAAAAATTATTTGTGTAAAATTTAATACAAAGGTTGTATGTAGTTTGTAATATGTGAGTCTCCATTTAAGTGAATCACCTGTATATGTATGTGTATATGGGAAGTGTGGGCAATACCCATAAATATATCAATGTATAAAATGATAATAATAATAATAATAAAGACTGTGGAGAGTCCTTCGATAAATAAGAAGTCTATATTTAAAAAATAGATAATTGAAAAAAAGGAACATCAAACGCGTTTCTCTCTTCAAGGCAATTATTATCAAAGAGGATGAAAGAAGCGAAAAAAAGACGATGAGAGAGGGGGGAAACAAATATCAAATTTCATTTTGGAAAGCAATGGTTTCCTCACTTTTGTCACTCATTTATATTATCCTCTGTGCATAATCAAATGTACACTATGTGTCTCTTACTCTTAAGCTAAAGAAAGGGAATAATAAAACTGAAATTTATTATTTTTTTATATTTATGGTATCAGAGAAGTATATAAAAGAATATATAAGTGACTATACAAATAAACTCTACATATCATCAATATATTTGAAAGCAATTCCAAACTTTCGCATACACACACACGCACATTGAATTCCATTTTCAATCTATTTTTATGTATTTTATACCTTCCTTGGTAGTGAAGAGTTTTGATGTTATGTCTGTATATACATATATTGAGTAAATGGAAGCATGTTTTCATATGGAACTGAATTAGAAAATTGCATTGGAGTCCATATTTGTGAGGCTTAAAAATATTGTTGTCAGTCGAAGAGATATATTATTATTAAAATTACAATGTTAAAGAAATAGATATAAACGAAATAATAAAAATGGTATCAATGCTCATAGAGACATAGAAGGCTTATTGGATTCATCAGAGGATACGTTTCTGTGCCCAATATCAACAAATCTTTCCATCACTATGATAAGCTTACGATGACCTAAGACAAATTACTTTGTTTATTTTGGGCACATAATACAGCGGAATGATGTTTCTCAGCTATTGAAAGGAATAATAAGCTCTCTATATCTTTATCTCTATTTTTGTGCTACATTTAAATGTTTACCTCAAGGATGTAAAATTATTTTATAGCGTCTGCGTTGTCACCTATCCATTCTAAAGGAGGTTTAGTATTTTTTTAACGTTTGTAAAAGTGAAGACGATTCCTAAAATATTTTAAAAATTTATATTATATTTGGTGTCCTTAATTTGCTTTCGTGAATGGGAGTCCTGAGACTTTCTCTTTAAGGAGTAACAATTGGCATTATTTTTGTTTGTTCCTTTTTGCGGAAAATTTTATAAGTTATGTCACGTAACCCCCTTGAAAAAACATTTCTGAGAGTGAAGTGCAAATGTTAAAAATAGTACTTATTATTCTGTGTAATGTTGCTCTTAGAGAAGCCTTGGTTCATGTTTTTTTTATGGGAGACTTTCGTTCCCACCCTGAACACAGTTGATTGAGACGCTAATAGAGGTGATTAGAGCCTTAAACATATACATGTATATGACGTGGTATTCATGTTTGGCTTTAAAAAGCATGAAATTGTTGGGGCAACCCCAAGACTTGGCCTTGCGCAGGTTTGCTTTTTTTCAAAGGATCCTATAGATGTGAGGAAGCGCTTCTGTCATTTGAAGGTTCTTCGAGTTTTGAAACTAAAAAACTCAGATGGGTCGTTAGAGGAGGTTACATTAAACCTGAAAGGTATAGACAAGTTCCTATTTGACACAAAAAAAGATATCTCCGACTCTCATTAAGACCTTTAAGCGGGTCAACGAATATCGTTTGGTGGAATTGATGAAACAGTTTGGAGAGGTTCATGACCATTCCCAAAAAGAAATCCTTCTGATACATTGGCGGAGGCAAATATAAAAACTACAAGGAAGTATGCCGTGAAAGCGATTATGTTGTAAAAAAATTCTCAGACCCTGCTTCCATCCCTCAAATTTTACTGTTTGAAGGAAATTTGATTCATTTGAAATTTCGGGGGAGAGACTATAAAGCCAAAAGTGTTATAGTTTTGGAAATTTGAAACATCATTTCACGTAGAAAAGGGTGTTAATCGTAGACCATGAGCGTGCCTTGCTTCTTACAATTCAGGAGAGAAAAGCTATCTATCATTGGTGCTCCAACAGCTACAGACGTTCGATTAGAAGATCCCCCCGCCTCTTCGGTTGCTACTGGAGAGGTTTACTCAATGGGTATAGGTTCTATTATTTGTGAGGATGTCTTGACTGAAAAGAATTCAGAGACAGTCCCGGGCACTCGTCAGGAATTACTTTTTCTCTCCTCTGGGGACATAGTAGAGGTTCATCGGACTATCAATGCTATAGGAGGACATATACAAAATGAAGTCCTGGGTGGCAGCACTTCTGCTATGCCCTTACTGAGGCCCTCGATAATCGTTGAGGTAGAAAGTAGTTGTGAAACTCAAAATGTCGTTCTTCATGAAAGTTGGAGGGTAAAAATAATGGGGAAGAGACCCTGCTCGTTACAATTGAACCGTCATCTGCGGACACTGATAGAGGGTGTGGAAACAAATGGTTATGTATTTTGCATTATTAATGCTTATGGCCCTAATGAAAGCCCTCTGCTTTTTATCAAGCTAATCAGCTCCGAAGCTCTATTCCTCTTTTTCTTCTTGGCGACTGAAATGTAGATTTGGAAAAGCCTGATTCTAGTTATGATAACTTTTCAATGCTAAATAAAGTAATTCTTTGTTTAAATTTATCTGACCTCAAGAAAAATAGAGTCCTGGGAGCTTTTCTTGGTCTAGGGATAAAATCGAATCAAGAATTGATTGAGGATTGGCGTCTTTTAGCTTTTTGTCGTTCTAATACTTTCTCTGATCATAAAATCATCCAACTAAAACTGATAGCAGTGGTTCAAATGTGAGCCAAAAGTTTCCAAAATGGGTCCTTGGTTATGTTACTTTCATCAACAAGCTTCAATTAAACTTAGAGAGGAACTTTCACGCAAAACTGTCCCCTGCTCAAGCCACTTCCGTTGTCTCAAGAACTATACTCCGAACTGCATATAAATTTAAAGATAACATTGAAAAGAAAAGTATTCCAAGCGAAAATTGATGGAAGACCTACTGGAAAGAATCTTCATGGGCCCACTGAACTTCTTCAACCTCTTAAGTCGTGTGGTTCTCACTGGAAGGGAATGGCTGAGTCCTGGAGTTCCTGTCTGAAAAAGGTTATCCCTTTACTTCGCGGAGACGAGGTTCTAAACCATAATGGGACGTTGGAAGCTCCTCAGATTTCTTCAATGAAGGTCATCTTATGTTTGTTGGGGAATTCTTTCAAAGAAAAGTTAGTATTATAATTATATCTTAAGTCTTCGACTACAAAGGCGCCACACTCTTGCTTCAGTGGAGAAGCGTTCAAAGAAAAGTTAAGATATAGTTATTAATACTAACTCTTCGCCTACAAAAGCGCCACACTCTTACTTCAGTGGAGAAGCGTTCAAGTGGACCTCCTACACCCATTTATATCGCCCTTACGAAGCTTGACAATCGCTCGATCCGGAGGTCGTTGTCTTGTTACGGACGCCTATTTCACATCGTTCAAAGGAGATTGACGGATCTAAATGGAGAAACCAATGTCTTGCCTTTCAGTCCTATGACCATAATGAGAAACCGATTTACATACTCTCACCAAAAAGGGTTTCGATACAAACTTGCCACATCTTCATTATTTATGAGTAAGTGACGAGCGGAGCCATGTAAATGCATTTGCTATTGGTTCGGAGAGACCAAGGAGACTTCATTCCATTTTATCTTCTTCTGTCCAAGAGTCGTCCCGACTTTTAAAATTGTAGAGACGATATTCGAAGCCTACAAGATATCGCTGTCGCTTTCTGACTGTCTCATTTCAACATGTTCATCCTATGTGGAAGCCTATAGATGGAGCATTTGATCTCTACGATCCAGAGTGTCCTTTATGCCTCAAGAGTAAAAAGAGGGGGACTCCGATGGAGCTGGGTTCAAGGGAGGAGTTGATGGAGCTTCACATCTCTAATTGTTTCACTAGGCAACTTTTTTGTGTGTTTATTTATCCTCATTACTACCTCATTCCCTCCGCCGAAGGAGGTATTGTTTTCACTGGCGTTAGTTTGTTGTTGGTTTGTTTGTTTGTTAGTTTGTTTGTTTGTTTGTCAGCAGGATAACTCAAAAAGTGCGGAACGGATTCGGATGAAACTTTGTGGAGTTGTTGGAAATGCCAAAAGAATAAGTAATTAAATTTTGGCATCTCTGAGTGCTGCTTTAAGATGCAAAATGAGCTAAATACTAATAAATATTTCAAGTTAGCCTGCTCTGCCAATAGATGTCGCTGTGCTGTGCTATCCTCTTTGATGACGTCAGTTTCTTTTTCTTTCCATGTACCTCTAGAGTGTAAACAATGATTAGAGATAGAAAACCGAGGGATATTTTGGGCGTGTGAAAGGGAGAATGTTTGAATGGGACAATTGAGTTCAGGCTCTTGTTTGGTGGGGATCGGCGGAGGTTTGCACTCTCTGAGTCCTCTAGTTTTTATATCATTCTTAATCCTGTTTTCATGTTTTAATCTTCTTTGCAATGACATTAATTTTATTATTTACTATTAATTTGGAATAAAGTATTTTTTTTCCTTAAAAAATTGAAAGGTTTATACGTTATATATATATATATATTTTTTTTTTTTCGTCAAGCCATTTTATTAAAATTGTGTGTTAATGTTGGTTCATATTTTATTTAATTTTTTGAATCAAACTGTTTAATTAGGTTTTTTAAGCATTAACATAATTTTATATACATTTGCTTGTATATTTTTTATGAACTGTGGAAAAAATAAAAAAATGGGCTGGAGATATTATACAGTTCCAAATTCAATTGAACGACATCAAGAGGATTTTAAGAATGTATCGCCGTTTTGTATGGAACACAAATTAATTTTGTTAATCGTTGTTTTATATGTATGTTTTTTTATCTGGACAGTAATTTTGAACTACATTGCTCAATCATATTTTTATTTAACTGTCCAGATTTCATTTGATTTTTTGTTATCTTTTTGTAGTCTATGGCACTGCAGTAAAACCAGAGGACTTATTGGCAGTGGGTGTGACCCTCAAAAAGTTATAATTGTGGCCTAATGATTCAAAATGAATCCCTGAATGTGCATTCTTACTGCACCTGATAGTTTAATGTTTTATAAGACTTATATATTTTTTTACAAATATTAAGCATTTGTGAAAATAGAGACAAAAATAAATAAACATTTTAGTCAAAATCATGACTGCACTTAATAACATGTTACAAAATAACATTTAAGCAATTTTTTGGTTATAAAAAGGTTTTCAAAGATTAGAAAATCTTTGAGAATCAATGGTTTATGTCTAACTTTTGTATTTTAATAGGATTGATTCTGCATAAGTATATAGTATATATATGGCGGTACTAGACTAAATTTTTCAGTGGAACACGTACAGGACTACTAAAATAGCTTTACTTTATCTATTAAAAATGCTGCGTAGCTTAGAAGTTGTATTAATTAAGCTTTTAATTTAATATAAAAAGCCAAACATTTTAATGAGTATTTCTTTTTTTTAAGCTGCACATATCTATATTTATTAGTGAGCCCTCAGGGTACGTTTGGATCAACCGTTACCCAATAAGATTTTCAGACTTTCTGCCCTTTTCTTTCGCAATTTTAGAGGTTAAAAAACTTTAATAGCTAAAAGTTAATACATTTTGTAATTCTTAAGACAGTTAATCATCTCTTTTGCAATTTAATTCTGTAAATTATACAACTAAATACACTGATTTACGATCTTTTAAATTTACTTGATGGTAAGTAAATTTGAAAAAGGTTTATCGTTCCCAAAGGGTTAAAGTGCGCCAATCACGCCAGTGAAGTAAAAAAATGAACCTATATGGCTATTTCCTACCTAGACTATTAAATTATATTAAACCACATCACTCTTCGTGAAGTATTTATGTATAAAGAATTAGGAGGAAAATGGTCCATTTTAAGCAAATTTAGACAAAGATGCTTCCTATAAGTTACTTTATACCCTTAACCTATTTTAGAATGATAGGGAGCTTCATATATTTACCCTAGAGGATGGAAGGGATAAGAAAGAGGTGTGAAGTTGTGTTAATGTGCATTCAGTTTTTTATCGTTCAGCAGTGTGGAAATCGATTATATATATGATATATATTTTCGTTCTATTAGCCAAGGCATTGCAGAAATATTCTCCATCATTCTCATTGTTATTATTCTCAATCATAATAAGCATTTTTCATATTTCTTATTATTGAGGTATGTATATTATTTTGCAGAGTGAATCATAGGAAACCATTCAGAGTATATAATGAAGCAATTTTTATAAAGCTTCTACTGAAGGGACCCTTCCATTTGCAATGATTAGAAAATGAGGGCTGCGGTCAATTGCATCCTTTTCTTCGAGAAGAAAACAAAAAGGAGGCTAATATTAATATAATAGTGAAGAGTAGTTTTCTTTTAAGTATGAAGCAAAGGATTCTAAGTTATGACGTCCTTTTTTCCACAGTTCTTTAAAAACACATACAAAAAATATATAATACGTACTCGTATTTAAAATTGAGGTAAATACGTAAAAAATAAACAAATAAACATTATAGTTTAAAAAATTTACCTCAACAGAGAACGTTATAATTAAAATTACTGATAATTAAACAGATCATTACACTGGAATGATATTATATAATACAAATAACATCACTGATAATAATATAATTCATTATGTCACAGTAAAATTATATAACACAAATGGCAACTAATTAAAATCTTAAAATCTTTTTTAAATTATTCAAATAAATGTTTGATGACTTAGCACTACCGATGGGAAGTATTTAATTTCTTCCGACGCCCTGGTCCACGAATTGTCGAAAAAGGTAAACGTCATTCATTAATCATTTAAATAGCTTCCTAAGACCTACCCTAAATGGTGCTCCTGCCCGCCACTCTGCATTGAAGGTCAAAATGATTGATTTGGGAGCGTCAGAATGAAAATGAGGCCTCATTCAATATTATCCAAACAGTTCAAAATCATATTTTAACGAAATCACGAGGATTAAGAAAAAGCCTTTCCGCTTTGTTTTGACTGCAAATTAGTTTTATCATTTTAAATATGTGGTTTTTATCTGGAAATAATTTTGCTATAATGCTTTTTGATTTTTTTACTTAGCTGTCTAGATTTTATTTTTATGTTATCTGTATGTTTTTAGTTTATTTATCTATAAAAAATCACATATGTATAACAAAATCAAAAAAGGGGAAATAAACATATTATCATTCGTGGCCGTTCTTCTTCTATTTCTTGTTTATGATGTAAACAAAATCGAGTGAAGTTGAGAGGTTATGTGATGTAGATGTAACTTAAATAATGAATTTAATTATATTTGAAAATTTAGGTTCTCTTAACAAATTTATCCCGATAAGTATTTTATCATATTTTAAAGAAGGAGTAAATGAAACTTTTTTTGTTAGCTTTGCTGAGCTATAATCCAATTACGTTTTTTGAAAAGTTTTCAACTTACTTAAGATTTGATTTTATATGTCATTGTTGGAAAGAGGGGGAACCCTATCAGATCCCTCAACACTTAATTTTGTGGGTTTTCCTTACAATATATCCACCTAGACTAGGGAGGAGTCTCTACTTTTTTTATTGTATGGGTATAGATACAAAAAATATAAAAGAGATATATTCTAGATCATGTATATTCTTTTAATTTCAGATCTTTCAAAAGGAGAAAAAGTTAATCTTTCAATGAGAAGTAGGGAATTTTGAGACTGATGGGGGTTTGTCAATGAAGAAAAAAGGGGATTGGGGAAGGAATTATATAGATACGAACACGCATATGTGAATAACTGTCTCTTTGTGTATTTTCAAATACAATACTCATTTGTTACATATAAATCTAATTCATTCACTATTTAAGGGGTTCAGCTATTCCCTCCCCCCTTCCTTGAGTCATTCTACTACGTCTACCTATTGGAAATTCAGTCAATGCTTTCATCTTTTTTTTTTACGCATATATATATATATATATATATATACCGGGTGCGGGGCGGAAATTGAAACACTTACAAAAATCTGATTTGAGATTACGAGAGGTTTCGAATAAAATGATCCGCTAAATAAATTCGTTAGCAGTGCTTATGTTTATGCTTTTATGTTATAATCATTTTCCTCTGAGAATAAGCAGAGAGATGGAACGAGACCGTAAAGTTCAAGTGTCGACGCTTTTTGGCGCGGGTAAGACTCCAACTGAGATCGCCAAGCAACTGAACGTGGCAAGATCGACCATTTACCGCCTCAAAAAGAAGTTGGACAGTAACCAAGGGGTCGAGAGGAAATCTGGGAGTAGTGGCAAGTACAAATTGGAACCACAATGATTTGTGATGTGATCCAAAGGGCTCCAACCACAAGCATGAGAGCTGATGCCAAGGACTAGGGCTGGGCGATATGAGAAAAAGTAGATTTCGATTTTTTCCCCCAAAATTTTCGATTTCGATTTTATATCACGATATGAACAAAAACACTATTTTTTTATTATATATGGCTGTAAACTTCACCACGGCTTTGCGTTTGCACTGCTGCTTCTACACGTGTGTTTATGTTGTGGTGTGCGCAACTCAACTTGACGTGGCTCTCTTCCAACTGATTGGTTACGTGCGGCGCTGTTTAGACATAATGGCTATTTTTTTTAAAGGTATCAGCTTATTAGCCTGGTTCGCACGCAGATCCTCGTGCATGCCCGCCCAACTTCGTGAGCATTTTTTTTTCACATCGAACGTGTCATTTTCAATCGTAGAAAAAAAATTACATCGCGATAAAATCGAAATCGATAAATCGCCCAGCCCTACCAAGGACCTTGGTGTTGATGAGAGTACGGTCAGGAGGGCTGTCAAGGAGTGTGCTGTCATGTCCCTTGTGATGTTTGAGAGACCATTATTGACACTTCAAATCAAAGTGACTCATCTCCAACGTTGTAAGGGTCTGATCAATGACCTAAAATCTGCACCAGCTGGAACGATCCTCATCTTCAGTGATGAAAAGACCTGGACTGTGGATCCGGTCAGAAATAAAAGAAATGACCGGTTTGTGGCCTTTGAAAATATTGTTGAAGACCTTAGAACAATTACCACTACCAAGCATCCAGCCTCAGCCATGTCTCTGGGCTTTGTGGCATCATCAAGGGACACAATGCCATTGATTGGGTTTCCCCGAGGGTTTCGCTTGAATGCAGCCACGTACATTGAAGAGCTGCGCACCAAACTTTTGCCCTTGGTTCAGGCAACATTTACAAACCAAGAAGTGGTGTTCCAATAAGATGGAACACCAGCCCATACAGCCAAATCCACCAGAACTTTTTATCAGATAGCATCCCATTTTGGGGTAAGGAAAAGTGGCCTCCATGCAGCTCTGATGTAAATCCTTTGGACTTTTCTTTTTGGTGCATGTGCAGGCCAGAGCCTGCAGAATCCATGACCCCAATATTGAAACAATGAAGGCCTCCGTTGATGAACACTGGGATGGAATGGACGCACATTACATACGGTCTGTCTGTCAAGCTTTCAGGTCCCGTCTCGAGGCTGTTGTTGCTGTTAAGGGCGGATATATAGAATACAAAATTAAAATAAGAGTTATATTAACGCTTTATATTTTTCATATTTTTCTTATCGAATCCTTTTAACTGACACAGAGATGTATAAGCAATATACTAGGTAAGTGTTGCAATTTCCATCTCGCACCCGGTATAGACATATATATATATATATATATATATATATATATATATATATATATAGTTTTCCTTTTTTACAACCCTCCTTGGAAAAAGTCAAATATAATTATATCAGGAGGGATGTAGAAAATAAAATTATCTGACTAATTTGAGATATAGTATGAGTAAGTAAGTAAATTGGGAATGAATAAAAAAAGTTTATTCTCACTTTTCTTACTCCCCTTGGGGATAGTTTACACTTTTTTTCGATAGATAGATATATCTACTGTGTTCTTTCTTTTTTGTATGTCCATGAATACGAATGAGTATTTCATCCAGTCGTCATTTCAGTTTTATTCATATCATATGTAGTAAATGTGAAGTGACGAAAGTATAATTCTATGCAATGGAAAGGAAACAGAAAGATCACTACTATTTAGACCATTTTCATCATTTTGTTGTATTAGAATATGAATATTTAAAGAATCATCCGCAAGATGGAGCGTTATTTTCCTTTCCTTTTTGAAACTTTTTATTCCAATAGGTTTTTTTTTGGTTAATAGGGTCTTCCGAACTATAATATATGTTTACCGGCAGATCCTATTTCAGGATAAACAGTATTCATACTTAGCACTTCCTGGCCATAAACACTGTATTTTGTTTATTATAGACTTTATAAAGAATTATATAAAATAACAAATGATTTTTAAAAGATAAAGCAAGTATATTGAAATGAAATTTACGTTTATAGAAATTTGGTACAGATCTATGCTTATGTGGATATATATTTAAAAAAGTATGTAATCCTTTCTTCATTTCAAAAGAGTTGTTCAATACTTTTCCGTTTCTTATTAGTTTGTTTGTATTAATTATTTTCAAATACATGACCCAGTTATTAACATCTAAAAATAATATAAAATAGCTCGTTACTAATTTTAATTAAACTTGTTTCATGCAGATTTAATTGATTGAAGTATACAAAGCAAGGATAAATATTGAAGTAAATATGATCTTTACAGTTCTCACCAGCGAGTTTTATTATTTACATTATATGTAAATTATATATATTCACATAATATACATATCAAAGAAAAACTGTGCTTGATTTCATGCATAAATAAACATTTGAGTTTAAAATGATGTATCTTCAACAAACCCCAAAAAAATGTTATATCCCATAATTATATTACTAAAATTATTTAAAGCTTAAGTAATGTAAAATTTAGTAATGTTATCAATTAATATGCTTTAATTTAGTAACTTTAAGTTTTAGTATTTATTTTATGATGCCTAAAAGACTTACATATTTTGTTACAAAAACCAACCACACCAAAAAGTTTTTAACTTTTTCCAAAAGAACTAAGAAATTCACAATTATATATTTTATCTATAAAAATCATCTGTTATTTTAGATCCATATGTATGTAAAACTGATCTATAAATGTATGACAAACTTATGGGATAAAAAGGCAATAGGTATATAGCGTTTGTTACGGTCTGAAGGCACTTTAATATGAACTATCTTTCTTGGAGCAATCCAAGTTTATAGATTCAGGGATGCAGTTCTCAAAATCGTATATATATATATATATATATACATATACAAAAAAGACTACTCCATTGAGGCCATAAAAAATTAATTTCCTTTTGTAATATATGTTCAAAAGTTGTCAAAGAACATAAATAATAAATCGAAAAATTCATTTTTTTGAAAACGTGTTTCCGATGATCAATAGTTAAATTTTTGGTCTTTACATAAAACTTTGCATATAAATATACAGTGCATGCTTAGTGTAGAAACAGTACATCCCTTTTTACTTAATTTATCGTTCTACCATTCAAAATAAATCCTTATATAGCAAGCAATATGAGGCACCGTGTATATAAAATATATTTACATTGGATACTATATATAGGTACATGACAATATGTACCTAATGTCTGACAGATGTTGTTGTTTTTGTCGGTGATAAAATTGAAGGTAAAGAGAAGGAAACTGCTTCTGGATTACGGATTTGGCAAGGTTGTATAGTCATATATATTAATGTGTCCGAAGTGAGAAATATACAGAGGTATGTAAATGGATTACCTTGGATTTGCTATGGATGTACATATATATGTATATTTATATAACAACAGCCCAAATGAAATCCGACATTTTGGCTGCTTGTTAAAGAAATACAACAAAAAATCAATATGGAGTACGTGAGAGAGGAATGTAAGACTAAATAGAGTAAAAGAAAATTGTAAAAACAAATACATTAAATTATGGACCTTTATATTTAAGTATGACGTAATGAATTTATTTCAGTAATAAAATAAGACTTGGTCTTTAGATAACTCAGTTTTTTTTGTCCATGTCTTAGCCCCAATGTAGTGATCCACTTTTCCCTATTTATCGTTATGTTTTTTGATGAGATAAAAAAGATTTTGTCTCTGAGTTGGGAGAGTTTTTTTATTAAATGAATATTAAGATGTGATAGTAGTCGAGTCACTTCAAAGGATTCGTAATTGCATGGGCCAACATGAACAGACGCTTTGTCGCCTAAAGGACGATATTTGTATGCTTGAGTGGATGTACATATCTTAGCAAACACGAGTGGAGTTAGGCCTCATGTATCCATCATGTATATGACACCAGCTAATAGAGCACGAAGGATTTTTACTGCGTAAACACACTGTGTCTAATTATCTTATCTGCGGCCCTTGGGCCATGCAGAGTCTTGGCCGACCTAAGAGCCTCAAGCCTGTTCCACACTGAGATTGTGTGAGGTGACTGAGTGCCTCTTGAGTGGATATGCCACTAAAGTGGTGGACCTGATCGATCTTTTTGGAATGGAAAAGACAAAGTCGCCGATCCCGATTTCTCCAAAACCAAATCTCATGGAAGTCTCCAAAGTGAATGATATACCGTTTCTCACATCCGACGATGCTACTGGCAGCGTCATTATGGTGACTGTTACAGCTATTTATGCTGCATTTGACCACTTATTATATTTTTATAATAGTATTCTTGTCTTATTTCCTCACATGCTAAAATGCTGTAAAATCGGAATTTAAAAATACGATTTCCTATTTATATTTAGAATTAACATATGGAATTCCACGTTAAGAAGGAAAACCCAGGGGTTTTATAGGAAATAGTGCATTCAACTTGAATGATGATCTAATCCTCAAAAAGATTGATGCTAGCATACACGATACAAAGGCAACGTGAGAAGACACACGTGTTATTGAACATGTGGGGAAATTAACCCCTCCCTCTGATAACTAGTTGATATTTGCTCCTTAAAATAAAGCAGATTCATAAGTTTGAACAAACCATGGCAACTCTTACATCACATAAGTTTATTTAAGGGAAAGGTGTTGCTCAAGAAAATAATTACCCTCTTGTTAATTTATTGTGTTCAATAAGCGTAAATTTGGTAAGTGAATCAAATATATGTTGTGACAATGGTGATTCTTTTAAGCTTGGACCATCGAAAGAAGCAATAACCTAGCAAATTATGACACGGCGTGGTTACAAAATTAAAAATAATGAAACAAGTAATTTTTATTGCATAATGAATGTTTCGATTCATAGCATTGGTCATTTTAAAATAAATTAATAAGTAACAACAATTCAATGAAACCTCTAATGCCGTCAGAAAAGTTAATCTTGATATTTTGGCATAGACAAAATGGCAAGTGAATCATATCTATAAAAGGAACAACTATTTTTATGCTGACCATAATATATTTTTTCACAGTTCATAAAAATATATACAAGCACAAAAAAACAGAATGTATATAAAATGATGTTAACGCGTAAAAACATAATTATTTTTAAACAAAAGGAATTTCGATAAAAGTTCACTCTTAGGAACCTTCTATTGACGGAATTAACTTATAGGATTATTTAAATGAAGAAATCGCTCTAAAAGAAAATTCAACTCTGTTATAAATATTAAAAAAAACACATAGAGACTAGTACAATATGAGATGGCATGGAAAAGAGAATTGATTATTTTAGGATGAAATATTCTGCACTTTCGTTGTCTTCGAAATCTGATTCGACTCCTTGCCATCCAAGTCTAAAATGACCCATAATTGATTTTGAAAGTGTGTTCCCGAACAGCGTTCGTTTTTCCGTTCAATCCACAACCCTGATTATAGCTCCTCACAAATCTTGTCTCCCATGTATACTAAAATCTCTTATAGTATCAATGAATTATTATTTTAACAAGAAACAAATCATCCCATAGCAAATTATAAAATGGTTTCATGCTTTTGAAATATAATTTATATATTGAATCTCATATGTATAAGATTGCTTTAGAAAATGCTTTGATTAGCTTTTTGTAATTTATTTACCCTGAACAAGGGGCATCAGATTTTCAGTTCAGCGTTATCATTAATCTTACGCTTTATAGTGAAATACAGTATATTTTGTTCAAATAAATGGTTTGCAGAGGTTTTTAGAACACGGATTCATTATGCAATAATGTTCTTTATTTTGAAAAAGGATTGTATGCATGCGGCATTTATAATTTTTTTAAATACATCAATTAGTGATGTTAAAAAACAGAAACAAATTAAACCTCCACTGACGTCAGAGCGGGATTGTTAATTGCTTTAATTCAGAAATAATGAAATTAAGGGGGTCTTCGAAGTTTTGCTCATAGATTAAATCTTTATAGCCGGAATTCAATCCATTATAAACTTATTAAAAAATTATATTCTTACATTTTTTGAAGAGAAATAATTATGCTTCTTTTCTAGGATTCTCAGTTCATACAACACTGTCCTTGTTCTAGGGCATTGGAAGATGTATATGAGTAGCCTAGTTTTCCTCAAAAGACTCTGCAAATCGGAGCAAACGCTCTTTCCATGTGGAAGATGTTCATTTTTTAATTCTTTTCACCATATTTTTTAAGCAATTATAATTAAATATACCTCACTAAAACATTCGTATTAGCATTAAAAAATGTATTGTAGGTAGTCATAGGAATTTAACTTGAAAGAGGTGTAATAATAAGTAGGACTTATGAATTACTTCAGACACTTGGTAATAATAATACTATTAAATAAGATAATTAGGCGTCCAGGGAACCATATAATGTATGAAGCTCCATTTGCAAGCAAACAACTCTTCCCTCGGACCCCAGCACTAATGATGGATAATAGTGACGCTGTCGAGGATCTTCAAGCTTTTTTCCCGCTAATAAATCAGCTCCTGGGGGAAAGAGGATCTTTATTAGCTCTAAGTGCATAAAGGAGTCTCTGAACAGTCGAGATGAGACGCTAAATTAGGACTTAATGAAAGAATATAGGTACAACTTTTGAAGGCCTTTTTCCAATACACAAAAACGAGAAGGACGATTGGTTGTTGAGGTATATTTCCTCTCATTCGATAAAAAAATATTCTCAAATGTGTTGCATGATGATGTCAAGTATGCTTTTAGGCTTTAAATTCCCGTTAAGACTTAATATTTATGTAGGAAAGTTGATTAAATATACATATTAAAAATATAGTATATCTTCTTGCCAACTTATATATAATAATATTTTTTTGTCACCCAGGAGTTTTATTCTTTATTTTGCTGGCCCTGATCGTCAGAGAGTAAGGATCAGTGTATAGCAAATGATGACAAATATTTTTAAAATCATTATATCCCTGAGCTTTTATTTAATTGCTTTATTTGCCTAATATTAATAATTAATATTAGTATATAATTTTCAGAAGGTGTGAAACTCCAAAGTTCATTTAGTGTTCTGAAGTATGAAACATTCCACGCCGAAAGCCACGAGTAAAATAATATCCTTATTTTAGGATACCAATCACACTTTAGAGAAAGGATTGATATCCCTTTAAGATTTGAAAAGTAAGAGTGACAAATAAAGCAACAGAGGGAGGAAATAATAAATACCTCTGACAAATTGTCAAGAAATGTTTAAAAGAAACGTCATGCTCAACACTCAAAATATGTTTTCCTTTGAAAAGCATACATGCATGTTCTTCTTTTATGCCTATGCTTTTGTAAAAAAAAGTAATATATAATAATGGAATAACATACTTGTAAAAAAGGAAAAAAACGTACATGTATTTTTTATACATTGTAATGAAAGCTGACAACTCTTTGACACATTTATTTATTTCTACAAACATAACACTAAAAATATAACTCAACAGCCTCCCTTCCCCCTTTGAAAAAAAAATTCAATCATCACAATTGTAAATAAGAATGTCAACCTCAATGCATATTTTACATGTGTATTAGGGTGATTCGGAATTTGTGTTCAAGAGTCGGGCGTAATTTTTACTCATACAAAGCTACTATATTTGTATAGTAACTATGGCAAACCTGAAACATAAAAGTCAATGTGTGTAAACAATGTAAACATTATGACAATGAAATAAATAAATAAACTCTTTTGAATTAATATATACAAACAGTAATAAAATGAAATTAATAAGAGATTGTCTTCCATTTACTATACATTTCCTAACATAGCATTTATATAGAGACATTTGAATGGCAAAAAAATATCGACTTGGTATCCTACCTATATTCGAGCCGCAACCTCACCCCCTGAAGAAGAATGTCCTTCATACCTCCGTTTTATAAAACCTTGTCATGTGTTTTTCTAAGTTTGATATGTTTTTATATTGCATATTTTATATATTATATATATCGATAGAATATCAATTGAAATAAAGACATTCAAAATAATAATACTTGTCTTTCGGTCTATGAAACGATCACTAAATTTTATTTGATTATGCTCAAGCTCTTACAATCTCTATGCACTAAGGTACAAGTCTAGAGAGTGCTCGACAAACAAATCCGACCAACCCAAAAAATGAATCCCCTAATGTGTGCATATACCTATGCAAGAACAGTGCCTTGAGGTATAGATGTATAAGAATCTCATTCTGTTTTTCAACACTTAAAAAATATATACATTTGTAGGGGGAGTAAACTCAGTCTGACAGAGGGATGCGTTTGTGAAAAAGTGTGTGTGTGTGTGTGCTTGTTTATTTACACATAAAAAACAAATGAGAGGCAAAGTATTAAATTTGTAATACATTATTATTTTTTTATCAGACAGATATCTTTGTTCCCTTCCTCTTTTTCT
Organism: Caligus rogercresseyi; assembly: GCA_013387185.1. Lineage (NCBI taxonomy): Eukaryota > Metazoa > Arthropoda > Copepoda > Siphonostomatoida > Caligidae > Caligus > Caligus rogercresseyi. Next base: position 14,362,358 of record CP045893.1, on the reverse strand, counting down.
GTACCTTCGTGTCACTTTTCGTTTAGCTCCGCATACATAAACTACACTTTGCTACTGCTTACATGTAACATATTTATATCGCTTTTGACTCTGGGGGTTGTTGATAAGAAGATAAAACTAGAGGGAATGCTTAGTACTTAGTCACGGTATTTTATTAATGATGTGCTTATACAGGAAGGCAATTTCATTGAGTTATGATCCTGCATTAGTCAACACCATTTATGGAGGCAACCAACTAAAATTTATAAATTTCTATATGGATGTATATTGAAAAATAGAAAAATAAGCAAAAATACAAGCAAAAAATACTGAAAATATAGATTCAAAATGGATATAAAATAAAATATATTAATTCATTTTAACCGCAGGGATGGAAATAAAAATATAATAACAGCAAAATGTTGATGTCATAAAAGTTTATTTTACAATAATAATTTGCTGTGTTTATGATTATGTGATTATGGCTCCATATATATATATAATATTGCAAATCATACTTCAACACCAATATATATATATATATATATTAAATCCCCAATTAAAACAACTATACTTTAATAACCTTATGTCGTGTCCGTTATAAAAATGACTTGTCCCTAAGTAAAAATTATAATATTAATATATAGTTATAGTCCAATTATACACTTTTCTTAAATTGTATATACCCATTTCCGCACGTGAATACACATATATTTGACACAGAACCGTATAAAGCTTTTAGAAATGATTTATTTTCAATACACATCCGCCCATTCTGATGTGAATCCTTTTTAAAAAGCTGTAAAGTAGATGAAAGGACAAGAAAAAGGGAGAATGACACAACTATTTTTTTTCCTATGTGAGCCACGGTTGAGTGAGCTAATGGGAAACCAATTAATTGATGGTTCATTTTCTTTCCATTTGTAGTACAGTGAAGCTACGTTGTCTGCGTGTGAGTTAATTAATTTTTCTTTTTGATGTAACATATGTTGTTCTTTCTATTATTGTTGTTTATTTACACCATTTCTTCTTCTTCTTTGACTCTTTTGTCCATAAAACTTTTCCCTCTTTTTCTTCTGGCTTCCTTATTTTTATATAATATCAGAAATTATATTTTGTTATTGCAACAAGGGTACAATTACTAAATTGTGCTTCCAAGGGCAAGTCTAGGGAAATGTTATTGATTTTAAACAAAAAAAAGATTATCTTTGATATGACTCTTTTTAATTTGAAATATATTATTTTAAGTTATTGTTTTATTTTTGAAAAATTATAAAGTATTTCTCGATGAATAAAAATATCTTAGGTCGGTTACTATGACCTATTATAATATAGAAATGTCAAATCCATCTAGAATTATTTTTTAAAGAATGAAACAGTAATAACAACATCTTTATTAGGTATTTCATTGTTTAAAAATGTTGCACAACATATTTGGGTGACAATACAAAAATGTCTCTTAAAGGTTTTTTTTGCCAATTTGTATCATTTAAGATAGCCAGTACGGTTGCAATTCTAAAAATCAATCATGGATTGTAGGCTCAAATCCACTTGGATTCCTACAAAAATCCGACAAAATGAGTCATTTTTTATTATTTACGTTATCTTTTAACGATTGTGATTATAATGATGAGAATAAATCAACTTTTAAACTATACAAATTAATACAATTTCATTTTATAAGAAATAAATAAATATTTTGTTGTTATAACCGTTTTTCCTCTCAGCTTCAGATTCCTCCGACGTCCTTGTTTTTTAAACACACATTGTAAATACTGTGGACAACTGCTTATTAAATTTGTTCATGCTCTTGCTAATTGTCCTATACTCCACTTCTTAAGAGAGTTTGTAAGAATAAACGTGAAAGGATATGACGGTAAAATAATCTGAACATTACTTATGTTCGAACTGTCCATGAATCCTCTAGCAAAAGCTCGAACTCTGGACATAACTTTGTTCATCATTCATAGTTATCTGGCGAAAAAGATAACTCATAATAAAACAATCACAAACCAAGCCTTCAAAGCAATTATAATTTCTACGGCAGCACGATAACAAGCTATCTCAATTAGGATTCAAGGTACCAACAACATTCCTCGGAAGTATGTGGGAGGTCTGGAGCATTTTTACCCCACCAGTTCCTATGGACATTTATCATTTATTAATTGAGTATACGGACTTATAAAACATTGACAAAAAAACAATGAGAACACTTTTTGTATATAAAATTCATTGCTTATGGAATTATACATATATCCTTAAATACTATAACCACTTAATTTAACCATATTTGTGGATTAGTGGATTGTGGATTAGTGGATTGTGATTAGTGTGTATTTGAGACGATTTGTACACAATATATTGGGTTTATGCGAAACTTTGGATTAAAGATTTGATTTTAAATATATTGTGTATTATTGTTAAATGTACAATCTTTTATTAGAAGAGTCTTAAAAGATATCGGTTGATATATATATAGATATATAATATTTATATTTATTTATATATATCCTTAGAAGTTTCTAAATTTATCAGTCCTAACATTATTAATTGCCCTTACTGATTTAAATAGTTCAAAAAAGGCTCTAAAATCCTCCGTGATCTACTATTCATTATTTATCATTAATTTATGGCTAAGTAGGAAAACAAAGTTATAACATCTGAAATTCCACAAACATGCTTTAACGCTTAACATATTCAATAAAAGAATCGGTTGTTCGTGATGTAATCATTCATTGGATACTGAAAGCTGCTTTGATTTTACTCATTATATATAGTTATGTATGTTCAGATAAAACTACTATTTTAAAATATTTATAATAATTAAATCATCCTATATATAATATATTATTATTAGTAGTATATATAATATATATATACTTTGGAGTTACATGTCTACACATACAAAGTAATGGGCAAACAGCTGTAGTGCATCATATAAAGTATCTTCAAATCAAAATATCACAATGGCGCCAAGAAGGGTATATAGGCCAGAGAACCGTTATTTCTTTTGGCAAAGTTCTTTGTATTGTTCTTATTCTTTAAAGCTAGGATCCTTATTTTTCCTGACTCCAAAAAATATCTTGATACTCTGAGACCACAATTAATTGAAACTCGGATACTATTTCAATTTGAACCGTATCCTGAAGCACAACTCCGATTTCCACTTTCAATTTTGAAAGACACATTAATAAAAAATTATAGAAGCTTTTTATAGCTTTTGACAATTGGCCAAATAAAGTAAAATAAAGGTCTCACTAAGGTTTTGTATTCTTTTCAGCGTAACATCTTACTAGATTAACTAACAATTTATATATAAAATGAAGCTATGCAATTTTGACCTCGAAGATTGGAGTCTTAGCTGTCATGGTTTTCTTTTTTTTAAGGAACCTTTAAAAGTTACTTATTTGTGTTTATGTATTTGAACATTTTTGGACGTATGAAAATATGTTACAAATTATATCATTAATTGGTTATGTTTCATTTGCTTGCTTAAATATAGTTGATCGTAAATAAACTTTAATTATTTCATCAAACGAACTATAATAATAAACATATGTTGATTTGTATTTGTTGTATATTGATCAATATTTATATTCAATCTATTATTTTCAGACTATTTTATTCGAAAATAGTCACTCATATAACTTGTAAATGGAACTTAAATGTGTCTTACGCTATGCTAGATTTATTAGTGATGGGTTTTGAAATTTCAATTAAATCTTTCAAATTAATTGAATAATAGGCTTAAGCTTACTTTTACTAAAAAATGAATGAATAGTCTTGAATTTTGCGAAAAATTTATCATACTGCATGAAAGCCTTATTCATGAATAATTTATATACAAGGCTTAAATAATGACCGTCATGAAATAATTGTAGATTTCTACAAGGTAATTTGAAGATTATTTTCTTATCCATCAAATATTGCATGATATTTTTTATACCATATTGATGAATTACTATCAATGCTTATCTGAAGAACTTACATTTGTATTCTTAATTGATCTTATCCTCAATTATTCATGATTTTTTTGCTTTTTTATTATTTTTTATAAGAATGAAAAAATAAATATTGTTAAATATTGTTTTATCAAATGAATAATTAATTATAAAGATTATGTCAGTATGTATTTCCTGGTTATTGTTTAAAGGCATTATAGTATGAACAAATTTTAAAATAATTGGATTTTTTTTACTAAGCATAAATTATCTTCATTTAGTACTTAGATAAGGATTAAATAATTAAAATAACCTTGAAGAAGTTTATCATAAATTCAACTGTTCCAACGATTTTGTAATACTATGATAACGGATACAAACTGGGCCTTCCTTCTTGAACATGATTTCACGAAAGAAAAGTGTTTGAATAAAATGTAAATAAAAAAAGAATTATAAAATATTCCCTCCTTTTACTCATGGCAGTTGATATGTGAGCCGGAATTCAGAGGTAAGTATTTAATCCTCACCTTGTAAGCTGCTTCAAATCAATAGCATGTAACATTACAATTCTTTTAAAATATATTTGTAGACTGTAATACTAATAAAATACTTTTTGACTTATTATTTTCGCAGGGAATGGTAATATTTAAATAAATCTATACGCTTTTTTATGTTACAAGCTTTTTCAGTTGGTAAATCTGTTTTTCTTTGTCAATGAATAACTGTCAAAGCGATGATCAATTTATTTGATTTACCATAACTGTCTTCAGATTGTGTTTTTTTAATCTCCTACTTTCTAGTGTATTGTTATTTTTTATACTGTATGGATTTTTTTAATGGGTCATTTATTTAAAACCATATATATATAATATATACAATAATAAATAAAAAGAGCAACAGTGGTTGTGATAATAAATCATAAATAGATATTGTAGTTTAAAATTTACTCATTATATATAAATTTACCCATTGAATCATTAAACATCATAATCTAAATTAATGGGTTTGTAGCTAATAAATAAGCATCTTAACCCCCAAAAAAAAGATTTACTAATATTGATGGTGATATCAGAGCAATTCATTCCATGGATTCGCAATGGCATGTATCTTAAATAAAGAAACACCCAAACTAAAGAAAATAATCTTTTTGTCCTTTTTATTACCCTTTACAAACGATTAGAGAATGTCTTATTGAAAAAAATAACGTTTATTGGGGAGTATGCGAAACTTACAATGAAACATCCTTAACTTTACTCTATTGCCGTACGGAACAATGAATGACACATCAACATTAGGGCATTCAAGGAATCGCATACTTTGTTTAATATAACAAATAGCAACAGTAGTTTCTTTTATTTTTATTCAAAATGCAACCCCATAACGATGTGTTTATTTTAGCAAATTAATTTGGAATTTGACAGGCTATAATTCATTTAACATTCCTGCCTTTATAAGCACCCGTGTCTAGATTAATGCACATGTTATCATAAATACTCGTTATACTAAGTACTAAAAACAGAAGTCAAAGGAATTAAAACATTCTTAAGAGAAAACAATAATAATAATAATATATGTAGAATAGTCTTGCTCTCATGCATACATTTTAAACACGAAAAAAAGTACCTAGTGAGGCAGTGAAGCAGCACTTATTGCATTCCAACGTGCACATTTAATTGCTCTTAAGAAGTATATTAAATTCTTAGATAAATACTTGTTTTGTAGACGTTCATTAGAAATTTGTTAAAAAAATACTAACTTTTTGAATTAACAAGAAAATATCATATAACACTTACCAAATGTGATAAAAGAAATATGGGGGTTTCTCTCTTTATTTCAAAATAAGTTTTTGATCAATTGAGAAGTAGATTAATTATGTGTATTAATTATTATAAATAAATTATTCTTATAAATACTTTTGATATATAAAAAATAACATTATGATAAACAGTGTCTTTTAAATTCAAAATGATTTCATAGGAAATGAGTTCATTTGAGGATCAAAACATTAAATAATATATGCTGTCTATCATTTGATAAGCCCATATATATTCATGAATGATTCAAAGTGTTTAAACAATTTAAAAATGCCCACTGGAAATTATATAATGATACGTTATGATTCATGTTATGCCTGTAGCATGCCACATCTAAAAAAATAAAGAGACTTGAATGGAAATCCAATTAGCGTCTTTGAAAAGTGTATTATATTGACTATTCAAATTAGTTTTCGCATTCATTGTATGTTACAATATTAAAATAAAAACACTTCATTTTCATCAATATTTTAGACAGTCAACCGATTAATATGATTTATAAATCCTTTATAGAGTTTAATTAATATATTTATTGGAACAAAAATGGGACTACTTTAAGTTGATGGAAAATTATTTATTATAATTAAGTTAAATAATCTTTAAATATTGTTTGTTTAGCTCCTATACCAGCCCCACCACACCAGAACTTAACCCGGTATCAGCCAGTCGTGAACTGTCTAGATACTACTAATTTTATTTTTAAACAAATTAAATTTGGACAAATAATTATACGTATTAAAAATAAATCCCTCCAGCGTCTTTTTCCTCTCTCTGGTTTCCGATGCAGCTCGTCCATTCCAATCCGTGTCTGTGGACAATTCTTTACATGTTTACATTGATTTAAGTTTTCATGTTTTTATTTGGAGTGTTTTTGTTTCCTATAATTATTTTACGATTCAAGTGTTTGACGGTTCTTTAATTGTGAGCATATAATTCTGCTGTTTTATGAAAAATATTGTGTTGCATTAATTTGAACTTACAATTTTCGATACAGATTAATTATAAAAATAAAATTTGTGATATTCAGATGGCATTTTTTGGATTTTTTAAGGATTTTAATGTTAGGTCAAGCAAACTTATGAGAACAATATATTTTGATGTTTTTCTTTCTTTTTGTTCGTCTTATCGTGAGAGAGCGAGCGATTTATTATGGTATACGTGTAGTGGAGGCGGTGATTAATAAAACCAAATTTCTACATGTCAAATGCTGAAGATACAAAATAATTCGAGGCGCTAACTGTATTAAATCACCTTCACAAACAGGAGTAAAATAATGTCATGTTTCACTATGTCAACTGCTTTTTTTATTGTCAAAGTACCCATCTTGTCCTAAAGCCTTGTGTCAATTTGATATCCTTTAGAATAATGTTCCCAATTTTATATTTATTCCACAAAAATAAAGATAATTACACTTTGATTTTACACGCATTTTAAATCAACATGATATTTCCTTCCCTTTTTCTCTGTCAGACTGCTTGGTTCTTCTTTATAATAACCGTAATGTGAATCCATGTTAAATCAAGTTTAGTTTTTGGTCTGATTTATGAATTGTCACAATGAGAAAGCGCCGTATCGTGGCTTGCAAATTTTTGGGCAAGAAGGAAAGTTGGGTTTGATTTATAGCAGTAAAAGTTTTCGGTGTTGGAGAAGTTAGCCAGGGACCTCAAAATGAGGTCAGACTTTTTATATAACTTCTTGTTTTGTACCAAAAAAATTATATATATATAAGAAGGTATTGAGATATTGACACTTCCATGGAAGAAACTCTGAGTTATATATTTGTACATATATATATATATATATATATATATATATATAGACCTTTCAATACTTACAACAACAAAAACTACCATCACCAGATTGACATGGATATAAAAACCATAAATTACATAACCATCACATTTTTATGTTCTTCAAAGAAGTTGTCAATCGAAAAAGTATAATCCACTCATTGCTTAATCTTTACATTAGATCCATCTTATGTAATCTGAGAATATATAATATTATTGAGTAAGATATATATATATATATATATATATATATATATATATATATACAGCTAGACACATATATTATATAATTATAAGAAAAGTAATTTCCTTATATACCGTACGTGTTTGGTAATTAGATGTACATTAATAAAAGAAAAAAGTCTGTAAAAGTTGTTTTTTTAATACCTAAGTATAACAAAAAAATCCATTAAATTGGTTACATTATAAAATTTTACATCATTACATTAACATATTTAAAAATCACTAAAATACTTAACAATATTTTCTGGAGGGACTAATCTTGAAGAACAAAAATTATAAAATTAACTGTGTTTTTGTTGTAATAAAATTAACTTCAATACTTGGTGGACCCAAATATAAATATGAGATTTCTTTAGGACATAAAATAAGTTTAAATTTGTTGTAAAATATGTTTGAAAATTAAAGGTTTTTATATTTTCGGGGTAAAATGTATTAATTCTTGAAATAATAAAATCTGCATGGATTTTAATAAGCATGCCGTTGGTTTTTTATATTTTATGATGCAGTTTAATTTACATATGGAATTAACAAGTTGATATAGGGGTGTACCGTAAAGAATGAGCCTGTCTCAGTATCTCAAAAAGTAAACAATATAGGTAAGTAAAAAATCTTACAGCAATATTTTAATATCATATACATATATTATTTTTATATTCAGAGAGGTTGAGTGATAATAGTTGACAATCGCGCCATTTATATACCTATATCAACCACTGTTTCCAATGCAAATGGAAACACATGATTTTCAAAACTACTTCTTGTTCCGCTACAAGGTCAAAAAAGGTAAACGAGATCCACACATACTCCATTCTGGCCTCTCCACTATCAAGGAGAGAGAAACGACTTCAAAAGTGGGAGTTTAACCTTGACAAGAGGACAAGCCCTGGAGATCGCCAGGAAATAAGGACAAAGGATAATATGGCCCAAAAAAAAATTGAACTCAAAAATCCCACTAAAAATAGATTGTAGCTAACAGTCCACAAATATGTTCGTATTTGTTCATTCTCTTAGCACACTTTTTTAAATACATAAGATTACAAATGTTCCATTGAGGGTGGGAAGTTAAAATAATAGACTTTTATAGACTTTTTCTCTTTTCTTCCTATGACCAAGGTAATTTATATCTTTTCGAAAGTAAGCAGCGCTCTTTAAAGTAAATACATTAAAAACACTAAATAGAAAACTACGGTCAATTTATTGTTATTATTATAATAATACTAGCATTTAAGCACGTTAATGGACACACCGAGATGGGTGTGTGAGAGTGTGACGATGTATATGAATGAGGGAAGAAGCGTAAAGAGCATTGTTTGCCAAGGAATTTTAAATATAAGGAGACTTCTGAGTATATGTGTTTATGTGTAAGAAGTCAGAGAAACAGAGTATGAACTGCATTTACTTCAAAGGATATTGCTCATTAGTAATTTATGTTTATAAAAACCGAAATGAGAGAGGTAGTAGAATTATACTATATCTAGGAATAACATAAATATATATCTTTGAAATGTTTTTCGAAAGAAAAAAAGAGGGAATGACAAAAAAAAGAAGTTGGCATTATGAAATCACTTTACCGAGGATGCTCAGAGTAAATATATATAAGAGAGAATAATATTATTTTTAAGGATACAAATCTATATAATAATTCACCAATCTCTGTCCGTCTGTATATCCGCACGCTATCTCCTCCCACATTTATGGTCAGATTTGAACTTTGAAGGTACCTATGGAATCCTTGGGTCAAGACGGACCTAATAAAACTAGTTGCAAAGTGATGGGACCAGAAATGAAAGAAAAATTCAGACCTTGTCTGATTTGAACTACCTACTTTTGAAGGTACAGAGAGGAAAAAAGAAAAGAAAAGGATGAGGAGGAGTTAGAGAAATAGAAAAAGAAAAAACATCTCATGTGACTTAAAACAAATTCTTTGTACAGAGTCAAACTTTTTATGAGGAATGTTTATACAAAACATAAAATTATTTTCTCTCTCCTCTCTTATATTCTTTAAGGTCTGTTTCACTCACAAACTAGCTCCAAAACCTACCCATACCCGAAGGGTGAACATATGGGCGCCGTAGGCGGCCAATATGCGAGTTGTGTATATCATGTCATTTGTAAATCCTTATATATATATTATAGAGGAACAAATAAGTATTTGTTGATTATGTAAACAATGATACTCTTAGGAGTAAAGTGATATTTACATTTTTTATTGACTGTCATATCATTATCCAAATAGAAAAATTCCCTCCCTACTTTTATTATGACCTGTACATTCCGACTAGGTACAATTGTTTCTGTGTTTACTTTTCTTATTCATATTGTCCAAGGAATTTGGTGAAAACAAAAAAGTTGTAAGTGTGTGTATTATAATAATATTTGAGTAGGAACTGGGTGTCTGAGTTTTTATGTGTGTATGTTTATTCCCCAACGGCTATTATATGACTCTTTCTCTCTCTCTCTATCTAATGGACAACTGGGAGGAGTTCTTGACCGAGTTGAGATAAATGTCTTTGTTCGGAAATGTAAGAAGCTTATTCACGATGAAGACTGGGTATATTTTTTACAGAAGACATAATGCACAAAATAATATTTGGGGAAGCACAATGAAGTCGAACTTTTTATATAAATATTTTTTTGTATTACCCACAAACAATGGTATAATCTATTTACTTCTATAGTGGATGAATAAATACAGTCATTTTGCTGTGGTCATATACAAAGATAAATAGGTAGTAGTATTACTAAATCTATCTCAAATCATCTCATATTATAAAATTCACAGATTTAATAAAGTAAATATATATATATATATATATATATATATATATATATATATATATATATATAACATGATATGACGATAGTTACTCACGGGATATTAAAAACTACGACTAAAAACATATGAAATTAGGTGACATTTTGTGATTATACGAATTCAAAATCCTTTTAATTGACATTTATAACGGTTATAAGCTGATATATAAATCTTAATAAATAGGAAACATGTATCATAGTAGGGATCGAAAAAATATTTTTTTAAATATAAAATATTTTTTTAAATATTTTCCTGTTTTTTAAGTTGTTTCAAATATTTTCCTGTTTTGTATGTTGTTTTAAATATTTTCCTATTGTTTAATACTGTTTTAAATATTTAGCGATATTTATCTAACTTTTAAACTAATAAGCAATTTCAGTAAAAAAATTATTGAAAATTTATTTAAAAGTTTATTTATTAAACATGTTATGCTCATTGTGCACGTATTTTTGTCTTGAATACCAATTTTACATGGGTATAAAAATATTTTATCAACTTTTGTCTCCAGTTTCACGCTGGAGGAAAACCTGACAATATACAGTATTCATCCGTTTTTGTGGAGACTTCAACCTCTCACGTTAGCTCTACGAGCAAAAGTCATACAGTTGTTATCCAAATATATTCTAATGGCGCCAGGAGTTTTGTATTGTGTTGTATTTCTTATTTCATATTTGTATTTGTAACCTTTGCAAAGATTTTGACTGTTTAGGCGAGAAAACATTTATCCAGCGGAGATGTCAGGAAGCAGTTCACATCACAAGTGGCTTCAATAGCTTAGCCTAAGCAACGATGACATCAAGTTTGTCGACATGAAGACTGCTTTTTGCCGCCATTGTGAATCCAGCTTCGAATCTCGGCAGAAAGGTCAAGTGAAACAACATATTGAGTCCGCAAAACACAAGAAGAATATGCAACTCAAGACGAAAAGGAGCAGCTCTCAAGCACAGCTTGAAGACGTTTTTGAGAGAAGCGCCAAGAAGTCCAAGTTGTTTGACCTCAACAAAAAACTCTGTCAAGCTTTATTGGCTGCGAACATCCCATGGCACAAATTGCAGGTTCCCATGTTTCGTCAATTTCTTGAAGAGCATTGTGCTGTATCTATTCTTGACGAAAGCACTCTGAGAAAGACTTACCTGGACATCTGCTATCAGGATGTGCTCACCAAAATTAAAGTTAATATTCAAGATCAACCCATCTGGCTCGCCATCGATGAAACTACGGACGTAGAAGGACGATACATTCTAAACGTGGTTGTCAGAAAACTTGCTGCAGATTCATCCAATCGAGCCGAACTGGCGCACTCGATGATATTGGAAAGAACCAATGCTGAGACAGTATCTCGTGCCGTAAATGATGTTGTAATAAATATTTTTGAAGTTAAGCTGAAAACGTCAAACTGATGCTCTCTGATGCTGCTGCTTACATGCTGAAATGTGGTGAACAACTGAAAATTTTATATCCTAATCTTCTTCATGTGACATGTCTCGCCCACGCTTTTCATCGAATCGCTGAATGTGTTCGGAAACATTTTCCGAAAGTGAACGAATTGATCTCAGTTACTAAGAAGTGTTCCTGAAGGCTCCATCACGGATTCTAGCATGGAAAAATTTCAACCCAAATCTTCCATTGCCTCTCGATCCAATACTAACCCGTTGGGGAACATGAGTGAACGCCGCATTGTTCTATGAACCTTGACGCAGTGAAGACTGTGATCGAATCATTTAACCCACATGATTCGGAGGCCATCAAAAGATGTCAATTTATTATTGGCGATGATGAAATGAGGTCAGGCCTATCATACATTGCTGCTAATTTACACTTCCTTCCACGAGTCATTCAAGATCTTGAGAGTCAAGGATCGAGCCTAACAAAATCTTTTGCATCCGTCTCTACGGCTGAGGCTGCTATTTACATCTTACCAGGCATAAAAGGTGAAACAATAAATGAAAAGTATAAATCTGTCTATGCCCGCAATCCCGATATCGCTGTTCTACGTTCTATTGAGTCCGTGATCTCAGAAGGCAAAGAAGTTATCCCCAGGGCATGTCTCCACAAACGGCGGCTGAATACAAATTTGCACCTGTCACAAGTGTCGATGTTGAACGCTCCTTCTCTATGTATAAGACTCCTCTCACTGACAATCGCCGCCGGCTCACATCAGAAAATCTTGCAAAAAATTTGGTGAACCACTGCTTTTATCAGTGAGATTTTCGTTTTGTATGACTGGATTTTGTTTTCAGTTCATAATGCCAGTTTATAGTTAGAATGTCAGTAAACTATGTAGTATGTTACGGTCACGCAGAATACATATTTTGTCGTTGTCAGTACATATTTTGTCATTTTTAGTAAATAAATATTTAAATATTTTGATGTTTTCTTTAAATATTTTGTCATTTTTAGTAAATAAATATTTAAAAATTTCGGTGTTTTCTTTAATATTTTTCCAATCCCTAATCATAAGTTAATCCGGACTAATGAAAACCTTGCTTAAAATAATATATTTCCTATAATATTATCATTGACGTTAGTATTATACCTCTATTTTGTACAAATAAATTGATCAAAGGCAAAATAAAATAAATTACAATATATGCCGACAAAAGAATTTTTGTTAATATAAAAACAATGTATTTTGGGAAATAAAATTTAAATTTTTATAATTAATAAAAAATTATCATTGGCCTATGTTTGGCTCTGAGCTAACAAAAGACATTACTCTAGCCTTTCGGTTACTTGGGGTTGTGCCCAAAGAATCATTTGGAAAAACACCATTAATGTTTGAAAAGGACTCCATTGTTGATATCTTAAGATATAATTCTTCAAGAAGCATTTCTTCAAGAACTTAAGAACTCCTGAGGATCTCGAGAAAACTCGCAATCAATAAGGGTATACTAACTATCCACAACTTACATCATCATGACTTTCTTAATCATGGAAGATTTCGGTTTCCCTTGTTACGGGCGGCAAATTATCATAATGTGCTAAAGCCCTGGTTTTTAAAATTAGCAACCCCCTGTGCAGATGGGATTTTCGGAGTGCAATCTCATTTGCGATGCATTCTTACAACTCCTGATCTTCCGATATAGTGGAGTAATCGTATCTGGCATTTTATTAGCTGTATTATGGACGGAAGAAAATTTACTTCACAGTTACTGATTTCGGCAAATCTCCTCAAGTTTTCCCACCCTTGCAAAGACAGTGGGGTCATTTTTAACTCTATAATTCACGCCTTTGCAGAGTGTCGATCTGTAAACATGTTGGTGAGATTCATAAAACTAAATGTAAGGGGCAAGGATGCACCTAACGCTGGAAAGTACTGCAAAGCCTCTATTTTTTGGCCTTTCAAGTCACAAGGCTTCTGCGAGGACAAAAGCGATCAACAACGCTCTACTTTGAGCCAAACCTCTAGTGGCAAAGAGCCTAACAATGGATCGTCCCCTGCAGCCGCTGGACATTAGGACTATATGTATATCCGCCTCAGCTCGATATACTGCATTGGACCTCCGGATCCCTTCGGTCACAGACAACTCATGGACGCTAGCTGGCGATTTGATCAAATATTTTAAAGAAATTTAAATAATAAATGATATTTTACACTTCGTTTTTAGTGTTTATGTTTTAATAGTTTAATTATTACTTTGGGAGAAGGTAATAACTATGTTCATGTAAGTTGATAAAATTATGAACTATAATGTTTATATGCTGTATTTTTTACTTATTAGCATCTGTTTTATATATCGTTTGCATACAAATTTTATCATGAACTGTCCAATAAAAAAATAAAATTTCCAAATCATACAACATAAAATATTGAAAATATTTACAATATTTTGATTAATATAAAAAATCGTTACTTTTTTTTTTTATGCTCCTTAAAATAATCACGGATTTGAATATGAAATGTTTGATCGAATATATTTCCCACATTATATTGTCAATAATCCATGAGAAATTCTAATTGACCGGTCACAATTAAAATAAACGGAAAAACCATCTAATTACTATTAAGAGGAACCTTAAACAGAGAGTTTTGACTGATCCTTTAACAATAAAAATATACTTAGTTTATAAAAACCTTCCGTAGAATTTAAATTGCTCAGGTCTCAACTTGAGCATGCTTAGGTTCATTGTGATTGTAATTTGTCTACATACAAGGTCATGACTCTGCTTTAAAGGAACTATACTAGGTTCTGAACATCATAAGTAGTCCTTGATTAACTCAATAACTTTTCGAATATATAATTAAAACACAAACTGGATTTTATATACCGAACATCAAAATGCCTTAATTATACATATTAGATCAAAATTATGAATATAAATAAGAATAATTATAACTTCAAAATTAGTCTATTGAACTTAGAATCTTAAGGTTTTCTTTTTTTAAATTAACGGTTCATTAATTATGTAAATTTAAAAACAAGATATATACATAAAATCTTGAGCAAATATGTAGTAAAAACATAAATAAACATTGTAGTATATATATTTTTGCTCATATATATATATATATATATACATAAAATCCAGAGCAAATATGTAGTAAACACATAAATAACATTGTAGTATAATTATTTTGCTTAATATTATACCTACATACATATCTACAAAATAAAAAAATAATGTATACAAATATAAATTTTAGATCTTGATAGAACTGAGGTTCCATTGAATTTTCTCCAATTTATATAAAAATTAGGTTTGTTTCTGTATTTTGAAGTACATACATTTGTTGTAATATTAGTCAACATTAACAAAAGGAGTGATAGACACAAAACTCAAGCTCTAAAGCTTCAATATTTACGGGACTGTTAAGTTGTAGGACAATTTATTTAAGAGGGGTGGAAAGGACGGTGTAGAATGTGTGTTGTATTAAAGATAAAATGGTCATTTTTTATACCTCATAAATTATATTTGAAAAATAATGAAAGAAAATATCTTTGCAAAAATGTCCCTTTTTATTACTAAAGTATAGTGCTTCCTGATATTATTTATCATCTTAGCAGAAGTGTGTAAACAGAGAAAAGTAAAGAATGAAATTTTCTAAATAGTAAAAAACACTATTATGTTTATTATGTATATATATATATCAGGAAACGGCCGGGTACCCTGCCCGGGCCGGGTCCCGGCTGTTTTTGAGCGTCCCGGCCCGATGTCTCGGGTTTTTTAGACTCCGGGCCGGGACTACAATAGTTTATTTTCTAAATCAAATTTATGAATGCCAAACGAAATAATTCCTAAAAAAGTGAGGACGTTTTTTTAGAATAGGGTTTCGAAATATTATTTTCTAAAAAAATCTTTATCACTTTTTTTGGAAAATTTCCGTAGATTATTTTCTAAAATAACGTCGTCACTTTTTTGGGAGATTATTTTCTATAAAACGTCGTCCCGGCCCGGTCCCGGCGAAAAAGACGTCCCGGTCGTTTCCTGATATATATATATATTCATGTTCTTATTTAAAATATCTCCTCTCCGAACACACAAATATCAACATTGGGCATTTATTTTAGTGGTAATGCAATGCTCCAAATACATGATAAAATATTATTTATCTATAGTTAAATATATATTTGATCAAAATGTTAATGTAAAAAATTGAAATGTTTAAAGAAAATCTTTTTTGTGAATATTAAGCTGAACTCCATTTTTTAGTTTCTGAGTAAAGATGATTTTTTCGGTTATATGTTTTTATTTCCTTGAATAATAAAAGCGTAAATATATAAACTAAAAGCAAAGTAGACATAAAATAAATTAAAACTCACTGGGCAGATGTATTTTATGTTATAAGGATTCGGTTTAATACATAACATTTTTTTTTTTTTTTGGCCCATGGGCATTCATATATTTCATTTGATTTATCCCGACATCTTACATGTAAAATAGTATTAATGTACAACTCAAACAAGGAAATAAAATTATAACGAAAGAAAGACATTAATTAGGCATAAAATATGTAAAAATACAAGTATACAAACAAAAGAATAAGTTAAAACAGTCATTGTCGTATTAAAATTTCTAAATATTTTCTTGCTATGTTTAGTATGGATCCGCGAATTCTTTCTCTTTTGCTTTGACGGCGTATATACAATATTGGAGCTTAACAATCACTGCATGCTGAAGAAGTTTGTCCTTGGCCGAAAGTGTAAAAAAGTCCTCTCTACCCAAGGAGGTCCCGAACCTCTCCTCTAGTTTCATTTTCAAAGTTTCATAAATGGGATGAAGAATCTTGCACTCGAGTAGAAGATGTACCGTTGTCTCCTTAGCTTCTTGGCAGAATATACATTGATTGTCACTGCTTAAGATTGAGAAAACTTCAAGGGTCCCGGTGACCACGCGATAAACGAACCATTTTCCGGAGCGGTCAAGAATGGGTTTTGATAACTTTGGCAAGCTTGTTTATCCTTTATCTTGAGACTTCTTCTTTTAAAACATTATTATAAGAGGAAGTGATGAGGAATTCCATATCCGTCTGAGGTCACAGAGTTTAATGGATGCCAATTGTTCCCTAAAGGATTGCGATGGATTAAAGTTGTTGTGGAAAACGAATTCAATTTTTGCATCTTCTTGATTTTTTGAATGTCATTGTAGCCAGTAAGTTGTCCTTATGTTGTAGGTGGTCTTTTAGGAAATATGAGGAGTTTCATCCTCTGTAGAGAAGTGTGAACCTCAATTGTGGATCCCTTGAGAGGAGTATAGTCTCCAAAACTCAATTCCACCAAATAAAAAGTATCTAAAACATTTTTCAGAAGAGGCTTCCAGAAATTTAATTCTGAGAGCTGATTTATTATAAAACGCACGCCGTAGTTTGAATACTGATCGTTAAAACAATCACTTGAAACTGTAAAATTCCAATAGTCTGGTCTTCTAAAACATTTAAGACCCCATTCTGCTAAAAGCGGCTTCCAGAAACTCTTTAAGTCGTTTCCTGATATATATATATATTCAGGTTCTTATTTAAAATATCTCCTCTCCGAACACACAAATATCAAACATTGGTCATTTATTTTAGTGGTAATGCAATGCTCCAAATACATGATAAAATATTATTATCTATAGTTAAATATATATTTGATCAAAAATGTTAATGTAAAAATTGAAATGTTCAAAGAAAATCTTTTTAGTGAATATTAAGCTGAACTTCATTTTTTAGTTTCTGAGTAAAAGATGATTTTTTTCGGTTATATGTTTTATTTCCTTGAACAATAAAAGTGTAAATATATAAACTAAAATCAAATTAGACGTACAAATAAATAAAAACTCACTGGACAGATTATTTATGTGCTATAAGGATTCGGTTTAAAGCATTTTGTTAATATTAATGAGAACTTTAGAAAAAAAGATATATAGTTAACTTTGCTACTCTCATTTTTACTCTTATATAAAATTTGAGACCCGAATGGAGGCTTTAGGCAAAATACAATTAACAACACGACAGACATTTTATATTTTGTCTTATAACATTATGTCCAGTCGAGTTCCAAATAATCAAATTATTGACTTAATTCCATGTGAAATGACCCAAACAATATTTTTGTGGAATGTTATTCTTCTATAAGTTTGCAGAAAATATTATTTTCTATAAACAGCAAAATAAAATTATTTCATATACACAGCAGCTTTATATCCTGTCAAAGTAAATGTTTTTGAAAAATTAATACATGCATTAGTATGTATAAAGAACCTTGAAATCAATCTAATCTTGAAATTATCTCTTCTTAGAAATACAATATACGAGAGGGAAACTTTTATATTTGTCATTTTCTTTCTTTATAATCAATATTTATGTTTATCATGGGATGAATCAATTTGCAATAAAAAGTTTTGCAAATAAGTTATTTTATATAGAAAAAGATAATGACATTTTGTAACTATATATGTACGTATATAAGAATAGCCTGAGCTTAACATGAACGTAGCATGACATGTTCCTATTTCAAAATTGTAATCCATTGATGATCGTCTAGAATATTTGTTTGTATTGAAAAGCTTCTTTGAGCTATTTGATTTGATTCATGTCATATGAATGAAGGCTATTGAGAGAAAAAGCTATTCAAGTTAATATTAGGTCTTCGAATCAAAACATTTGGACAAAAGATTAATAATTTCATGAGAGGAAGTAAACAACATGAAATCATATATATTTTGCTCTCATTTTTTAAATATTTAAAAAGCAGAGGAAGTATATTGTTATACAAATTACATGAGTACAAAAAGAGTATGTTTTTCAGGATTTTGGAAACGTTCAGACTGATGAGGAGGAATGCCCATTTTTAATACATGGGCCTTGGTCGACATTATTTGTTTTATGTAATTACATCCATCTACATATGTAAATAGTCTAGAGAAAACATCTATATATAACCCAAAACAAATCTCCTAACCATGTTTCTAGCTAAAACCCATAACAGTGTGTACTCTTGAACATAGAAAGCTCATCATTATAATCAAAAAACTTTATTATCAAAAAAGTACATTGTTTTCAATGGTGTACCATATTTTGTTTTATTTAATTTCTATCGTCATTGTATTTACAGGGTTTCTATAAATAGCAAATTGAAACACTAATGTTCATACTAGTTTTGTTCTCTTATATTTATATATATACATATGCTTTTCTATATTCTAATGCATTTTGATAAGCCGGATGATGTAATAAAATACACATAATATAAACTGTCAAGACCTAAAATATACAATGCTTCAATACTTAGAATAAATCTCACAATGATTGAACTTTTTGAAATAATTAATCATTAGCCATATCTTGCAAACATCAAAGTATAATTTTTATGATCAATATTTTATATGTGTATTTTATCTCATAATTTTAGTTAATTGTTATTACGCTCCTTCTAAGGTTTTATGTCTGTCATTTGATAATTAAATGGACTGTCGCTAATGTAGACAATCATTTTATAAAATATATTTTTATTAGATATTGTTAACAACAATCATGGTAAATAAGAATGTCTTAAACATGTTTTCAAAATTCCTCTAATTGGGGTTCATTGAATGTTAGGATTTCTCAACAGGAATTACGAACAGATGTTTCTTTTGTCAAAGGAGGAGTTGGAAGTCATGCCAAATAAAGTGGCTAAGGCGAGACGAATATTCACGACTAATATTAAGAAAGGGAATATATATATATATATATGTATAAATATATGTATATATACATATATATATATATGGTACAGTATATGCTGTTTGTATGTAAACAGATATGGATAACTGTACATATATGTAGTGAGGCTATCGTCCACTGATAGAAAAGTGACTTATATATATATATATATTATTCAATGTTCAAATAAGTTTGAAAACTTTTAGATATTCTTATAGACCAATATCAAGGGGATTTATAATTGTTATTTTTTTAAATAAACTCGATGATATATTCGAAAACACCTATATTTTAAAATAATCATATCATAATATTAAAGCTTAGAAATCTTATTTGCTCCAGAACCCCAAATAAAATATTACATTGTTTATTATAATCACTAAATAGCTTTATAGTATTTCAATACGGCTAATTTAATTAATATAAAAGACACAAAAATATTATTTAAAATCGATTAATACGAGCATTGTTTGATAAGAGTTTAGAACTTGTTTTACGTTTTTAATGGCTTGTAGTTGGCAATATAATGGTGCAATAATCAGAGTATATTTTATGCAAAAAATGCACATTTTGATTAATATTTTTTATACCTTGCTCATGTATCTTCTAAATATAGGATGAAATTCATTGAACTTCATTGGATATGCATACAATAAGTATGAAAAATTCAAAACATACAATTAAGTCTATCAACTCAAAATAGTTTTTAGTGGGACGTTTATGATATAGTCATCCTCCTTTTCTAACGACACTGAAACAATATAAACCTCAGTCCGTGAAATAGATAATCTGACTTTCTTCAAAACATAGACAACAACACAATATTAATTAAATAATATAGCCACAAATATTAAGAAAAAACCCATAATAATTTAAATATCACTACTTTACTAATTAGGTAAGTTGGTTCTATAGGTTTGAAAGATCTTAACTAGAAATATATTTATTTTAGCAACCATGATCACGGTAATATTAAGGCAAAATACATCAAAGACACGAAACATAAATAAAAACGTTGTCAAATCAGTTCATACTAAGGTCAATTAAGCAAATAACAACAGCAAGGAACGCCTTACATTGGAAGATTAACTTCGTTTGGGGGCTTTCAACTAACGACTTTAGATCCGAACAATATATGAGGCATATATTTTCTGGAATTATAGACCCTGTAGATGATTTTGGAGAGGACGATATCCGTTTTCAGAGCACAGCATTTATGCAGTTTTTTTGTCAGATAATGTCAAACTTCATCAACATCCACCTCTTTTCTGAGTGACGTCATTTATCGACAATCGTGAAATAGGTCCTCAGAAGTTTCTCTTGTCAAAACGAGCAGTTCTTCGACTTTTCCCTTGGACTTGTCTGTAAAGAGGTTGAAAGTAACACACTGGTACTCCTTCAATATATTTTGCCTAATTATCTCGATGAAATTGCATATATGAGGCTATTATAAGCCGTAGAGCATTTTATTTAGTCATTCAAATCTGAGGTTGATGATTATTGACCTTCCCCTATCGGAAGTCGAAACTGAGCTCTCAGCATTGAGAATCGATCAGGCTTCCACTGAAATAAGACGCCTTGTTTCAATTGAAATGGTTAACAAATTTGCCATCAGAATCATTCAACTGCATTCAAGAAGACACTGGGCCTCTAAACCGTATCACTCATTTTTCGTTGAAACGAGGGGCTTAAGACAAATATTATAGACTTTGTTAAATTTATTTTTTAGAGTCCAAATCGACAACAAAACGTGAAAGATTGCCATATTGTATACTGAAATAAGCGTTTTAAGACTTAGTTCTACAGGAGGTATTGAAAAAAACCTTAACAAATTAAAACTTTCAAAAAAGTGAGACCTACCAAACTTGTATTCGATTGTCGATTATATTTTGCCTATTGGTAGAGCTGGGATTCGGTAGAAAAATCTACCGCCGGTTCAGTATATACCTTCTACCGATCGATATCGGTATTCGGTAGAGTTTATATATATCTACAGTATCGATCGATATTCGGTACGGTAGATTAGAAAGAGAGAGAAATTTATTTATGTATCTGCTCTGTGACTTCTTAATATCGGACAGTTTATAACACAGGACAATTAAATACATAATTTGCTATGATTTATTAGAGATTATTTGAAATTTAATACATACTATTCTAATATAATTTATATATGTACTTAGATTTTGTAGGAAATGGAAGGCTATAGATTTTTTTTCTCATTTATTTTTATTGTCCATATTAGATGCTCTTTCAGGTACTCTAGTATTCAATGCATAGCATAAGCTTATATGAAGGTCGATTTATGTATCTGCTCTATAATATTATAAGTTGTAGTTGTTTATTTATTTGCAAAGTTCAAGTTCTTCACACCAGGGAGCGCTTGGGCAAAGCAACAGTTGAACGATATTTATCACCCGTTGAAGGGAATAAGCTCTCAATATCCTTATGTCTCTATGTGAATGTTACAAAAGTCATACTTTCAAAATACGTATAATCGGTTTGGTATTTGAAATCTACCGTCGGTAGTATCGAATACCGATTACATTCGTTAGACGTAGGTTTGCTATTTGGTTAGATAGTTTTGCATCCGATATAAACAAGCATATAGCATTAAAATTAGTATATCGAACCAAGAATCTTATCAATGAGATCCATCAAAATTGGCATTTCCCCTCGGGAATCGAACCTGGTCCCTAAACATGAGAGTTGAAGACGGCTTAACACACTGAGCTATCACACTCCTTAATTAAAACTTTTATATAAAATGTGGTTCTCGTGCACAATTTTATTAGAAACCTTATCACTAAGAGCACGTATCTATGACGTTTGATACTTGAGTATATTTAAATTGCAATACATGTATTTTTGTAAATACATTTAGTATTCGCATTGCTCTTCACAAATTTAATAGGGGAACAACAAAGGACTACTTGTTGCTCCTTCTTTACAAAGAAAGTTATGATTTTTTCAACAAAGGAAGACATGTTTCTCTTTAAAAAGGCTACATAAAACAAACTATTATGCTAATAACACACCCCTTTCATTTTTATACAAATGTATACATTTCAAACTTTATATTCATATACTAAGTACTTTTTAGCTTCTAAGTAAACATATTTTGAGGTACTTTTAACTTCAAGGAACAACCGGTGGTGTGCCTTGAACTCTTTTGTAAGCATATTAAAGAATTTTGACTCATCTTTTTGCTGAGGGTCCATTAAAATAATGAGTAAGGTATGTTTTTCTTATATGGAAGATGGTTTTTCTTCAGTAAAAGAATATTTTATATGTATTTTAATACAGAGGGCAATAATACTTATATTTTTTTATGTCAAAATTATAATATTATGAGAAATTGTAGAAATATTTGGGGAAAAAATATTTTTTACGCCAAAATATGTTTTTAAAAGATGAATAATAATATTTGCAGGTTCGATAGAAAAATATCATGCTTTAATGCTTATTTTTATCAACGCAGATGCAATTCTATCGAACTATATAGGCAAAATACTACTACTAGAGCTGAATCAAAATAGCATTACGATGACATTTTTGTATTATTATATTCATAATAAAGATAATTTTGATCGAATGACGCTATATTAGCAAATAAAACTCTTACAGCATTGTTACTCAACGAGCTTTAAGAGTTATTATATCCAAAGTACAGTATATATTGAGAATATTTATGTTAAATACTTTTTATCAAGAAACTTTTTGGATTAGAGAAATACGTATATAGAAATATATAAAAGGAAATAATATTTTTGAGAAACTCAAGACTCTTAGATCTTTTTAATGTACATTTAGAGGGCTTTTTAAATAAAGGAAACCTTTATATTTTCACCAATTTACATATTTTTAAAGATTTTTTTTTGGTTGTTGAACTACCTAGATCGACAAGCGATGTAGGATGTTAATTTGCAATAAACAATAGAGTATTAACGATTTCTCATACTTACTCAAACATATTAAAACTTTCAAAATTTTCCAATTTCTAAATCTTATGCAATTCAATTGGATGCCAATTTTATAATTAAATTTTGCCTCAAATTAAACTATACTTAAGTATGATATAGTAATTACGAAAATCCTAAATCTTCTACCCATATATTTGCAGCTATTAAGCATATATTAAACTAAAACAATTGGAACTAGGTTTTATTTAAAAAGTGTCATGACATCTTTCCGACCCATATTTCAACATGCGAAAAATTATTCTTTTATTTCATGCAGAAGCTCAGTTTTGGGTTAATTGTTCAAATATAAAAGGTTGCTTAAAGGTTTCTTTGAAAAAAATCACATATCACCTAATATAATCTTTGTCATGAATGGTTTATGTAAATAAAATAAGAATATTTTATGAAGTTTGTTCACAGGGAAAAGAAAGCTTTATTTTACGTATGTATAAGTAATTATAATAAACAGTAGATTATAATAATGAGTTATCTTGCATTATTCGTTTCTTATAAAACTCATACTAGTGTGTAATCGAGTATATTCTTGCCATTGGGCATATCAGTTACATTTGTAACTGGTCTAAAATATATAAATAAATAAAGAAACAATAAAATTATATAAAAAATATAAAACAAATAAACAAAATGCCCATGCAGAATGGATTATATGGGGACGCTGTGTCCAATGGCCCTAGCTGCGGTCCTGGCTGTGTGAAGGGTATTGGCCGACCTCAAGGCCTTAGACAATTTCCACACAGATATTGCGTGACATGCAAAAGTAGCTGTCTCCCTCTCAAGTGGGTACGCCACTGAGTTGTGGACCTCATGGGCCTCCTCGGGATGGGGAAGACGAAATCACCAATCGTGTGATTAGTGATATTACACTTCATCACGGTTGCCAGGGAGCAGGCCAGGCTGGGAAAGGTGTTGCCTGTAAAGGCCTGTACCTTTTAGTAAATCCAACAAATATACAAACATCATAATTTTGATTTTTTTATTAAATTTAATAAAGTGTTAAAGCTTTTATTCCTTGTCAATGTTAACTTAGAGAAAGTGTCAATTTACCTTGCAGAGCCTGTATAACACATAACTTTCATTAAATCATTTACTATTTCCATATACTTATATATGAAAACCACTAAGTAAAATCGAATATAAAAAACTTATTCTTGAACTTATCTTTTTCTATCTTCATTCATTGGATTCAAAGAATCGTAAATCCTCAAGGAAATACAGGAAGATGAAAGTCGTCGTGAGTCCTAAAGGAACTTAATAGTTTCTAAGTAGATTACCATCTTAGGAATTAGAGTATACCTCATTAAATTCAAGAGACTTTTTTTCTTCTCCTCTGAAAATGAGACTCAATCTGAAAGAAATAAAAATAATTTCCTTCTGCGGAAACTTTTTTTTTTTGCTTGTTGTTTTTGATTGATCGCTCCCTTATCCAATAAAGAAGGCTTAGGGGATCCATCAAAAAAGCTTAAAAATATGCACAAGACAATGGATGAAACAAAATAATACATCATTTACGGAAAAGGAATAGAAGAAAACAGAGAGGGATGAAACGATTATGAAATTTGTCCTAGAAATCACGAAACGTAGTTGTGGCATTTAAGAAAGTGAAACAAATATTCATATTTTGATATTTAACGAATTATAGAATTTATAGACATGAAAAAGCAAGGGATATTTTGGGCGTGTGAAAGGGAGAATGTTTGAATGGTATAATTGAGTTTAGGCTTTTGTTATCACTATTCTCTTCCTCTTTTGAGGAATATTTATTCATATAGAAATAGGCCAAGTCGGCCGGAACGGAAGGTATTATTTTGTATTTGAACTCTTTTTTGCTTCTCTTCTGAGGAAAGAGAATAGTGATAACATGAGCCTGAACTCAATTGTACAATTCAAACATTTCCCTTTCACACGCCCAAAATATCCCTCGCTTTTCCATGTCTCTAAGAATATATCAATAGTAGGCTTTTTGTGATCTGATACTCATATATATTATATAATTTAGGGCTGTTCTTATTTTTCAATGTTTCAAATGTTAGCAATCTTGTGGATTTTTGTTCTTGGTGATAAAAGAAGACGACATACAAAGTTTGAACAAAATCGGTAAACATTCGGGTTGCGCACGAGGTTAAAGTTTTACAAATTAGTAAAAATATAGTTTCCGCAAATTTCTTGAAAATGGTGGGCTGTTACAGATTTCAATAATAAACTATGTAACAGGATTTTGCCCCTGGGCTGAAATTTCTAATTTGAGTCCCATTTTTTACGTAGATCCAAGAATGCCACTCAAAATATCGTCCGAAAAAGGTTTGGACTTTATTGCCTTTTTTTGAAAATCAGGATTTTCATCATTTCAAATGGTTCAGGCCCAGTTATCTTTGTGCAAAGTAAGAATAACCACCAATGTCAGTAGTATTTATCTTTCTACTATATCTGTGCATTTCAAATCTGTTTTTATAATTTATATTCTTTCGTACTATTCGAAAAAATCGACTGTATATTTCAAAAGTCGACCATATTTTAGTGTTTCTATTAAGCGGCTATATTTTTTCCGAGTCTATTGAATATAATCAATATTTATTATGTTTTGGTATATGTCAATGCATTTCAGAACAGTTTTATAATTTCGATATCTGGTATGAAAGTAAAGAAAAGATCAATTTAGTAGGACGAAGTTTTGATCATATTAAGTAACTATTTTAGGTGATTCATTGAGGTTGCATTTAATATTATTGTGATTTGTTACGAAGCAAAAAACAGGTTAGCCTTTTATTAACATATAATTATTTACAAGTGTCAAAAATAATCTTATTGTTTAGAGAGTTACTGTGATTGGGAAAATAGCATTCCAATAATGTTATCTAATTATTTAAAGAACTTGCAATAAAAAAGCAAACCTGTTTTTTTTCCTTGTAACAAATCACAATAATATTAAATGCACCTCAATGAATCACCAGTAGGAAAGAGAAGCGAGAAGTGAGGCAAAATACTCTCTCGCCCCTCTTTTTTCTTTCTCTTTCTATCCAGCTAACAGTAATAGCAGGTACCAAGTGGTAATTGTATATTTCATATAAAAGATCAATTTTTTGGGGAGAGTACGTGCAAAAAAGTATTTGCTTATTTCTCTTAAAGTATAGCGATTTTTAGACCACCAAACATATCAAATGAAAGCTTGGTAAACAAGCTTTAATATTTTAGTATATTAAATCATGTCAACTTAATATGTGGAGAGTTATATGCACATAAAAAAAAACATACCTCGCGTACAAAATGACGCATATTGGATAATAAATGCGTCAGAGACAAAGTAAAATTTTGAGAGGATACCTTGACGCAAATCTAAGAAACCACATTATTTTTTTTCATAATCGATTTCTTATAGGTCAATACAGGCTCTGAATCAATTATGTAAACTCAGATTGTACTGAATTCTGAATTGATAGAATGCAACCAAGGTCATTTTGGATTTATCATCTAAAGGTTTACTAAAAAACTTAAAAATACTATTTACTCTGAGGCGAACAAGTCATCTTCTACAGGCGAGTGAAGTTAATTGATACAAAAAGCTATGAAATATGCTAACATTACAAACTCCATTTTTTGTTTTTACAGTAAACTTTGTTTTAATAAAAAACATCAAAATACGTCTGGTATTAAATAAATTTCCTTTAAAGTAATAATTATTATTGAAGTCTGTAACGCCACCATTTTCAATAAATTTGCGGATAACTATATTTTTACATAATTTTTAAAACTGTGACCTCGTTGAGCAACCCCGTAAAGTTGACTGATTTTGTTCAAACTTTGTATGTCGTCTTCTTATCACCAAGAAACAGAAAATCCACAATGTTGCTAACATTTCAAACATTTGAATAATAAGAACAGCCCTAATGTATATATACATTTATATAAATATATATATAGTATATATATATATATATATATATATATATATATATATAATATTATATATATATATATAATATATATATATCATATATATATAATAATATATACACAAACATATGTATATTATAATTGTTTATATTTATATAGTATATATATATATATTATAAATATTTATATATATATATATATTATATTATATATTATATATATAATATATTTATATATTTGCATAATTATATATTTTATATATATATATATGTATATATATATATATATATATATATATAGATATATTCATATATAATATACATATATATATTATATATATATATAGTATATATATATATATTATATACATATATATTATATAAATATATATATATTATTTTGATATATACATTTATTTTAAAAAACTCTATATTTTTCTTGGCATAATTAAGACAGTAACTTCGATAAAATTTAAGGCATGCCAAATACCAATTAAAGAAGATAGGTACAAGCTTCCACAAGGATAAATGGATATACATGGTATTGATTTCCTTGAAAGAGACTTACTTAAAAGGACTTTTTATATTACAGAGCCCCATTTAGAGTGCTGTAGGAAAATGTAAGAGAAAAAAATGTTTTTAATTGTAATCCACGATAAAGTGAAGAAGGGTGGCAGTTTTAATTAAGGGTACTAGAATTAATTATCCTCGATTAAGGTTGATTGAATACCCTGGTTGAAAAATAGGAATGACGAACCACAATGCGTAACGGTAATTATTTTTTACTGGAATGAGTTGGATAAAAAGAAATTAAATTGGATGTAAAGTACTCTGAATCATTTTGGTTGAGCTCAGATACAGGATTACTAAAGTATAAACTACAAGCGGGTGCATCAGATCATGCAAAAATTGAAATACTATTAAATAAGACTAACACTTAATGGTTAATTACCAACAAAAAAAAAAAAATATTATATATCCAAACATCATTTGTACTGGACTTATTTCTAACAAAATGATCATATCATTAAAAATATAGTCATGACGTTGGTTTTCTATACTGGTTCGTAATAACTTATCTCAAGAAAATATATAGATGTCTTTAAATCTGTGGGTACTTGCAATTTCAAAGCAATATACTTAAAAAACCGAGATGCACCAAAGTAAAGTATACTGAAGTGTTTTTGTTGAATGAAAGTCTTGAGGACTCAGCATTTTAGAGATCGCTTATATGAATAACAGATATTACACATCCAAAAATATACAATTATAATGCAGAATAATATTCACCAAATGAAAAACTTCAACAACCGTAACTGAGCATTTATGATCGTAGGTATTTATATGAGTCGACTACATATACCATTGCGTTTAATTTTGTTTGCTCATGCTAAGAATTGTTTTGTTTTTTCAAGAATATCGACCAGAGGGTTGAGGCTGCGTGATAATTTTTAAAGTTCCATTTGCAAAAGCTATTACCGTAAAATAAGAGCGAAAAAAAGTTGAAAGAAAGAGGCTTGCATCAATTTAGGTTGCGATTTATCGGCAGTTTATGATGTAAGTCCAGTTTCCCTTGGCGGTTTATGCCTTCACAGAAGAGTGTGGGAGGATGCTTCAATAACATATTGAAACATATATGGGAATTGTACCTCAGAACCTGCACTGATTTCATCATCTCATAAATAACATTCTCTACAATATAAATTTTTCAAAATACTAAGATCAAAGGTAAGTAAGAGTATTTTCTGTATGCAAGTAAATGTCATACCTTTTTATTTGGAAGAGAGTTTTTACCACATAAAAAGCTATAAGGAATCATGTTATCCATATAAATTATATATATATATATATGTATGTATAGTATGATCCCCAGGTATTCCATAGAGCACCATACATTTATAATGAAGATATCAAATTATTTAAGCCCTCTCAAAATCATGACCCCTGATTGCTCCTGACATTAATATCCTATAGATTATTTGGACATTTTTTTATCGACTACATACATATAAAGAGATTTAGGAAGGAAGCCTACATTTGCATAACTAAATTATATAGTTAAATTACGTGTTGTACTGACTCGATTTACTTATAAGAAACGGAAATTATAAAATTTGCGATGTTGAGAGAGTTTTATTTTATATTTTATTTTAGACTACTAGAAAATGTATTAATTTATTAAGCATCAAATGATGAGCATTTTGAACTTTTAAATTCATGTTGATGAGAAAGTACATAAATTAGTTTGACTAACATTTTTCGAATACACTATATACCTAGAAAACCCCTATTGTTTTTATGAAACATACTTATTTTATCATTAAAAGTAAGAAATATATTTTCAATTTGTAATATCAATAAATTTTTTTGCTATAGGAAAAAAGACAGATCGACGAAGGCCCAAGAGAAAATATTTATGCTTATCGAGCACTACAAAAATGCATTGACTTTGTGATATAATTATTTCTATTGAAATGTGCATTGAGAACTCTTTAGGTCAAAGTTATTTTTGCATAAGAAGATAGTAAGTAAAAAAACTTTTAAAAAAATCTTAACAAAGAGGAAACATATGATGTCCATGTTTTTAAATTAATAAAACGAGTTTAATGTTATATTCAAGAGAAGGAGACTATGTCGTTCACCAACAACGTTCCTGCAAATCTAACGAAACAAATGAGGGACTCATTTCGGTTGAAGATTAATTTTGCACCCTTTCTGGGGGGCTATTTTAAAGCCGTAGCATAATATAGGAATATATAGAAATCCAGGACATAACAGACCTCATGGAGACCATCAAGGAACAGATGTGAGACATGACCGACTTATTTTGTAGGAAAGACAAGTGCTTCATATTTCGGTTTAATACAGAATAAACTAAGTTAAAAGTTTAGTTACATCCGGACCAAACACACATAATGGGGCATGTCCATTTTTTTTTTTGGGTCTTACTACATACTACATCCTGTTTGTGGTTTAATTCAACCCTTCAGAACATAAATTATTAATTTTGTATAATAACATTAACGTATACTCTTTATATTTTTCATCATTTCTCCTAAAGTTATACACCGTCTATGTGAATAGTTACGACCTTGCATATATACATTATCAAGTAAAAGGAAGTATGTAGATATGCTGCTTCCTACTCTTCATACATGGTCATATACATATACGCATTTCTATGACCAGTCATCTATTAAGAGTTTGTTGATTGCTTTGATAAGGATCAATAATATAATCGAGGGGTAGGGGAGGCTAGAGGGTATTATTGTCCCTTGGGGCCTGCATTTTGAAATTGGTCCACAGCATGCAATGAAAATACTAGAGGGAGCTCTATTATTATTATTGACAAAACAGCTTCATGATTCCCCTAAAAAAAGAACCATTTAGAATGTTATGTGTGTGTTTGGAGGACACGATAATGGGTCTTTTGAGTCAAATAAATTGTGAGCGTCGCTAAAGGTGGAACCTATATTAAAAAAGTTACAGACAAATTACAACCGTCTGGTTAGACATGGTATTATACAGAAGGTCTATCAACAAAAGCTCTATACATACGTATATCAAAATACATGTGTAATTTTTGGTCATATTTTTTGAAACCCATATTGACTCGAAGAGAGAGATGCGTTGTTATTTTATTCGCAACTGTTCTTGTAATATAAACAATTAAGCTCTTTTGTAAATTTTATTTAATTATAATTAATTTATTTATATCAGTGTATTAGTTAGATTTAATAATCCATATCAAAATATTCAACTATAATTAAAGCTATTTATTATACATTAGAATACTTTTTTGTGTCAATGACGTATTATATAATTATGGCTGCCAAAAAGAACTGAATAACTGTAATATTTGAATTCTATGTTCAATGTTTAAATTAAAATAAAATTGTGATGTATTTTAACATACTTTTTATATAATGAACTGATAATAGATAGATACAAATATTATGGGAGTATGTTCATAACATAAATGTGTTTAAAGTATGTGACAGACAAATCACAATTGTGAAACCCCATTAACAATATTCAATTCAAATTGAACACTTCTTAGAAACAGCCCTTTTAGAAAGGGACATTTCTTAAACACCCAATAAAGTTATGCAAACAAATATTTTTTTCTTAACTTTATTTTTTCCACAGATTTTGTTGGTGGAGAATGGAATCTTTTAGCGAAAATGATTTTTGCGATTCTCTTTACATCCAATTCACCGTTATAAAAACAAATGAAATCAAGCTTGATTTTAGCAGCCAGGTTCAACAGAACATGATGACAT
This sequence comes from Caligus rogercresseyi, assembly GCA_013387185.1. NCBI lineage: Eukaryota > Metazoa > Arthropoda > Copepoda > Siphonostomatoida > Caligidae > Caligus > Caligus rogercresseyi. Next base: position 14,330,499 of record CP045893.1, on the reverse strand, counting down.
TTTTAATCTTATAAAAGAGATCCATATATAGTTCAATTTGTTTTAGTTATTCTTATTCTTTTAAAGAATGAGGTTTGCCTACTATTTGAAAAGCTTTTTATGGTAGAGACATCTAGCGGTGTACGAAGATCTAACACCCATTCCTGATTTAAAGCATGTTTAGATATGTAAAGGGAACCCGAGATCCAACACAAGGAATTTTTTTCTTTTTGATAGCTAAAAAGTTTTGCAAAGTTGATTCAAGTTTCCATTGTCAAACAATTTCAATTTTTAAAACGTAATACGCCTACCAAGGCTTAATACATATTATCAGAAACTGTCAAGTACTCTTACATTAACAACAAGAACAAAAACTTTGTAACGTAGGATTTAACCTTTCTTTTATTACTTAAAAGTTTCTTGAAGTTAAACAGGGTTGACAGTTTTTCTAAGTATATGACATTTGACACCATGAAGTAATGAAAATAATATAAGTGAAAAAAAAATATCCTTGAGTTATTTTAAAAAAGTTAATTAACAATAGAAGAAATCAAGGTGTTTGTGTATTAAATATTTTAAGAAAAATATAATTACCTCGCCGAAGGAGGTATGGTGTTTCACTGGCGTTTGTTGGTTTTGTAGTTTGTTGGTT
>CP045893.1:14282293-14329768 GCA_013387185.1 Caligus rogercresseyi | reverse complement strand
TATAAATTATTTATACCATATCAAATATAACGTAAGTTTTGATCCGATTCCTCAGATATACGAAGCCAATAAGTAATTGAAATATCAAATTCAAATATAAGTTTTAACATATTAAAAGTATTTCAAGAACCTGTTTATAATAAAAAACTCTCTCTCTGAATCATTATATTTTATATAAAATTTATTTGAACTATATTCTTTCCAAAACTTTATTTTTTCTAATAATTACACTCACGTTCGTCTCTCTATCACGACTCATAAAATCAAGTTCCCTGTCGTGTCAAAACTTTATTCAAATAATCGACCTTTATATCCCGTTCATGTCTAAGGTATGAATAATTATCAACTTTTTAGCCTTTTCTAGAAACTTTTAGCACTCTCAAAGGCTTCTTAAATATTGAATAATTTAAGAGGACATAAGAATGATCTTATCACTTATGAAAACATTTGCATGTAAGGAAAATTATCTCTGTTTTCCATGATATCAAATGTGACGTAGTTTAGGCTTTTCTAAAGTCAATGCTTATTTTATGTAATTGACTGACTCCCAGTCGAGGAGTATTACTTAAAAGGGTGTCCGTAAGGATTCCCTCCCCAGACTAGTTAATGTAGCTGATATTTTGTATGATTGTTGAGGGAATATATATATATATATATATATCGTAATAGTAAAGATATTAACATCTCGATTACATATGTCATTACAACATTGAACTTAAATTAGAATATATCCTAATAAGTATTAAGCCAATCAAAGGCTCATTCTACCAGTCTTGCAAGATTCTTTGCACAATGACATTCGTGGACGTCCTCATAAACCAGCCATTTTTCAGGCTACCTCATCAACCCTAATCTAAGCCCTTCACTTTCTGTTTTAATTTGCCTTTTATGGCCCATTCATTCTATTTCAAATCTGGTAGAGAAGCACTCCTCAAAAAGTGTGCAGCACAAAGCACATTAATATGTATGCCCATCTTTGTCCTCATGGTCAGTTTAAGCGGGAAAAATAATGGTCTCCTTAGACTTCATATCAGTCATGGACGTCAAGAAAAAATAAGACAAGAAATGGACAGTAGCCATCATGCAAGTTTATTTGCGTCCCTTGTGATTTGACTCATGGAACATCTGACTGACCCAATGGAGTTTTCACATAACATGAAGGGGAACAATGTAAGAAGAAAAAATAAATAAACCGTCAGCAATGAATCCCATCTGACACTCCTCCAAACCAAGAGACTCTTGAGGGGAGTAAACCGTAATGGAAGCTCCTCAAATGGAAAGAGAAAATAACATACGTTTTGAGCCATAAACGACTAAAATATGAGTCTATGTCATTGATTGCTTGATTGAAATTATATTTAGTTTAAAGAAAACGCAGAATTCCAAATAAATGATTTTTATTTATAGGAATGGAGGCTCTTAAAACTTATAAGTATGCTTAAACAAGGAAAATAATCCAGTACCCCATAGCAGGGGTGTTCCACAAACGATCTCACACTATTTCCTTGTCGATCAAGGGACTTTCAGTAAAAGAAAATGCTACTCTTATTTATGTTTTATTTATTATTGTTTTCATCTTTCTATATCAAGCTAAAAAATAAATACTTTAAAGATAAATGAAAAACATATTATCATGGCTCTTGTCCTGCCTGGATACTCAGTTCGATCTTTTGCCCGGTTGCTTTTCAGCTGTCTAGTTTGGTCCCAGCCTATCATGGATTAGGCCCTTTGAGCATATATTACTGCACTTTTTTCAGTTTCTTTATATTAATAAACACGACTTGTGCCCGTCTTTGTTTGATAAAATGGCTTCCCGGTCGGTCACTGCGATATGGTTAAGTGAATAGATCTTGAGACTGACGCATTTGTAAAATAATTATCAATTTCAGAAACGATTTGTCATCCCTGCCATTTAGATATTAACGTATTGAAAGGGCTTACTTACTACAAAAAATGGCAAAGAAAAGTTTAAATGGATGTTATTCCTGGCCAGATGATATAACTTGAAAGGTATACACAAAAAAATTTGCCATTTATTTTCCAAAACTCGTCTACGGAAGTATAGTGGGTTTAAGTCATTTTTGAGAAATACAAACAAATAAGGACATAAATCAAGCAATCGATAGCGTTTTTCACTGGTTCCGAGCTGGGATTCGGTACCGCCGATTCGTTATTCAGTAGATTATATTATATATTTACCAAATACCGAATATCGTAGGTGCGGTAGATAAGAAAGAAGCTAAATTTATTTATGTATCCTCTGTGACTTCTTCATATGCATGTCATATGGACAATTATACAAAAGACGATTAAGTACATAATTTGTTATAAATTTATTACAGATTATTTGATATTTAATACATTTTATATATAAATATATATATAGTTATGCACTCGGATTTTGAAGGAAATGGAAGGTAATGCATTTTTTTTTTCTTAACTGTCTTTTGATATGCGTTATCCGATATAAGTGAGCTTTCAGCTCCGGAGTTATATTTACAAAGTTCAACTTCTTCACACCAGTAACAACGCTTCCTGTTCTAAATGCCGATTTACGCTCGGTAGTCGCAGCTCTGAAGTTTTGGTATTTCCCTTCCCGAAGTCCCTCACTATATTAGCAATAAATAGCCGATGAAAATACAGTCTAAAAGTGGCCCAAGAAAACCCCCGCCAAGGAACAAATGACCCAAGATAGCAACAGAAAATGATGATTCATAGACAAATGATCCAAATAAATTGGCTCCTTTAATAACAATTTCATTAAGGAAATAATTTATTTATAATGTCAAAAATACTTTTTGTCATTATACTTAGTCTTGCATATTTCGCCCACATTGTTTTGCATTTCTTAACCTAATAACCTGAAGTCATACAAATGAGCTTATTCAGAGAGCTTGGCTTATTAAGACATGCTCCCTTCCTTTATGTTTCCTTCGTGATGTGGGCATAAACAAAAGACATAAATAATATATAATAATATATACCCCTAATATAAAAGTAATCCTCTTAGGGTCTACCTACATACATAATACTATGCCATTATCGTTATTATTACGAGACCATGATGTTCCATTCAAAAAATACTGAGACAAAGTTATAACTATTTTGGTTGTGTAGGAAATATTTTTATAACATGATTCAAAGGAATCACAACATGAGATCAAAAGTTATGATAATTTAAAATGTTTATTTATGTTATTTAATAGGCATATTACATACAATGCATGTAGTCCTGTTACATTTGTCCCTCTTCTGGTAATCATTGAATACAAATCATATGGTGTAAATCTATTCAAATAACAAAGGAAAAATGTATTTGAAGAAACAAAAGATAAGTCTTTTGGACTATAATTAATTTGATTCTTAAGACCTTCAATCTCCTCAACTTGAAGTATCGAGTTGCATTAATTGTTAAGTTTATTTTTTTGCTTGAAATAAAGACTTTGCAGAAAATAAAAAGTAAAAAGTAAATGATTTGTGAGTTTATTTGGTTATCGTATAGATACTAGGAACATATTTTTTCATACTAACTACATAGTTATATAACCATTATGTCCGGATTAATTTTCACAATTTGTTTTTTCTTTTATTTTCATGAAACTTGGCAAAATGATACTTGAATATAAAAATTGATTTGCAAAATTGTGATTTCACAAATCAATAGTATAGCATTTATTAGCTGTTGCGTACACGCAACGCTAGGACAATAAACGACAAAAATGTATTATTTCTTATTTATTTGGAACATAAATATATTGTACACTTATTATATATACAACACTATATTTAGTTTAGAGTTCAACTAATAGTGGTACAGACGTGAATAAATTATCAAAATACAAGGTGTAGGAGATTTCTCCTCTGTTCTTCGTATTTGTTCAAAAGGTTCAATACAGTTGCAGAACATTTTCCAAACTTTTTTTTTCTCCTCTTCAACTCCACCAATTGATTTGCTTGGTACAAATCAAAAGCTACGAGGTATCCTGATTCGAACATTGCGACCACACCTTATATCCGAAGCGTATAGGTTTATTCCTGATAGCCTGCTCACCCATGCTTCCCGAAGTATTGAATCATGGATTCATCATGCAAGATGGCACGTGTTGGTACAAAATTCTCCATGAATTTCTTATGCAGATGTTTTACTAAGCGTACCTTCCATACTTCATACTTTATTTGGATCTATGTGATCGTTGGAGATGAAGTGTATATAATGCATACTATATTCAAATGTGTTCCTTCTCATTGATTATAGATGGTGTGTTCTTCAAGTCATCGCCATTTACTCAGTAATGTCGTTTACTTGGTAGTGGATTGTATCCAGAACAGATCAGAATCACTAGAAAAACTATAATTTCTTCCTTAGAAACTGTGATTACAGTGCGTTCTTTTCCGTGGGCATATATATATTTGTCTGTTCTACTAATAAAGATATCAATTGATCATCAAAGAATAGTTCGAATAATTGCTCAGGAGTTAGATTTGCAAATTGTGAGTAGTTTTCTTCAAGAAACCAATTCTCTGTGATACCTTGGTTTGTGGATTCTTGCCACTCTAAATGAACATGTTTTTTTACGGATGTAGACTTATTCTCATATTCAGAGTCGGAGTCTGTGCCTAATACTCTATGCCCTGCCAAGTGAGCCGGAGCTCTTAGTTGGGGGCCCCGATAAATTGGTCAAAGAATTGGTGTTTCGATCGTTTTCATCATTGAATCCTCATCAGTTCTATATGAGCATCAGGAGGTCAGTAAATACATCATAGTCCTGATTATCTTCCAAATCTTCGATCAAATCCACATTTCATTCAAGCATAGCCCTCTGTAAAAACAAAACATATTATCCTAGCGTTGCGTTCACGTACAAAAAAAACATCTATGATTTTTACTAGCAAGTTCAAATGTAATAAAGGTTATATAGTTTCAAAATATTCCCAGTAATATAATATTTAACAACATTCTTGTCAAAATAATTTATTTAGATATTAGACTTATTTCTGCCGAAGCCTCCATTATGCTGTACAGAGAAACGGAAAAACGTGTCCTTGCACCCACAACATTGCACCACCAATGAAAATAAGACGTAATAACTTGCATTAGTGTCATATGAACACGTCTGAACCATTTGAGACCTGTCTGTCATCAATAATGCGTTTATGATAAAAGTGTATTTTCACATTAGCGTTGCATGAGTGCAACACTAGGATATACATAATGGGATAAGCGAAAACTGTCTTGAAGGCCGCCAGACAAAGGCATATCTTGAATTGTATCCAATTTAAGTTGCATTACATGAAAAACAGCATATACAGGGGCGTTCAGCTAATCCGGAAAAGTTTCGTCTGAATCAAGATCAATAAAAGGACAACCTAAACAATTTTAATGCCATTTATTTATGCTTTAAGTTACTACTTCATACAATTTATTCGAAATGTCCGCCTCAGCACAATGACGGCATCATACAGCTCCTGAATGCTTGCATGCAGCGGTAACGTCCACGCTGGGAGTCGCTTGGCCTGCCTCTTGATGGAGGCCTTGATGGAGGTTACTTGGCATGGGAAGTGGCGCAGGCATGCCTCTCCAACTCCCCCTACATGTAGTAGTTCATGGGATTCAGGTCAGGGGAGTTGGAGGGCCATGTCTGGGGGTCCCAGAAAAGCAGGGACGTTAGCCTGGAGCCACTCCTGGGTCTTCTTGCCTTGTGGGCGGGGCAGAGTCCTGCTGGAAGAGGTACCTCCCGTTGTAGACGTCCCCAGAGGCCTTTTCGTCCATCCAAGGCTTAACAACCTCCTATAGGACGCCCAGGTACAGTCGATATTGATCTTCTCACCCGCCTTGAAAAAGTGACGAGGACGTCTCCGGCAGTGCTGACAACACCTAGGACCATGACAGAGGCCGGATTTTTCGTCCTGAACGACCTGTCGTTCTGGCGGTTGCTGGAGCGGTCCACAGTGAAGATCTTCTCGTCTGAGAAGATTTCAGAGGTGGAGAGGTACCCGACTTCAACGAATTCAACACCTTTCTGCACCTCCTCAATCTGACCTCCTTCATCTTCCCTGTCAACAAATGGGCCTGGCTGCGCTTGTAAGATATGATGTTGAGTTTCTTGACGACCCTGGAGACGGTAACCTTGCTCACGTTGCGCTTTTTGGCCAAGACTGACATCGGGGTTCCTGGATTGAAAACGATCGCTTTAAGCCGGCTAAAATCTTGTACAATCTCTACATCGTTCCGCTAGGTCTATATAAAGCCACAGCGTCTCCGGAGATAGCGGAAAGAGCTATGGCTGAAGAAGAAGTTTGGCTGTCAAAGCTTTTTCATAAAAACTACCTTCTCACTATTAGGAAACCTAAGACGTTAATTGGGGAGGACTGGCTCTTCTATATCGGATATTCCTAAATATATATCAGGTATTTATTAATATTCTTGAAACCCCAGACAAGGAATGGAGGAGGACTGTAACGTACAATAGTCTATGTAAGAGGTTAATGTTCGGAACTGATCTCACAAACGACTCAACCCAACGTATTTCCTCAATTTGGGTGGCAGCTCAGAGAATCATCTGGAAGTGTGAGCCCAAATATCTCAGTGATTCAAACAGTGGACATTATTCGAAAAAATCCCTCAAGACCATATTTCTTCAAAAATTTGGGAGATTCGGCAGTTTTTGAGGAAAAAGCTTTGTCCAACAATGTTCTATCCGTCCACTCTGCTCTCTTTATATACCCCTTGATGACGGAAGGTTTAAATTCCCTCTGCGCATGCTCATTTTTTTCTAGAGCTCCAATACAAGTCAGTCGGCGTCAGGCCATTCATGATTGAACAGGTGCAAGTGAGTGCGTCGGATTTTATTTTTATTTAAATGTCAGAAAAAGTCGAACAGCAAAATTGATTGAATGAATGAACCAAAACTAATATTCACCTCGTCTACAAGTTCTCTGATCGTGATTCGGCGGTTCTGCATCACCAGGTTCCTCACTTGATCAATGATGGCATCGTTTTTTCGATGTTGAGGGCCTCCCTGAGCGTGGTTCACTTTCACTGACAAGCGGCCATCTTTGAAGCGGTTTGTACCACTCCTTTATCTGTGTGGTGCCCATTGCTTCATTTCCAAAACACTTTTTTAATCTTGCGAATTGTTTCCACTTGCGAATCACCAAGATTAAAACAAAATTTTATGCAATAACGCTGTTCGACTTTTTCTGACATTTTAAAGAAAATAAATCCGACGACACTCACTTGCACCTGTTCAATCATGAATGGCCTGACGCCGACTGACTTGTATTGGAGCTCTAGAAAAAAATGAGCATGCGCAGTAGTCATGCTCCCAACCACACAGCAAGTCCCGCCCCCATAGCTGTGTTCGTTTGACCAATAAAACCAAAGTCAGATACTTTTGATCACACCTCGTATATATATATCTATATATCTATATAATATAATTATATATAATATATATATATATATATATATATATATATATAATCTTAGATACCTACATTATTTGCATGAAAGGATTAAAATAAATGTACATACTACTAGAACTTTTGACTCTTTTACCCCTGCGTATGATTAAAATATGAAATAAAGAAGTTCACGTCAGTTTTGATAAGATTATTATTGAAATGAACATTGATGTGTAAATATTAATCGTAATCCTAATTCCTTTGTTTTATCTAATTTGTTTCTTTGCACCCACCGGTAAAAATGCATACAAGTAGGAGAAAAGAAAAAAAATGCATAAAACATCTGCAGCCATATTGCCAATAGTAAAAAAAATAAACGTTTTGTTATTTTATTATTCTGACGAACAAAAAATTCAATGATATAAATAAATTTTTAGAAACTATAAGTTGATCAGAACAATTTTAATCTTTTAGAATATCATGCATTTTTCAAATCAGTAGGACATTGCGTTTATCCGTTGTCTTTGCGACTATGAACATTGATGAGTCACGCTTTAAACATCTTCACATCGTCCCTTGACTTTAGGATCCATATCCGAACTCCTTCCGTCCTTTATGACACAACAAAGTATTTCAAATTCTTTTGATAAGTGGTGAAATAGCGAATTTGATTAAACTTGATGATTAACTTGTTAAAGGGATTGAAAGGATTGAGAGAGTTTGATTTTTTTGTATTTGTTTATAGCACAGATACCCATTCATTAATAGCGTATTATATACTTGGAAGAAACAAAGTTATTATTTTCTTTCTAGTGAATCATTGGCTAAGTAAACAAAGAATCAAATATATTTTTGATTGCAAAAACTGCTGAAAGTGGAGTGTTTGGTTTAGATAGGGGATGCAAAATAATAGTTGCCAACGGCAAGTACATCAACACATATAGGTATCATATCAAAAGATGCTTTGGGGGCTTAAAATTAAGAATATTAAGCCAAAATAGTAGCAAAACGAGTCATATTAGGTTGTTCCATAAATAATGAGGTCGACCAATTAAAAATCAAATTTTCCTCAGATCAACAAAAAAACTTCTCAATCAATACACATAATCCCCTCCGACTGCAATGACGTCGTGGCAGTGTCTCCGGAGCTTCCTGAGTTGGTCGTAGAGCTCGTCTTCACTGACCCTCCTCATCGCCCGCTGAACGGCGAGTGTAGCCTCCTCGTGGCCCCCAAACTCGTCCTCCCGAGCAGGTGCTTCAACTTCCAGAACAGGAACCTGTCACACAGGTTCAGGTCGGGTGAGTAGGGTGACTGTTTCACCGGTTCCACGTTCCTCCGGGTCAGGAACTCCCTGGTATCGGTGGCAGTGTGGGGACGTGCATTGCCCCACATGAGGAGACAATCTTCAGCCGGATCTTGTCCTTTTTCAGGCTAAAAAAGCGCTTCCCAGTCGTCCTCAGGTACTCTATCATGGTGTTCCGGTCGGCTGTGGTCCCGGAGGTAGTGCAGTGATCGATACCCGCCTCGGCTTGCGGTGAACTCCATCAGAATCATCGTCTTCTTCGCTGTTTGTTTCACACGGGGGGTCGAGAACCGGGCCCCCGTGGGCTCCGCCCAGACTTGCCTCCGCTCCGCCGGATCCCAGTAGAACCAGGACTTGTCCTGGACTAACAGATGAGACCCAGAAAGTCCTCCCCGTGGTCCTGGAACAGCTTCAGGAGGTTCTGACAGCACTTCACTCGCTGCGTCTTGTTGGCTTCAGAGAGTTGGTGAGGGACGAGCACCTTGAGGAAGTTTCGGATCCCTAGATCCTCCGTCAGAAGCCTGAAAACAGTTGTAGATGGTAGGTACACCTCTGCAGCAGCTTGTCAAGTGGTCATCCGGGGGTTATCCTCTACCAGGCGCTTCACACGGGCCATATTCTCCTCTGTCCTCGTCTCCCGGGGATGTCCAGGACAGATCTTCTTCTCCAGGGCAAAACACCCTTATCGAACTCAGTGTGCCATCTCTGGAGGTGGAGAGGCCAGGGCAGGAGTTAGGGAAGGTAGAGAGCAGGTCCCTGTGGATCTCGTTGACTGTCCTGGCGAGCTTGATCCGGATCAAGAAGTAGGAGCGAAAGTCGGGTGTCTCCATTTTCAGCGGCGAGTAGAATGAATAATAGAAATAACGCGATTACTCACCTTATATACAAATCTGAGTGGCGCCATACAGTCTGTTCCCATGCAAAAATATGCGATAAGAACGCTCCCGTTGAAATTTTTGAGATAACGTGTGAACTTTTTGAGATAGCTAACCTACCTCATTATTTATGGAACAACCAATACATATTTGTAATTAGTGTTTTGTAGATTTATCCAATAGTTTTGATAAAGTAGTGCTTATTAATTCCTCATTTTCGCATTTGTCAAAATAAAAAAAATATTATATTTTTTAACACCATGGATCGTTTGATTTTCTCAGTTTCTGTACACCAATTTGAGTTCTTGTTACATAAAATATTGAGTAAATTGTGCAAAAACATGGTTCGATGATCTATCAAATGCATTGCATGCATTGATTTAAATGAAAGCCATTTCGTATAGCTATAAATGGAAGGAATATATTTTACCCATCATTGTTACAAGGGCCATTCATTTTCTATGATCCAATAAGTTACGCCCTACTTATTTTAATGGTTCTTTATATATAAGGTTCAATACAAAGAGATATCATTGTTTTTAAGTATATTACTATTGAATATTTCCAATCTTTGTAGTTTTTCCTCCCTGAAATTAATTGGGACTTTATTTGGGAACGAGTTATTTATAAACTAAGACTTTAAAATCAAATTTCTTAATATACAAAACAATTGTGATATAACTAAGTTGTTTTTGCGCGATTTATTTCGGAGCTCATATAAATAAAGTCTTCATGGCTACTGAAAATATATACCAATGTAAGCAAAAATAATAATCATACTATATTATCGGAAGTAAACAAAACATATTGATTCTTTTTAAATATTAGTTTAGTTAATGTAATATTAGGAATCAATCTTTAAAGGATAAATTGAAAATGTAACAAAATAATTGTGTTAGGATATGATTTCTTCGAATAATTCATATTGTAACGTCCATCCTGTGCGGATGCGGCATATACCCATTTAGATAATGTTTAACATTTCTGTATTTAACACATTGCTCCGGATGAAAGATTAATGAAAATATTTAGAAAGAACAACCGACAAAACTTTACTTGACTGACCATTTATAGTTTCTTTAAAGTTTTTTGATAGGACAAAACTGAATTTTTAAAAACTGAATAAAAATATAGACATCAAGAAAAAGGGAATAAAATATATTTTTTAGACCTTGACGACTCATCGACAAATTGTCCTACGGCTGTTATACGATAAATGCTAATAATTATATATATTTATATGTACATATATTATATATATATTTATGTAGTATATAATATGTAACTATACTTTTTCTATTTTAAACTATGAGAAACATATATCGAAAACTGATATTTTGTCTTTATATCAATTTAAACATTAGAAGATGAAACAAAATGATAATTATTCAATATGTAACTGTGCTTCACAAAAGCACGCAAGTGAAATACAAATACCTTTAATGCATAAAAAATGTAGAATATGAAGAACACACTAAAATTCTTTAATATATTTGAGAATACTATTCGACTGAGTTGTTATTATTTGCTGAGAATATATTGGAACACAAAAAATGTTTGTGTCAAACGGTCTATACTGCTACTGTTCTTTGTACTTTGTGACCTTTCTTATAGGGTGGCTAAAGTCTATATAGATTACACAATTATAGGCTTGGAAAATATACTACACGAGTTACAGCTGCTCGCTATTTGAAAACAAAATATAATTATATTTCGTTGGATTTCTTGCACTTTTTTGGTAAAGTTGTTTGTGTGGATTAGAGGTTTATCTTTGGTCAACTATTGGATGCTATGAGGAACCCTTTGCTACTCAAGATATTTGCATATCCTCAAACATATGTTTACATGTATAAAACATATGTAATATAAATATATATCTGAATTGATATGCGTCACAACTGTATGCGCAATCAAATAACGAGGCTCAATTAGTTCAGCCCTTTGCGTCGTTCAGAAATATTTATGAGACGATGGGAAATTAGACATGGGAGATTTTCTTTATGCATTGGGTGACTCTCTCCCTATAAATATATATATATATATATATATATATATGGATACGTGTGTGTGTGTGGCACCTATCAGAGGTTTTGTATGGCTCAGGAAAAGGCTGACAATTTCTTGTTTTATTGAGTATATATGTACTAGGTGGTATTATATGTACAAATCCGGAACTTCAAAATGAGAGGCTATAAGCATTCGACACGATCCATTAGCTACAGATTTATCCAATACAACATCTACTATTAATGTGTCCGAGTATGTCCTTGAAGGAGATGACTGAGGCACAATATTTATCACTCTAGTTGATTTGTGTGGGGGATAAAAAGAAACAAAATATTTTGTTTATGGTGTCTATCTTCAGTTTATCCTTATACATGTGGGCAGCTGAAGTTTGTAATATATAGGCAATATATATAAATTTAGCTCCAAAAAATACCAGGGAGGATTAATGACTTAAACATTTAACATAGTGTTCATATACCATTATATTTCCATTATTTTAATGACAAATGGCTGATTTTTTTGGTAAAATAGCTGCACACTTTCTCTAAGGATCTATATCCTAATTAGAAGGCACGTTTTGCATAAATAACCCATAAAATAGCACATTAATTGTTTATTTCCCACTTATTATATGGACAAATGAACCTGAAGTTTACTGCTAACAAAAATATTTGTTTTACCTCTTTGTTCAATTTTTGCCTATTGGGTTTCGATAGAATCAGAATATAAATGAGTATTATGGCATTCAATTTATTTGTATACATTTGGATATATATATATATATATATATCAGGCTTGTGAACGGAACGCAAAATTGAACACCGTTCAGCTGAACGCACGTTCAATGAACGAAACGCTGAACGGAACGCAACTTTTTTTTGAACGCTGAACGTTGAACGCAAAAAAAAAGTTCTACGTTCAGCGTTCAGCGTTCAATTTTTCCAAACATTTCAATGTAGTTTTTGATATTTTATTTTTATCTGGGATATAAACAAGGGATGAAATATTATAAAGAAGAACTTATAAACTACTCTCCCAAGAACTCTCTATAGAATAGTAAAGCACTTTTTTAAATTTTACCCCAAGTGACAAAAATTTACACACAATTGAATGAAACCTTTTTATTCATTCATTCTTATTACAAAATAAACAACTTATTTAGTATTTAGGTATGAAACTATTGTTGAAATAAGTTTAGATTAAGTCTGACTACGGGATATTCATCGAGCTGTGGACTCGGAATCATGGATTTGCTCATTTTAATGGACTCGGATTCGTGGACTCGATAACTTAAATATTAGGACTAGGATAGGAGGGCTCGAGAGTTAAAATCTTAGGAATCGGATACGAGGACAGTATTAATTTCGTCAGCTTTTTTCATTTCGTCATGGAGAATAAATGACAGTCTACGAGCAAACAAAAATACATATTTACAAGTAAATTCCTAGTAATTAGCATAGTTTGGTAAACATTTTAACTCGCACTTCACAATTGTATATGGATGTTTGATGACTATAGATGATGTATTATTTTTGGCTTCTCCTGGATATAGCAGATATATAGATTTTTAAGGGCGCCATGATGGTCGCGAATGTCTCAACCAAAGTACTCTGAGGAATGTAAGATCAATTCTTTGCACATTCCCATAGGCCAAGCGACCTAGAAGCTTGTTGTTGTTGCTTTAAAAAATATAATTTGACGCCATTGATCAGACAAAAAATTAGCCTTACACAGTTGCAGTTAATATTTTGCGTTTTGTTTTGTTCCTTGCATAAATTTAATGTTAATAATTGATATTGAGATTAAGTTATTTTCTAATGACGAAGACGATATTAACTTCAATTTAATGTAGTAAATGGTTGATTCGTGGTATATAATATTAAATGTGTTTTATATTGCAAAGATGATTAAAAAATACATCTCTCTAAATAAGATGCATTCATATAATGTTGTTTTAGAATATTAATTTGTATTATATAGCTTTGATCTCGTATTTGTCTTGATTTATTACACCTTAAATATTATTATAATTTAAAATGTAATGTTTCCATTAATTATATAGCTTTGATCTCGTATTTGTCTTGATTTATTCACCTTAAATATTATTATAATTTAAATGTAATGTATCCATTACGGAAGAAGTAGGGATCCATTACTCATACATCGAAGGTTTAAAATACTATTTTGCAGATTCTTAATATCGAACTCGGACTCCGTTATTCGAAAATAAGCGAGTCTGGTCATCGCGACACTTTTTCAAATATATTTGATCTGAAGTTGTTTTTAATAAGATTGAAAATAGTTAAGTTTCTTCATGCTGACTGGCGTGTTAGTTTTTATATATGAAACTATTAATATAATGATTTTTGTTACGGGTCAGGAAAAAATATACAAGTTGGGGTTTGATCAGGGTTCCCAACCTTTTTTCTTTGGCGACCCCCTATAGAAAAATATCCAGTCTGGCGACCCTCTTATGTAGTGAATATAGACGTTCTGCGGACCCATGTGGGAAACCCTGGGTTAGATCCAGTCAACAAATTATATCATTTGAAAGTCGGTTCGGGCTCATTTTTTAATAAACCCCTAAATAGTACTTCCATTTTTAAAAATTACACATTGTTATTTTTTAAATATTTGAACGCTGAACGCTAACGGAACGCTGAACGCAAAAACATTGAACGGAACGCTATTATTTTTTGAACGCTGAAACGCTGAACGTGCCGCAAAACAAGCTGAAATGCTCACAAGCCTGATATATATATATATATATATATATATATATATATTTATATATGATATATATATATATTATATATATATATATATATATAAAACATGTAAGAAAAGTATGTAATGTTGTAAGTGTTGGGCAATTCTAGGAACTTAATCCGGTATATGTATTTATAGATCTAAAAAAAGCTTTATTCATTAATCAGAAGTCAAAAAGTCATAAGAATTAATTTAGTATACGATGATAAGTCATATCGTCCTACAACAAGTCATAAAATTTCTACTTTGATTATATTTGGTCTCATGTAACACCTCGAACTGAATTAAATTTTTTGATAATCTTTTTAAAGAAATTGTTTATTAATCAACAAAAATATGCAAAGTGCTTTTCAGATGCTCGAAAATATATATTTGTAAAAACTTATAGAGCAATACCCTTTAAGCTTAATATATATTATATATAATATGCTGATTATTATGTTAATTAATTATAAATACCAATTTATTTAAATGACCATCATTATTGGAGAATTTAATTTATAGTAAAACTGTAAATAAAAACATGTTAAAAACCATGATAATAAAACGAAAAAAATACAAATACTTTTTAGAAAATTTTTTTTGTCAACTTTCAAAACAATTTATCTTATTCTCTGAATAAATATTCCATTTTTGGGGGACAATGACTCAGTCTCTGAATGCATTTTCCTAGTGAAATTTAATCATGAATGACTTCTACAAATGGTGTGTGTGTGTATATTCTCAATGCCACGCTAGGATAGAGGGTGCATACAAAAGGTTGATTGTATTTGTGAATGCTTAAGTAGTGAGGGGGGGGACGCCTTCGCATACTTACTTATCATGGCGGCTCAGTGGATCGGAAATTCTGCTGTATAATTCTTTATTATCCACCCTTAGGGGGGGGGGGGGGGAGTGGATGGAAGGGGGGGGGGGGAGGGGTACAACTCTGAGTGGAAGAGGCCCGTTGGGGCACGTGTGGAAATGGGGTTTAAATCAAGATTAAGTACTTCTATTATCATAAATATGTGTGTTCATACAATTTTTAGACAGTCATACCCTTCAAACAACATATGAGACCCTAAAAAAGCGTAGTTAGGATGACTAAAAATAATGATCTACAAGTATACGTACAAAATGATATGGCTAAATATATTTTTCATTTTATTTTGCACGATCAATTATATATATATAAATATATATTAGTAGAATCATTTCTTCGAACACCACACAAATGTTTTCCAAGAAAGTTGTAATCACTTTTAAACATACTTCAATAATGGCAATAGCAATAATAGTGATTTATGCTTTAATTGATATTTCTATTTCTTTAACGACTATTTAAATTGGTAATATAATTCGTACATGTATCTGCAAAATAATTGATGCTCAATTAAAGAAAAAAGAAATATATATGTGAATATTATAGAGCCTTGGGCGTTTTCATAAAATAATGTGCAGTACCGTTTTTCAGCTTTATCATGCACACTTTTTAAGATAATTAGAATGATTAAAACATCTTTTGTTGAAAAAAATTCATGGAAACTGAAACCTACTTTTTACAAATGGATATGCAAATACTAGATAATCCCTTTGATCAATGCACTTGTTGTTTTATGATTTGCGTAGAAATTATTACTCTATGGAAAATAATATGAGCATTACCAACCAAAGTAATACCAATATTTCCCTCTAATTTATCTATATCATTATCAATCATTATGCTGATGTATTGTCAGGCTTTGCTGTTAAATACTCATAGATATCATAGAAGTGTCATTTCGAAAAAGTAGGATTTTCGTATTAAAAAAATCTAATATCGAATCATACATTGAAAACTTTTATATATATTCGACTCTCTTTACATAACCTTTATTCTATTATAAATTATGTCGTATTATAGTTCCATAATTATATTATTGATTGATAGAATCAAACACAAAATATCTACAGGGGTGTGCAGGCGAATCTAGACTTTTTTTAGCACGGAAACAAGATACTCATATCCAAGAACAATACCTTTTATTGACTTTTTCATATCACATAAATTTAAATGACTTTTCTCTTAATGTTCATTCAATCCAACTTCCTCCTTTCACAATAACAGCCTCCACACGGTGCCTGAACTCCCAACGGCATGAGCCACCTGTTCCCTGGACAAGTTGGCCACTGCCTGGATGATGGCAGCTTTCAAGGAGTCCATAGTGTTGTGAGCACGCTTGTTAGTGTCCCTCTCAAGGACGCCCCCACAAGTAGTATTCGCAGGGGTTGAGGTCAGGGCTGCTGGGGGGCCAGAACTCCTTTGACCAGACCATCAATGAAGTCGGCGCTCCTCTTCCTGACTTGGGACCGGTCTGGAGTCTTTCTTTCCGGTGTTAGGAATCCTTCCTCGATGTCCTCCGACTCCTTGAAGGACTTGGCAATGCTGTAAACAGTAGCTTTGGGGAATTTGAAGAATTGCACGGCCGCAACGGAGCGCCACAATAATGGCCGTCCTGCGCTCAAGTTCCGAGGACATTTTCAATCTTTTTGTTATCAACAAAGCTCATAGGATATACTAACCAGTTCATACATTTTTAAACTTCTACCCTAACTGGTTTCTGAGATACAAGTACTCAAAGTTAGTCTAGATTCGCTTGCACACCCCTGTATATAGAAGTGAATAAGCAATATGGTTAAATATCCACCACAGTGCGACTACTTCAATGTCAAGCTTTGAGAGATATGTTTTATTAATATTATTTTCTCAAAAGTAAGGTTCTTTATTCCCTTTCTTGAATGATAACTAGACTTTTTATTTTCGTTTATAGATGTAAATTGTTCAATTCTTTCCAAATATGCATACAATTAAATCTTGAAGAGAATAATAATACATTTCCAATAAAATAAACCGATTGGAATTGCCATTCAATCAAAATGTGAACGCAGCACCACTACTTAAAAGAAAGGTTGTAAACGAAGGTTTAAATTTATCTGATCTAATCTAAGATGCATTTCATTAAAAAGGAATAATTTACAAGCAAATATTTATATACATAGTATCTTTGAAAAAAGAGAAAAAAAAACGTCGGTCGCCCCATCTGGTGGTTTATTTTTATAAGAAAAAGAGAGAGGGGCAGAGATGAGCAGAGAAAAGGAGATAATCTGCTTAACTTATTTGAAATATAGAAAATAAGGTTTTAAGAGTTTTATTTATTCTGGAGGAGTTATGAGCCACATACTTTTTGGTGTAACCAACAATAGTCAGTCACGTTCAGTAAGGCCTTTAAATATTTTGACGTCATTGGTTTGATTTATCGGACTCTTATTGTAGGGATTCATATATGACTGATGACGTCATTGCTTCAGCTACCAAAGCCTTCCAGCTCATGATTACCAATATTTATTCGATATAAGTTACTAAGTGTATAGTGGGCTTTTATATTCCATGGACGTATTTCTATAAGGAAAGGAGAGAGAGACAGATAGGAGCAGAGAGACAGAGAGAAGGAGAGCTGATTGCTACAAGTTACTACACATGTAAATATTTATTGTATTGTCATGTGTATATGTATATTTTTATTCCATCCTTACTTTATATAACTTATGAAAATATGCACCCCAATTAATACCTTTTTATTACATACAGAAATGACATGACATGAAGGACTTCAATCCACAGGTATGCTTATTTTTTCTTCTTCTTAGGTAGTTTGACAATATTCATTATAATATGATACATAAGTAATTTATAGAGACGTTATATTTTAAAATATTCTTAAAAAACAGAATCTACCATAAGGAGACAATATAAAAGTCATTTAGGGAATTTCCTTTTTCTCCAAGAAGACTCTATGAAAATGTATATTTATTTAGTGTCTAGAAAATAAGAAAGCTGTTAGGCAGCTTCTGCTTTTCAATATTAATATTCATACACTTCCATGACTATATAATGTTACTCAAAGTTGTATAATACAGTATTAAGATACCTTCGAATAGGATCTTATTCAGTTTTTTATTAGAGTTGTATAGATGAATAGTGGGATGAAAAAGCAAGCACAGGAGTTAGGGGATGCCCTCATTTCATATCTATTTATTCAGTCTGGAATATGTGCAATTCAGATAAAGTCGAAAAAGGTTTAGCATTGAGATTTTAGTGACAGGTTAATATATTAAATAAATAGCATGCTACTACCGTTATAGAAGGGGTGTTCCCATTTTGCCTGGTGTCATAGATCTAACATAAATTAAGTAAATTTTAATAAATATGTGGCAAAATTACATTATTTTTATTTCAAGTACCAACATAAATTGAGCAATTTAATAAAAACATATTGTTAAATTAGTAAAAAAAGTATAGAGAGGACGGATGAGCCAAAAGTTAATGGTTATATTTCAAAAATATCATCTACTAATACAAAATAATAATTTTTGTATTTAGTCACAACACATTTATAATTTTTTTACATCAATTAAACCAAGTGTACATTTAAGAAAACAATCAATCAAAATATAGTATTATCAACCATCATCTTCAGTTAATGATCCAAGAGCAATTAGAATAACTTGTAGCTTCAGATAATTAATCAGTTCATGATAGGGGCCAGAATACAGAGCAGTATATAAAGTTTTCTTGGCTTAAACAGGAAACCCAAAAGTGTAGTCAAAAATACACTTTTGGGCTCCCTTGGTTGGTCACTATATACAGGGTTTGACACTGGGGAAATAATAAACGTTACTTTTAACAATCAAACCATTGTTTTGTGTTCTGAAAATGATCAATAATCACCAATTCAGAACATTGGATAAAGTATCAGTCCTATTTTCGGCCATAATTTACTGTTTAAGCCAAGAAAACTTTATACATTTATAGTAGTACTTCTAGTTGTAGGCAGGTGACCGCTATGCAGAAAGTTTTATAACTTAATTTTTTTTCGGGCAAAATTTGGACAGCCGCTATCGGAAAGTGACTGCTACAGGTAGGTGGATGCTAACATAGGTTTGATAAAATATTAAACTATTGTTGCCCACAAATCTTTCCTTAAGCTTGATATATCCGTATATATATAGGGAAATGTGACCTTCTCTGTTTATTCATTTAAAGGACTTATACTTAATTTAGGTATCAACGTTATTGTGGGACAAGGCACGTCCTCATGCTACCGAGGATACCAGAGACTTCATGACCGGAGAGACGTTGAACAGGTGAAACAGAGCCCCACCTCACCCGGCCTGAACCTCTGCGACCGGTACCTGCTCCGGAAGTTGAAGTACCTGCTTTGGAATGACGAGTTTGGGGGTCACAAAGACGCCACACTGGCCGTTCAGCGGGCGATGAAGAGGGTCAGCGAAGACGAGCTGTTCGATCATCTCCGAAAGCTCCGGGACCCTTGCCAGGACGTCATTGTAGTTGGAGGGGATTATAAAATCAATGTAATTCGAGACCATGAGGATATTATAATTGGAGACCCTATCTTTGATTCAGTACAGAATCAATTAATCTATCTTGGCCCTGCATTCACTTCAACAAATCAATTCAACCGTGCCATTGGTTCTAGGGTTTTAGTTAAAGTTATAATCGACATTTTACACAGAAGTCATACAAATAAAATCTCAGTGTTAGCAATAAATAAAAGAGAAAGCATAAATATTTTTTTCGGTGCAAATAGAAGAATTTTGCATTTATAATTTTAAGGCTCTGACTGTTAAGTATTTGTAACACCCTAAGCAATATGTAAAGATAAATATCGAGAGCTTTTTGTCGAACTTGATTGGTTAGAGAAGAAGTTAAGAGTTACTAATTTAAAAAGCATTTGTATTATGCAATAATGCATCACTTCAAGACTCAACCTAATATTTATAGCGTTTAATTGTGTTCTCAATGCGAAAAGCTTGAAGTTCCATCGACTATTTTCTAAAAGTAAATAAAGTAATCCATTGGAGATGGGTTTTCATACTTCTCCTATAACGCTAGAACCAACACAACATTATGTATATGCATTGACTTATTCCTTGCATGACTCTGTAGTATTGCATACTACTCTAGACATGGAGTGAAAATTT
Organism: Caligus rogercresseyi; assembly: GCA_013387185.1. NCBI lineage: Eukaryota > Metazoa > Arthropoda > Copepoda > Siphonostomatoida > Caligidae > Caligus > Caligus rogercresseyi. Next base: position 14,309,388 of record CP045893.1, on the reverse strand, counting down.
ATAGTGAGATAAAAAGAAGCCATTAGACTATTGACTTTATGCATTTCCTATGAGTTATAATGCGCTATGTGTTAAATTTATTGTTATTCATATAAAAAGACAAAACTACGTATGCATATGAAATAGTACATAAAATGCAAGTATGATAAAGTTGGGATTAGTTATTTTATTTGCGCAAAGCAGTAATTGAAAACGAAACATTTAAATATAAACCTAAAGAAAACTTATTACATATTATTCAGTTTGTTATTAATTAAAAGTTCATAGAGACTTTGCCTATTTTATATATACCTGTAGTTGCATCAATACGCGGACTAATTTTGAACACTTAAATTTTGAAATCCAAAAATTACGGCGCCAATATTTTTTCTAAGTCTTTTGACTTTGTTTTGGTTGTTCTTTTCTCGTATCAACAAAGTCGTTTACGATGAATGTCTAGGTCAAACGTCAGTTGGTTGCACTCTCCTCTGTACCGGTAGATATGTCAAGAAGATAACCAAGGACACTGAGCTATACAGGACTATCCAGGACTACTGTATTTTAGGTTCATAAGCTTGTAAAGGAGGAAAAATATCTGAAGGAGGATTTTCGGATCGGAAGACCACCAAAAATCATTATGGATGAGGTGGCATGACAAAAATTCAATGATAAAAGTGATTGAAGACATGAATGCCGCAAGGCCACCATTTCCAGGGCAGTAAAATAAGTGGTGGCAAATCTCTAAGTAAGATTATTTTGAGGCCGTTATTGTCTCAATTTCAACGTCTAGAATGTTGCAAATTCATGCCTACTGATATAGGCATGCGTCGGCTGCCCGTATCAAAAAACGTGTGATGGCCCATGACACCAGGGACATTGTTGAGAAGCTTCGAACAATCCCACAGACAAAAATTCAGCATTTGTGATGATGTTTGGTTCCATTGCATCAAATGGAACAAAAATAGATATCATTTGGTTCAAAGCCGGCTTCCGACTTAAATCGCAGGCCAACTTGGAGACTTTGAAGGACAAGGTCCTTCCATAGGTGCTCAATACGTCATACTAATTTATTACAGATTTAATTATTAGCCACAAATAGTCCGTGTATAAATGCAGCTAAAGATATATTACTCTGATTCATTGATGTTATGTGGAGTAAAAGATTATACATTAAAAGGGATTCCCCCATAACTAAAGAAAGAAAGAAAATAATAACATGTCGTGTATCCAAAAGAAGAATCGTTGATGTTGTTCGATTTTAATTATTAAGTAGCCACTATTGAATCACTGTTAAGTTCAAAAATAACATTAAAGCCTGAAACAAACTAATCTAAAATAGTGATTCTCCTTTGGACTCTATTATAAGGAGAATATGCTAGGTGTGTATTGAAAAGAAGCCGACAACCATAACCCATATCTGAGGGACTGCTCTCGCCTCAACTAGGTATGGATTTGATGGAGAAGGTTTTCTTTGGAAGTTCTGACGATGAAATATTATATGGGATGTTTCCCTTATCTAAAACCCAAAGGACTGCCTTCAAGTCTATCTCCAAACTCCAAAAAAAAAAAATAATAATAAGATTCAAGAGGACCACCCCCATCAATCTATGGCTATCACAGCGTTTAATGTATTTTATTATTAGATATTGTACAAACTTATTTTTTATATGTGATTTGTTGCTATACAGCATTAATAATAAATGACACTTTAATGTTCTATTAATATTTCAATTTTCATTATTTATGTTTCTATTATATTTGTACTTATTTCAAAGTCTGATCATTTTATATTTTTTAATTTTATTTTACATAGTCTGTTATTATTACCTCCGCCGAAGGAGGTATTGTTTTCACTGGCGTTGGTTTGTTTGTTTGTGTTGGTTTGTCAGCAGGATAACTCAAAAGTACTGGAACGGATTTGGATGAAACTTTGGGAGTTGTTGGAAATGCCAAAAGAACAAGTGATTAAATTTTGGCATTCTGAGTGCAGAATTAAGATGCAAAACGAGCTAAATACAAATAAATATTTCAAGTAGCTACTCTGCCAATAGATGTCGCTGTGCTGTGAAATCGGGTGCCGGGAGCGTCTTCCTCTCGGAATTTCCGTCGAGGGGAACCTCCCTCGTCCCTCTACGCCGCCCCAGTCGTGGAAAAATCCGCCTCGGAAGGCTCATAAGGACCCCGTGACGGCGGAGGTTTGCACTCTCTGAGTGTATATATGCCTCTAGTATATATGTCGTCATGAAAAAAAAAAAGATTTCTGTAAACAATACTCTTAAAAAAACCATTTAAAGGCCCCTTTATTCCGGCCTCAATCAAGAGCAACCTGTGGCGGTTCCACCTTTACAAAAAGGCCGGGCAATTGCCCGTGACCCCTTTAGTTAGGGGTCCAATACCTTATTATTTGTTTAAATATGCGTTTCAGATAAAAGGGTCCTAATATTCAAATGAAAACAATATAAAGAAAATGTTTAGGAAAATGATGGCTTAATGTCAAACTTAATATAGAAAGCTTAGATCTTATGAACAATAGCTGAAAAATAATATAGTTTTGCTTTTAAAATAGTTATGTTTTACAAATATCGGGCATACTTTACCTATATTTAATATGAAACAAACGAAACATTAAAGCTTTTAAAAATCTGCTATCTATTTTATACAGAAAAGTAAACAAAGGATATCAAATAATGATATAGTTTTTTCCCAATCTAATATGAACATTCATATTTGTATCTGTAAAATGAAGGAAGATTAAATATAATCTATAAGGTAGGGATAATCAGGTATTTTGAATGCTCACATTATTTGTTTGAAGTTATGTTGCTGTAACCAGTAAATCCAATATGGATTTTTTTACTATCTATATGATTATCTAATACATATTAGTTTGTGTATTGGAGTTATTGAAATACTCTGTTTTTACTATTAGAATATACATCTAATCCTTTCAAAGTAACTAATATGTTCCCTTTGGAAAAAGATTATTTATAAAATGATGTCGTATGATTAATCGAGTATTAAAGGCTCATATAGTTATTTGTATATTTCCATAATTGAGCTAATTAGGAAAAAAGTGTATTACATGTTCGCTCAAGATATAAGAAATAATGATATAAAGAAACGTATATTCGTCTTCTCCCAAGTTTTAATATGATTTAGAGGATTTTTTCAAGAAAAAGCGGACAAGTCTAAAATATAATTTACAGGTTGACAAAAAATGTTTATATTTGTCACAATTATTTTTATCGTCCATTATAAACAAATGTCGCTTTGTCCTCACAAAATGTACATTGGTTTAAAACCAAATCTTGCCCCTACATGTTATATGAATACCATCTCCTTTATATGATCCTTCTTATATTTGAAGGTCAAAAAGGAAAAAAAAACCTTTGAGATACGATTCAAATAAAAAGAATAATGACGGAAAAGGGGCCAAAAATCGCAATTGAACAGATTATATGAGTAGAACACTGGGTTATCTTGGATTACATCAATAATTTAATATAATATCTTAGTACTAGATAATTATGAAAAAGTGATAAATGTCTTGTATATGAAAAACTTCACATGGTTAAAAAAATATTTTTTCGATTATTTTTTCTTTACTGAATGGAGTAATGTACAATTCAAAGATAATAAGATTGTGAAGCAAAATGTTATATGATTTCTAGAAATTAACCAGCATTTCTCTTAAACCTTTAAATTATCGAAAAACAAGAGGCATATATACACTCAGAGAGTGTGTACCTCCGCCGATCCCCACAACATTCCCATTCAAACATTCTCCCTTTCACACGCCCGATTTTCTATCTCTAATCATGTTTCCTCTCTGTTAGCTCATTTTGCATATTAAAAAAGCACTCAGAGACGGGAAGAGGAAGAAGTGTAAGCTACGTCACTGGTTAACATAGTCCTGAGCTGATATATGAACAATATTACGTCAATGAATATTTTTTTAGCGTTTGTTCTTTCCTACTCCCTGAAAAGAGACCCCATTTCATTTAGTATTTTGCTCATTTTGCATATTAAAAAGCACTTAGAAATGCCAAAATTTAATCACTTGTTCCTTTTGGCATTTCCAACAAACTCCACAAAGTTTCATTCGAATCCGTTCAGTATTTTTGAGTTATCCTGCTGACAAACCAACAAACTAACAAACCAAACCAACAAACGCCAGTGAAAACAATACCTCCTTCGGCGGAGGTAATAATGAAATGTCTTCAAAATTAGTTTAAAAGTATGTTAGTTAAAAGCACCACTATTTTTTGTAATTAGAAATGGCTTGTCGAATGCGAAATCCAATGGATGAGCATATATATTTTAATCACCTAATATAGGTAGGTAACAATATTTTAACACAGTACATGGTTTTTTGTGTTAACCTCATGTTTAAACTACCAAATTTGTTATATATAATAAAAATCTCCAAAACGTATCCCTATGGAAATATAACAAAATATAATACAATTCAACAATCATATAAAACATTACTTAAAACTATACAATAAAGACTCATAAAAAAACCCCATTAAGATAACAAACTTGTCAAATATTATTTTGGTTTTAAAATTTCAAGGTATGTTAATGTTTTGAATCCATGCTGCGATTGGTTTATTCCCAAATTTAGTGATGCAGTAATAAGGTTTTACATTAACTGAATTTTTCTATTGATGAGGTGTTTTAAATTTGTATTTCTTCACTGAGTAAGCATTGGATTGGGGTGAATATTTTTACATTCGTACAAAAGATGACTTGTACCTTCTCTCTTTCATTTACAAAGTATATTGTTTTTTATTTGCTTAAAAAGGAGGACTACTCATGAGTCCCCGTGGCAATATTATATATTTTCAATAGTATCTATTATACAATCAATTTTTTCAATATTCTCCTTCATGCAATAAAATGTCATCAAAGTTTAAAAGGATTGTATCCTACAAGTCATTTTATTTTAAATAAATTATGTGGGCATATATCCTGCAATATCTGGGCTATAAATATACTCGCATAAGCTATTGTTGATGTGTTTTTATAAAAAACTTGTTTGATGGTGTAAACATTGCTTTAATTTGTATCATTTGAGCATTACTTTTTTGCTGTCATAATATTATTTTTAAAGTTTTTATTTCAATTGTAACAGGAAAACAAAGTAATAAGGGCAGTAGAATTGTGTATAAAAATAATACATATAAAACATTATAGTTTAAAATAAATGTTATTATATAAACATTTACTTTTGCCTTTAACTTCAATGCTTTATTTTTAATGGGAAACGTTTATTTTATATTTTCTACACTATGGGCATGTTCCTTTATTGGTTTGATTATGTGTTTGAGAGTACAAAATTGATATATGTACGTTTACAACGTATGGAATGTAAGATACCCTAGAAGAATGAAATAAATAAAATTATTATTAAAAAAATATATGTAACTATAAACACAAATTTTCTTACGACAATCGGGTACAAATCAAAATAAACAAATATTAAGTGAGCAATATCGCATTAACATTAATATTATTTCGGAGATTTCATTATTATCCTTGATCTATTTTTTATTTTCTCCACGGGATTACAATTGTACATAATAATAATAATTTTAATTTGTGTATTGGTTGGACGTATGTAACTCATATTTAATGTATATAATATATTGATTGCTTGTGTTTTAGAACTGTGAAAAAAAAATATATGAACGATATTCAACAAACCGGATGATGATGATCAACATGTGTTCAAATGCGCATTTGATTCCATTAAAAACCTAACAAAGAGAGCTACTACAGCTTTTAATCCTCTCTCTTTTTGGGTATAATGAATACAAAAATCGTTTCTTTCAAAGGGTAAGCAGATGGTTAGCTCTCATTCAATGAGTTCTGGAGGAAGGGCTTGCCTGAGTCCTTTGCTCTCTCACAGCCCCTCTTCCTTATTTATACTTCCAAAATCATCAAATTATGTAAATTTCAATATAGTTTAAATAATGGAGAATCAAATACAAAAACGAAGGGTAATATAATGAAGGTTTATAGAGGGCTATATAGGATTTTCTAAAAAACTCACATAGCATGCCATTTCCTTATGAGGAAAATATTAATACCATGCATCGTTTTAATAGCAAGCTACATATATTGGCTCAATCAAAATATACACTTATACGAATATCCAAATGTTAATACTCAGAACTAGTGGCTCACGCTTGATATTAAGGGATACAAATTCTTGAAGTATGCAACACAAAAACTGAATAAAATATCGACAACAAAAAAATGTAACCAATACAATTGATACAAAAATGCAATTTTATATATATATATATATTTTTTTTTGCCTAATTGGTTCGATAGAATTGCATCCGTCAGGATATAAATAAGCATTATAGCATTAAAATTAGTCTATCGAACCTTTATATTTAAGAAAAAATTATATAGAGAGAGTAAAAAATAATAATATATTCTCTCTGTAGGACAATAAAAATCCTTTTGAAAAGTTTTATAGATCATTTTTAATCATTGTTGCAGTGTTGTGCTTTTATTGAAGAGTCTAAGAGTTGTTGAGCCTTTATTCCTTAAATGCCAAAGGAGTGATTGTAGGTTTTAAATTACTCCCGTCGAATCTAAGGTATGCAAATATGGACAGTAATTTGCTGAAACAAAAAAAATAGGTTTTGTATGGAAGATCCCGTTCCTTGAAACTGTACAAAACTCGTATATGGAGGGATCCATGCGGATATGTTTTGTTTTATTCAATCTTTTGTAGGGGATATAATTTATTTTATAATAGAACATTCTATGAGGTCATTTGCAACAGTCTGTAAGTATAGTAAGTATATTTGTATGAACACCTTTTAATATGAATCTTTGAAAAAGAAGGGGTGCAATAGCCGTGCGTGTTAAGGCGTGTTCAACTCTCAATGTTGGGGCGCAGGTTCGAATCCCGAGAGGGGATGGTCATTTTTGGTCTACCTCATTGATAAGATCTAATTTTAATGCTATAATGTTTATTTAAATCCAGTCGGATGCAATTCTGTCGAACCATATAGGCAAAAAAAAGAAACAATGTCTTAAACCTCAAATGTTTATTTTTTCTTCTTTGTATTGTTATTCAAAGAATAAATGTATTCAATATGTCATTCATATGAAGAAGAAGTTTGATTGAATGTATTTTTTATTTTTACTTATAAAACTTTAAAACTTAGTTAGTTGATATCAAATCTGCCAAAAATATTTTCATACTTCTATAAGAAAGGTGAATAGTTCTAAGTTAGTTGTTTCCATGTTAAGAAACAATACTTTATTTATTCAAACATTCCCCATTTTATCTCTCTTCTTATTCGCTTCACATATGAAGGCTTAAATGATTTGAAAGTTTTCAACTCTTTTTTTAGTTTGTTCAGCCCTTACTATTCTATTTAGAAATTCTTCTTTTAATCGTTTTTCATTTGACTAATTCCTATTTTCTTTAAAGCTCACCGTGTTAGAGTTATCATGGATTGAATATGTTCTTTTAAAATGAATAATTAACCAATATTTATTAAATAATTATACACATATCAATCATATCGTCTTTTGAGTGTACTTCTGTTAATTATCGAGCTTATTACCTCCGCCGAAGGAGGTATTGTTTTCACTGGCGTTTGTTGGTTTGTTAGTTTGTTGGTTTGTGGTTTGTCAGCAAGATAACTCAAAAAGTACTGAACGGATTTAGATGAAATTTTGTGGAGTTGTTGGAAGTGCCAAAAGGAAGAAGTGATTAAATTTTGGCATCTCTGAGTGCAGAATTAAGGCGCCAAATGAGCTAAATACTACTAAATTTTCCAAGTTAGCCTACTCTGCCAATAGATGTCGCTGTGCTGTGAAATTGGGTGCCGGGAGCGTGTTCCTCTCGGAATTTCCGTGTAGGGGAACCCTCCCCGTCTCTCTACGCCTCCCCAGTCGTGAAAAATCCGCCTCGGAAGGCTCATGACGGCGGAGGTTTGCACTCTCTGAGTGTATATATGCCTCTAGTTTAATATATTATTTTCGAGTGGGAATGAAATCCTAAAAAACTGACTGACTGGAGTGCGATAGCCGTTTGCGTAAAGACGTGTTCAACTCTCAATGCTGGGGGTGCAGGTTCGAACTTCGAGAGGCGATGGTCATTTTTGGTCAACCTCATTGAAAAGAGTATCCTAGGTTCGAGTGACTCATTTTAATGCTATAATGTTTATTTATATCCAGTCGGATGCAATTGTATCGAACCATATAGGCAAAAAAAGTGTAACATTTATAGACTATAATGAAGTTTAACATCACTATTTCATTTTTATAATTAGATTGCAATTTCAAGAAATTAGTTCAAAGACGGCTCCGAGCCAGTGTAATCGTCTTTATTTTTTCCAAGAAACATCCTAGCACTTCGGCTAGTCAGGGATTTCAGGAAAAAAAGCAACATAATGTATAAATATATATAAAAAACTATATAAATTGAACAAATACTAAAATATAAATATATAATTAAAAACAAAAGGTTTCTTCTATGAAAGAAAAAAAACCTTAAATTTAAAACAAAAATAAATAAAATATTTAAAAAAACACTATCGTCTGCTTTATAGGTATTATATAGGGGCACATTTTTCCAAAGACTTGGCAACTACATGTGCTTCTCTCATGGTTTTGGCGTTGCGAAGTTTAGGGCTACTGTTCAAATAGCTGCAGCACTGGTGACAAATGTGGCCACCGACTTAGGGAGAGGAGATCGGATGAGGCCGGCAGTCCGAGAACGAGTCGATCTGACCCCATCTTGGGCACCGAATAAGATCTGGCATACCGGGTTTCGGTCGCCATTGCTACCGTCCGGCTTGCAAAGCATTTCCAGGTGTCCATAGCCACATCCCGAACTGATATCCCATTAAGGGATGGAAGTCCGGCCTTGTGGAGCAGAGCCTCGATCCGCACGTGACTGCTAACCCTTACGCCAAGTAAAGACCTAGCTGCGTTGTTTATGGAAACCTGGATCGATCTTGCAGCCTTCAGTGGACCAGTTACGTCGTTTTTTAGTCGAGGTACATTTGTCACCGCGGCAGCGTAGCTGATTCGACCCAGCATAAGACCTTTGGCCAATTGTCGCAAATATACTCCACGTGGGAGGTGGAGCGAAAGACGATTAATCAGCACCGCACACTGTTTTGCTGACTGCACCACATTGGCCTCATGGGGACTGGTGGAGAAAGCTGCGTCAAACGTGAACATAATGAATGTCCAGCACTGTTTGTTTTTTTCATTCCACGGCATCGTGAAGTTAATATTTCTTTGTCAAATAGATACATAAATCCGTGTCCTAGGGATAACATAGATAACTTTCAATAAGGCTGGTCATGATAATAATACTTTCCTATTTTGAAATGTTATTGTCAGAAGAACTCCCTCTGGCGTCCATCATAAGAATGTACTATAATTCGATATAGATTTTTACAAAAAAGTAATTTAATTAATATTTTAGTTTAAGTCACATTAAATATTTGCTTTCGAAATATCTCTGTACATAATATGTATTTCACGATAATTTCAAAGGGCCTATAACCTTTTAGGCTTTTCAGTATAGATACAATGTATTGCACTATTGTCGACTCTCACCATCTCTTTTGTCTTTACCATTTGAAGATGGGAAGAATTGTGCTTTTGTATCCCAAGAGGGATGTGAGAGAAACAAAAAATATGTATAAAGAAATCAATAGAGTCATTCCCCCCGTACATAAAAGCCTTTGTCTCAATAAAAGATCATTGGCAAGTAAGTAGCTGGGAGACAATGGTGATTGAGTCCATTGGGAAGGAGGTGATGGATTTGCTTTTCATTTATAAAAACTACTTAAAAGAAAGAAAGTCTTGATACAAAGTAAAGTAATGTATGTTAAATGGACTGCACCTCTACAAAATTTACGTATTATTATTTTATTATTTTGGAATCAGCTATATATATATATAAATATATATATATATATATCAGGAAACGACCGGGTACCCGGCCCGGTCCGTGTAACTGATGTTTTTTTAGTGTCCCAACCCGGTGTCCAAAAACTTAGCTGGGACTTTTTTAGGAAATTCTTTTTTTTGTAGGATTTTTTTTTCTCGTCTTCACTTTTTTTGGGAATCTCTTTTCTAAAAAAACGTCATCACTTTCAGAATGATGAAGGAACGAAAATATACTGAAATCCTGGCTCGGTTTTGGCCCGGCCCGTCTTGAAAAATTTAAGCCCGGCCCGGGTCCCGGTGAAAAAAAGTTTACCGGTCGTTTCCTGATATATATATATATATATTAATATATATAAGTGTATCTTATTTGTTTGTTTTTCGGATTTTATCTTAGTGCATAGAGATCGTCTTGTGAAAGCTTGAACAAAATCGAATAGCGTAAAGTTTTTCGTTAACTTATATAATATTTTTTGCAATTCAATCGCCTCTCATGTCCTCAAGATAAATTAAATTTTTAACAGTTTGTAGCAAATTGTAGGTATGATTTCAATAATTTCAAATTATTTTTTTATACATAGAAAACTAAAGTACATATTAAAGTTTTGAAATAGTATTTTTAATGGAAAATTCCCCAAATATGTATTTTTCAAAACTTTAGTTTTGTTAAATTTATGATTATTTAAAATTTTCTACCTAGGTATTGCATAGTTATTAATAAAAACTTTCTTAATTAAAATTAAACAATCAATCAATTATTTTCCGAAAATACGATTCCATAAATATAATTTCTCAGTCAATAAATGAGTCCCCATGTGAATTTTCATTGTCTCAATAGAAAATGATAAAACTTATTATTTCAAAATAACTTTAAGAGGGAAGAAAACTTACACAAAAGATTTATCTACCTATTTCTATATATATTTATATAGGGAATATATCTATCCATCTTTTTTAAACCAAGGGGATTCCTTTTATAAAAGGTCTTAATGAATTAAAACTTTTCATGATTGTTTTTATAAAGCAGGGAAAAACTAAGTTAGATTAAGTTATGAATGAATGCACGAAATCAAAGAAAAGTCAAAATATTACTGGAGTGAATAAATGTGCTTGGAGTGCATATTTTAGATAGAAAAAAGAAAAATATATGCATTGATTAAGAGAGTACCCATTTAATACTATATTTTTTAAAATTATTGATATGCAAAAAAGCTATATCACTTATTTGATATGACTAGCAAATGTCAAATTATTTCCATATTTCATTCATGAATATCTTTGTCAGAAATAGCTCATTTATGTGGAAGCAATCAAATAAGCATTCCAGTTATTATTAATTTCAAAATGGATTGTTCTTGGACATAAGTCATTCAGAGCTCAGGCGTTTTCATCTTCAACTAGAAACAATTCCGCATCTTTGCAAAAACGTCGTGACTGATTGGAAACGGGTATAGAAGACCATTCACAGAAAATACCTCTTTGCTGTACACAAAAGTGACTAGACTGCTTAATGTGAAGAGAGATACATTATAGAACATTGAATTATGCAACCTAATGGTCATGCTATGTTTTATTTGTAAACTAAAAACACACAGTATCATTTTAAAAGGCCTTTGTATTAGCAGAAATGTAGTAATTATGTACGTTAAACGATCCTGGTATCTCCAAAACATATGTTTGTCGTTTATGGTTAGATTGATTTGCATCTTTGAGGATATGGTAAATTCTTCAAATATTAAAAATACTCCATGAAACCTAGGATCTAAAATGCATTAGCTGGTAAATATTGGCTTTCCCCTCTCGGAAGGCGAACCTGTACCATCAGTATTGAGAGTTAAACACGAGTGTTCCCTATGATACAATTCAATCGCATTATATAAGCAAAAAATACGGACCCTTGTTGCACTTTCCATACTTATGAACTACAAATATATTATATTTTATAGTTGCCCAGTTGAGACTAGAGTTGGACAAACATGGAGCTTCGAAAGTCATTTGTATTTTGCGATTTAACGTCCTACTTTTGTATAAAGTTTTGCATTTGTGGACTTATTATATATATATGAATATTATTTATATTTTGAGTCCATGTAAATATTTCCCCCCTCTAAATTAAATGGTAGTGAAAGGATTTATGATAAACAAGAAAGACGGCTTATTAACGTTCATTTCCTAGGAAATCAAATCTCTTCCTAATCTGTTCATTAGTATTTCTTGGAAGATTAAATGCAAGGAAAGCTTCTTTTCTTCACATTAGTTGCACCTTAGTTTGTGTGTAGGAATAATATGACATAAAATGTAAATATTATAATGAGAAAATGACTTATGGCAAGCATTTGAAATATATTAAGAACACTCCCAGCTTAGTCTTGTGTCAAGCAATACTTTGCTTTGATCTCTAGCTTTGAAATTGTAACCTATGAGATGTATCCTCAAAACTTGGTTGAAATGTTTTTTGTTTTGTATTATAGCAATCGGGAAATAAGCTGGATACTTCCAAGTACACCATTTTGGAACCTTAAACAGTAATAAAAGTCAAACCATTTTGGAACCTTAAACAGTAATACAAGTCAAACCATTTTGCATATAATGTGATCTTTTATTTTATGATAACAATTTTGGTGTTTGAAATAAAAAAACTGTAGGTAGTTGTACAAAAATCCCGGAGATATCCGAATTACAAATAGCAGAACCGATAATAGACTATTGCAAAACTCTTAAAAAAGTGATACATTGACTTTATTACCTCCGCCGAAGGAGGTATTGTTTTCACTGGCGTTGGTTTGTTGGTTTGTTAGTTTGTTGGTTGTTTGTTTGTCAGCAGGATAACTCAAAAAGTATCGAACGGATTCGGATGAAACTTTGTGGAGTTGTAGAAGTGCCAAAAGGAACAAATGATTAAATTTTGGCATATCTGAGTGCTTCTTTAAGATGCCAAATGAGCTAAATACTAATAAATATTTCAAGTTAGCCTACTCTGCCAATATATGTCGCTGTGCTGTGAAATCGGGTGCCGGGAGCGTCTTCCTCTCGGAATTTCCGTCGAGGGGAACCCTCCCCGTCCCTCTACGCCGCCCAGTCGTGAAAAATCCGCCTCGGAAGGCTCATAAGGACCCCGTGACGGCGGAGGTTTGCACTCTCTGAGTGTATATATGCCTAGTTTTTACATATTTTTCTTCTCTTTGCCAAACCAAAGTATAAAATAATCAGGAAGAGCGTGATCTTAGTGTGTAAAGGCGTGTTCAACTCTAAATGATGAGGGCGAAGGTTCGAATCTCGAGTGGGGTAGGTACATTTTGGTTATCCTCATTAAAAATATCAAAGTTTTGATTGACAAATTTCAACGCTTTTATTCTTATTCATATCTACAAGGATGCAATTCTATCGAAACTATATAGCCAAAAGCAAAAAAAATCATAAAAATAATGAAAAGAGCTTGACAGCCGTGCGTGCTAAGGCGTGTTCAACTCTCAATGTTGGGGGCGCAGGTTCGAATCCCGAGAGGGGATGGTCATTTTTGATCTACCTCATTGATAAGATCCTAGGTTCGATAGACTAATTTTAACGCTATAATGCTTATTTATATCCTGTCGGGTGCAATTCTATCGAACCATATAGGCAAAAAAAAAAAAAAGATTTGTTGATCATATTTTGGCATGTTAGGTTGTGATGGATATATATGAAATAATTTCTTGTAGCCATAAATAAATCGATTCAAGCGAGTTTAATATCAAATAAAAAATATATACTATGACAAAATATTAATAGTATGTGTTGATGCAACTACATAACCATTTAAGTTTTATATTTATCCTTTCAATAAACACTGCAATCCAATCCTGTAAATAAATATAGTTTATTAAACATACACACATACACATATATATATATATATATATATATATATCAGGAAACGAACGGGACACCATTTTTCGCCGGGACCCGGGCCGGGCTGGGACTCAAATTTTTCAAGCCGGGCCGGGACATAATATATATTTTGTTCTTTCGACATTCTAAAGTCAAGAATCTCCAAAAAAGTAACGACGTTTTTACTTTAGAAAAGAATCTACAAAAAAGTGATGACGTTTTTAGAAAAGAATCTCCAAAAAAAGTGACGACGTTTATTAGAAAAGAATCTACAAAAAGTTTCTGAAGTGATGATTTTTTAATTTTTTCGTGACAAACGAAATATTGAAATAATATTGATGTCCCAGCCCGGTGTATAAAAAAGCCGGGACACCGGGCCGGGTACCCGGTCGTTTCCTGATATATATATATATAAAGTACAATTATTCTTTAAAAATCATTGTTGTCTATTGGAATCCAAGTTATTCACTTATTCTTGTTTAAATTGTAATTGTACTTTCGTAATAGAGTTAATCAAGAACACTCTAAATAGCCATACACATCAAATTCCCTTCAGGACTTTTATTGGCAAATTTAAAACATTTAACGGTAGGGTTTGAGTTTAATTTAAAATCGAAACAACAAATGCATGATACGTACTAATAATAATAAGCAGTATCACCTACTATAGACTAAAAATATTTTTTCCAGTCAAGTTCAAAATTAAGTTTTTTAAAGACAATATAAAATACTTGATATGGTCGAGATGCACTGAGTATACAAATAAATTATAAGATTATGAACTCCATGAATTGTTTAACTTTTTTGAGAAAGCACGCTATTACATGCAACTAGAAAAAAATTGATTATCTTATATGATACTGCTTTAAAACCAATGATATGAAGGTGTACATTCTTGAAATTTGTTCGCCGTAAAGAATTTTTTTTGTTGTTAAAATGGCTATTGGTTTTTAGTTATTAATAAACTAAAATTAATGTGAAATAAGATTCTTAAATAATCAAATATTTAATTCATTTTTTAAAGCTACTATTTGCAAACAAATACGTGCTTTTAGATATCCAATTCCAATAATTAATATATTTTTTTACTGTATACACACACACACAACATATATATATATATATATATAATGGATAACCATTTAAAAATCTAAATTATCCGATTTCAATAAAACCATTTTGTGTTTCATATGAAGCTAAGAACCCTACTGCTAATTATTCTATTTTATGATATTTATGTTTTTTTACACATTGGCATTCATTAAAAAAAATGAATTTCCAACCAAAGATATATTTAAAAACATGAAAATTAAATATACTTAAAACTTTGGTGTATCTATTCTCTAATGCTAAAAAATATAAAAATCATTGATTTTCAATATAATTTTACTGCAGTATATCCATCATCTTGAATATAACTTTAATATATATTTACAAAAGAACTAAAGAATATGTACATATGTGCAATGATATCCCTTTAAAAACAATTTTCCTTTTTTTAGAGGCTTAAGGTTTAATATTATTGCAAAATATAACTTTTTTTATTTTTTATTCATATACATATATACATAAGATTATATATAAAAATCGATAATAATACATAGTAAAACTATATAAATAAGCATTATAGCTTAAAAATTTATCATCGATACTGAACGAACAAACTAAATACATTTAAAAGATCACATGATTACAAAAAAGTAAAAACATTTGGTGGCGTTATTAAAATATTTTAAAAGTATTTTGTATATTACTTTAAGAGAGTGTGATATTCCGGGATAATATTTAATTACAGATGCCGCTAATGTCCATGAAGAGTCAGATGCAGAGGGAATTTTTAAGTCCAAAGCTTCGTAGCGAGCTGCGGCAGATATTAGAATTGGCCTTAATTCCGATGGAATAATCGGACTATTCGTGGTCAATCTGCTGGCAATTAATCCTTTTGTACCGAGGAGGGCACAATTTATTGCTTTCGCCCTTGCGGAGAGATCCCGTTTTCCAAGACCAAAGAGTACTGTGGCTTTGCAGTATTTAGATGCCTTGATGTATTCTATGCCTTTCACGTTGAGAGCAATAACTTTTTTTAAATATTAATCATGGGCAGTCCACAAAGGCATGAATTATTGGGAATAATATTATAACTTTAGAATGTTTGACTAACAGATAAAATATAGATCTTGTTATACATTAATATAAGAAACGTAAAAAGTCAATTTAAAATAATGGTCATAATATAATATTTGTTTAATTATAATATATATATATACAATATTATAAATATATATATATATATATATATTATATATATATATATATATATATAGTGTAGCGCGAGGAGGAGGAGAAATGACAACTCTTGTTTGTTTTGAGAAAGAGTGTGTTATTAGCCTCTTGCCTGCTGCTTATATAGCTGCAGACAAGAGTACTTAAGATTAAGATCCTGCTGAGGTGTGAGATAAAGAGTGGAAGGTTGAGCTGCTGTTAGTAAGCAGGTCAATCCGCTACAATGGTCTATTGGTTTTGATTAAATTTCATATGTGGAATGTTAATAATTAAAGCATTAAATTAGTCTGTTTATCTTGGTAAGAAATTGTGCTATCCTGGAATGAGTTAGATAAAAAGTCATGATTTTGGTCAGATGAGTGCTAAAAATCTAGAAACTATCTTGAACCTAAAAATTGAATTTGAAGAACATTTGTTGTACCTTAAAGCCTTCTTTATAGTTAAATTTTAATATCTTTTCCTAGTTATCTGTTTATGCCTCATTTATTAAATTGTTATCATGAATCTTGACGTATTTATACATGTATAAAATATTATGGAATGTATTTTAAAAATCTAGTTTTTCATATGACTTTGTATATTAGTATTTATATTACATATATAATCGATCAAATATTCCTTCATTTATCAAATTATAAGCCCATATGAGCTAAGAGTATTTCAGATTTCATATTAATCCTCATATTTTATTTAAAGACTCGTGAGAACGAAATCAAAATAATAAAAAACAATATATACAATATTAAAAGTGATTGTAGGGATTAAACAGATTTGATTTATGTCGTTATGCCATGAAACCAATTGCACAAGCCTACCAGCCTGAAATCATAAAGAAGCAATAATGCGATTAAATCACATGAATAGCCTTTTAACACTTGGTATAGTTGGTAAATTAATTAAGTGATGATAAGTATTTAGTACCTGCTTGATCACAGTTGACGTTCCATATTTTCAATCCGTGAAACTATAGAGACGGAATTTTAGATTAAATGAAACTTACTCGAGTATGATATGCAATTTTAATTCTTTAATTAATCATCTTTATTTATAATTCTGACGGCCATGATCCTTCATAATATTTTTGTTGTATGGCGTTCTTAAATTTATTTTGATATAAAATAATATATTACAGGATATAGTCATAATGAGGATAATAAAAATTTGGATAAGTGCCATGAACGTTATTAAGTTTTACCCATCAAAGTCTAGGAGATATTTTAAGATTATGAAAAGAATAATGAAACATTTTAATTAATCAGCTCATGTGATATTTTTTATTGTGACGTCCTTGATTTAGATATTTATCATTAAATATAATGGTTACTTCATTTATATATTTTTATATAACCATCTAAATATTAAAGAAGATTTAGGAAAAGATTATATATATATGCATATATATATAGATATATATATATATATATATAGGTAAGAAGAAAAAGAAAACCAGATACCCATAAATATATTTCTTGAGCTTTTCGTTTATCTTCTGATAGATGACCTCCAATTTATTAAGATTATTCATAGCTTTCATTTTAAATGATGACTATTTCTTAACATTTTTAAATTATGTAAATACGTGAAAGGAAAACTGAAATGAAATATTTATCGTTACATTCCAAGCGCTTATCCTTCCCTTCAGCGTTACGTCATTGAACGATTGTTTCAAAGATGTGTATTCTTTATTTCGTTCTGTTCACAAGTATGTATATATCTTTATAAGCAATCGCTGCAATTATATTTAGAAGGACATTTCTTTTTTATATATAATTTATCAGAAGAACACACAGTTTGGTAAACTTCTTTGATAGAGTCCTATGTTTAATAGACTAATTTTAAGTTATAAATTCATTTATATCCAATCAGATGCAAGTCTTTAGAGCAATAAGGGCAAAAAATAATACAAAATAGCGAAAAAATTATATTTTAAATAAAAATTAAAAGCATATAAATCAAATAATGAACGAGTTTATTATTTTAAGGAGATCTTTCTATTTAACCAGCTCTAACGTTGCAAGTCTTGCCATTGTCATATGCATTGTTTATGAAATATTATGGATCATAAATACAGACAATACTTACATTCGACAACAACATACTTATTATCCGAACTGTTTTTATTTGTTTTTTGTGTTTATTTATTTATTGTAATAAAATATATAAAAGATATAGGAATGAATATAAACTTTGAATATTGGATAATGAGCATTACATTAATAAAAAATCGATTTATCTAATAGCCCAATTGCCATACGCAACAACAAAAAATTACCTGAATATTTAAAATCCAATATAACATATATGTACTTCATAACGGATTAACAATCCTGTCTGTTACGTGGCAATCCATGAACACAGAGATATTATGATTTACAGAACATTCAATCTCGGCTAAGGCATAACCGAAGCCAAAGAAGTTATGATTACTCAAGAGTATTTTGTTTTTTGTTTAGATGAACCCAGGGGTCTAATAATTGTGGAGCTTTTTATTAAGCAATCGATATTAGATCATCTTTTACAAAATATTATTTCATTACTCTACTTTAGTTTTTTTTTAAATATATATTTCAATACATGTTTTCAAATACATATAATAACAAAGACTGTTATCCATTCTTAAACATAATTATTCATGTGACATCGTGTTTTGTATATAAAATAAAAAAAAACCCGTTTTGAACTGTTTCTTTAGCTAATCCTCTTAATTTCAATAAGAATAACATTATAATTTAGCCAGTATTGAATATACTAGTCATTCTCTCCTACGTAATGGACACAAATATCACGGGAGAGCTCATCATTAACACTAATTTGTGCACTTTAAACGTTCTTCACCCTAAACTGGACCGTGTTCGCTTGACTAAATCCCAATTAATAAGAGAGAGAGAGAGGGGAAAAACCTTTTAAAATTTTGCAAATCTCTCAGCTCAGTGAACATCGCTCCATTTTGTGTAATAATAATATATAAATACATATTATTTTGAGATCAATGATTCTTATATTTGCTGTTTGTACTTTGTATTATGCATGAACATAAGTTCCCGACATATTAAAGAGATATTAGGTATTATTTAAGATATAGATAATAAATGCCAGTAGGATAAGAAACATAAATATATTTAGCATGATAAATATTATAGGAATTAAATCATATGATCGTTTACCATAATTGAGGTCAGATGAACACTGAAATTATGCAAATCATACTTGCGTCGCTCAACAATACCTACTATATCCCATTCTAAAAACTATGATTTTAATAAATAAGTATTTTGTCTTCTCTTCTATTTGTCCTCACGCTATGAGCGAGCTCTCGAGGTTTCCCCTGGCGAGAAGATTAATATACACTCCTCTACCCTTCTTTGCCTCCCGCAATCTCCCTCGAGTTGCCTTATCTTCCTCCATATAAGTGGGAGGTTACAAATGAGGTTGCAGGGTGTGTGAATGCAAGGTATACAATATCATCAGCTATTTCATGCAGAATGTATTGTGAAAAGTCAATAATCTGATTCTTATTATTTTTCCCGTCATCAAAAAATGATGCAAAAGGTTTTATTAAATAACGTATTATTTAGATAACGTAAGAGGGAAAAATAACATTACTAAATAATGTTATTTTCGCTTGTCAGTGTGCAGCTGTCTTGTGTAAGTGGACACATATATATATATATATATATATATATATATATATATATATATATAGATATATATATAATATATATATATATATATATATATATATTATAGGTATGATATCCGACTTTTGGTTTATTGGTCAAACGAACACAGCTATGGGGGGGACTTGCTGTGTGGTTGGGAGCATGACTACTGCGCATGCTCATTTTTTTCTACAGCTCCAATACAAGTCAGTCGGCGTCAGGCCACTCATGATTGAACAGGTGCAAGTGAGTGTCGTCGGATTTTATTTTCTTTAAAATGTCAGAAAAAGTCGAACAGCAAAAATTGATTGAATGGAACCAAAACTAATATTCACCTCGTTACAAGTTCTCTGATCGTGATTCGGCGGTTCTGCATCACCAGGTTCCTCACTTGATCAATGATGGCATCGTTTTTCGATGTTGAGGGCCTCCCTGAGCGTGGTTCACTTTCAACTGACAAGCGGCCATCTTTGAAGCGGTTGTACCACTCCTTTATCTGTGTGGTGCCCATCGCTTCATTTCCAAAACACTTTTTTAATCTTGCGAATTGTTTCCACTTGCGAATCACCAAGATTAAACAAATTTTATGCAATAACGCTGTTCGACTTTTCTGACATTTTAAAGAAAATAAAATCCGACGACACTCACTTGCACCTGTTCAATCATGAATGGCCTGACGCCGACTGACTTGTATTGGAGCTGTAGAAAAAATGAGCATGCGCAGTAGTCATGCTCCCAACCACACAGCAAGTCCCGCCCCCATAGCTGTGTTCGTTTGACCAATAAAACCAAAAGTCGGATACTTTTTGATCATACCTCGTATATATATATATATATATACCTATATATATAATTATTATATATATATCAGAGCTGGGATTCGGTAGAAAAATATACCGCCGGTTCGATATTCAGTATTTACCTTCTACGATCGATATCGGTATTCGATATTCGGATTATTATATTTTATTATATATCCCAGTATCGATCGATATTCGTACGGTAGATTAGAAAGAGAGAGAAATATTTATGTATCTGCTTTTACTTCTTCATATGTATTTGAATAATTCCCAAGTGAAATTCTTTCCTTTTACGGCAAGGACGGGCCTTTAAATAAGTGGACTGTATTTATTCTTTATCCAGGATGGGAGACTAAGTCCTCCCCAGCCTGGCCACGTGTATTCTTCTCAGTTTCCAAGAAAGAAGTAATAAGAAAAAGGTTACAAGAAAAACAAAAAGAGAGAAGAACGCTGTCTAATGCTAAACATATAAACCGGCCCGTATTGAGGGATCCAGAGGCTGATAAATATTCTCCATACTCCCAACCAAAATCATTTTTGATTTTCATTATCATTAGAAGGCATAACTAGCACAATCCTATGTATGGGTCTATGGTATATATTTCCATTTGAACTCTTTATATCAGCGCTACGCACTAGCCCATCACCTCCGGTATATGTTTTCATTATTCGACCCATAGGCCATTCCTGTCTACCCTTTAACTCCTCAACCAGAACCACGACGTCGTTTTTTTGAAGGTTTCTAGATGGATGTCTCCACTTCACTCTTTTCTGATGATCCAGGATATACTGACTCATCCAAGTCTTTCTGAATCTTTGTAAGACGTCTGATAGTTTTCTCCATCTTGATATAGACGAAAGGTGCTCTTCAACGAGACGGTCAGGAATATCAGTTATATTATAGCCTGTCATCAACATGGAAGGGGTTAAGACCAGCTCACCAGAATCATCCGATAGAGCTACCAAAGGACGACTATTTACAACTGACTCAATACTAATAATCGCAGTCTCCAATTGGCGAGGTGTTAACCTAGTTGACCCAAATTGTTTCATCAAAAGTCTTTTTGTTAATTTTACCATAGTTTCCCACACTCCCCCTGATGAGGTGCCCGTGGAGGAATAAACTTCCATTCGATGCCCCTTGCAGAAGCCCAGTCTATAAATGTACTTTTCTCTTTCTCGAAAAATCTTCTAATTATTTGAGAACTGCCAACGAAATTCCTCCCATGGTCACTCCAAATCACCCTTGGAATCCCCCGTCTGCACACAAATCGACGAAAGGCTACAATAAAGTCCGCAGATGTAAGAGACTCTGCCAATTCTAAATGTACAGCTCGACTGGACAAATCTGTAAAGAGACATATATACATCTTTCGGCTAGATCTCTTCGAAGGATGTGCCACTATTGGTCCAGCAAAATCTACTCCGGTTTGATGAAAGGGAGGGCCAAATTCTGCTCTGAAAGCGGGTAGTCTTCCCATCTTTTGTCGCAATGGCCTGGCATTGAATTTTTGGCACACGACACATTTTCTTAATCTTGAAGAGACCAATTGTCTTCCTTGTATAATCCAATATTTTTGCCTCAAAGAAGCCAAAGTATGGTTTACTCCTGAATGCAATAATCTTTTATGCTCCATATCTACGAGCAAGTTGGCCAATCTTGACCTTTTGGGTACAAGAAAAGGATGACGCGCATTGTGAGATAAAAATTGTATATTTCCCAACCTTCCACCGACTCTTATGAGATTATTATTTTCGTCCCAAATAGGATCTAGTCTGCACAATCTATCTATGTGAGAAATAGCCTTTCCTGTAGCAAGCAAGCCAAACTGCTCTGGGAAATATATCATTTGCTCATGTCTTATAAGACATATAGTAGCTTGTTCAAGTTCTTGAACAGACAAAGGAACATTCTTCTCGACTTTAGCACTACTAAATATCAATACAAGACGCCTCAACCAAGCCACGGCTCGCTGAACTCTCACAAAGCATGAAAATTTATCAAGGATTCTATCCAAAGGTGACAAGACACTCTTCACATTGACTTGATGAGAATGTTTTTTCTTTTCAAACTCAAGTTCTGGGGCTTTATCACTCAGTAGAGGCCCTGTTGGCCACCTGTGCTCAGGTAAGCTCAACCAGTGCGGTCCTTGTATCCAACTTTTATCCAATAACAAATTCGCCGCCGAAGATCCTCTACTTGCTATGTCTGCCGGATTTTCAGTACCAGCAATATGCTTCCACGAAGAAGGCTCTATAATCTCCTGTATCCTTTGAACCCGGTTTGCTACATATGTCTTCCATGTAGAGGGCTCCTTTTGAATCCAGTAAAAGACGACAGCAGAATCTGTCCACGCTCTTACAGTAGCAACTTTCAACGGGATCATCTCAAGAAAATGACTAATTAACCTCGCAGACAATAAAGCTGCCTCGAGTTCTAGTCTAGGAATACTTATCTCTTTCCTAGGCTTCACCTTACTTTTTGCAGCTAATAAAGATGTCTCAATGTGCTGATCAGTGTAAATTAATCGTATATAAAGAACTGCAGCGTAACCCTTTTTGGAAGCATCTCCAAATACACACAGCTCTACTTTAGGATGGTACGATGCAGGTCTCAAGGCATATCTAGGCACCCTAAAATCCTTAAGTTTTTTGACATCATCCCTCCATCGTGTCCATTTTGATTCCAATTCTGGAGGAAGTTCCTCATCCCAGCCTAACTTCAAATTCCAAGTCTCTTGAAAAATAAGCTTGGCAACGAAAAATACTGGACAAAAATTCCCAAAGGATCAAAACACTTGGCCGATTCAGAGAGGACAATACGTTTTGTCAGCGTCTCTTTACTCCAATCACATGGTATATATAATGAAATGCAATCGGACTTAGGGTTCCACAAATAGCCTAATGCTTTGGTTTGCTCAAAAATAAGAGCACTTTCTTGGTTATTAAGGAGGTGATCATCCAAGTGACGAATCACAGAAGCCCTATTACTGCACCATTTCCTAAGCTCAAAATGGCCATATGAGTTTATCATACGTAACTGGTCCACTAATGTCCTTGCCTCCTCTAATGTGTCTGCCCCAGTCAACAAGTCATCTACGTACATGTCCCCAAGTATGACCTCAACCGCCTTTTTATGAGTGTTTTTGAATTTTGAAGCGTTCCACTGCACAGCTGATATGCACGAATGAGCTGCGCTTGCTATTCCAAAAACCTGCCGCGTATGCCTATACTCATGAATGGGCCCGTTTCGGGTAGGTCTCCAAAAAAACCTCAGCAAATCCATTTGCGATCTGGGTAACGCGACTTGACTATACATCTTAGCTATGTCAGCACTTAGAGCAATTCTCTTAAATCTCCACCGAAACAAAATATCCACCAGGTCAGGTTGTAATTTCGGCCCAATAAACAATTGAGAATTCAATGAAACTCCCAGAGAAGTCGTCATTGAGCCATCAAAGACAACTCTGAGTTTGGTGGTGGATGAAGATTTTTTTATCACAGAGTGGTGAGGAAGATAGCAAACAGGACGATCATCGTTTAATTCACGCTTGGGTATCTCCTCAATGAAATCCAAATTCAAATTATTCTCCATGGTCTCACGATATGAGCGTTCTAAATTTGTATTTTTACGGAAACTACTCTCTAAACGATTAAATCTCTTCAATGCTAAGGCCTTTGTGGACTTCATATTCCCAAAACCTTCCATCAAAGGAAGCGGAGCTTCTATACGTCCATCTTCCCTTCGTCTGACTCCACGACTAAAAATATCTTCAGCCCCCAATTCTTCACAGGATCTCACACTTCTCGCAGATGGGCCGAGACCTTCAATCCTCCAAAACTGGCTCAAATCAACATTAGCAGACAAATGGCAAGATAACTGTCTAACTTTCTTTGAACCGGACTCGATGTTCCCACATACAATCCATCCAAGTGAAGTATGCTTAGCATACGGCTGCTCTGGCCGGCCAACTTTCAATGGGACCGAGGTTAAGAACCTTGAGATCATGTCGGCTCCTATCAAAACCTCGACTTTTCCAGGCTTGCCTATATCATCAGCTATCCTTAATCCTCTAAAGTGAGGATATGACAGGACACAACGAGGGACGGGGTTTGCATAATCGGATATTTTATCCACTTCAACACCAGACATCGAAATCAAAAGTCCACCCTCAGTTTGCAAAGAAAACTCATGGTGATAATGGCTCCTGGATTTTTCCTCCATTCCTGCCACGCCGCTGAGCTGTAGTTGTATACTTGAACCTCTCAGCCCGAGGTCCCTCGCCAATCTCTTTGTTATAAGGCTCACCTGAGAACCCTCGTCAATCATCACCCTGATCCTTCTCCGGGTTTGTAACGAAACTGCTTCAGTGCGAGCAGTCATCAACAATATGGACCCATGACCTGACGCATGACCTGAGTTGCTCACGACTTCGCAATCCGTTTTCAATTGCCGTGAAATACCTGTCGAGCATTCTAGAGCCTCGCTATGAAGTAGTGTATTATGCTTACCCTTACACTTAGCACAAACCAATTCTAAGTTGCAGCCTCCCGCAGCATGTCCGCTATTAAGGCACAAGAAACATACGCCTATCTTCCTTGCCTGACGTAATCTATCTGAAACTCTCATTGTTCTAAAAACTGGACACCTCCATAACTCATGGGAAGCTCCTGAACAGTTAGGGCAACATTTACTCATGGAAGTCTTATTAGAAAATCTTTTGACAGAAATTACTGCGCTCCCTCTAGACTCCGCTACCTTCGCTCCTATAGACACATGCCTGAGAAATTCTACGAAGTTTACGCAGTCGTCATTGCTGGTGGTCACATGTTTCTCCCAACCATCTCGAATGACTGGAGGTAATTTCAATTCCATTATGGGAAGTACAAACCTTCGAGTATTATCATGATCTATGTCAACCCCATTACATTTTAAAGCTCTCTTAATATTTGACACACTGTTATGAAAGTCATGTAATTCTCTAGCGGAATTTGAGGCTCGCGGGAGCTCTATAAGTTGTCTCACAAGACTCGCAACAACAATTCGCCCACGGCCAAAGCTCTCCTCCAAAATTGTTAGAGCCTCCTGATAATTATCATCAGTAATATTCAATGATGCGATCTTCCCCAGCGCGGCACCGTTCAGACATGACCTAAGGTATGTGAACTTTGTAATGGAGTTGAGCTCCTGGTCATGGATGATTGCTCGGAAGGATTCGAACCAAGACGCGAACTCTGTTATATCCCCACTAAAGCTAGGGAGATCCATTCTTGGGAGCACAGGAATAAAAGAAGCGGAAGAACTAGTTGTGCCTTCCCTTAACGGGCAGGAGGGCGCCTTGAGTTCTTTCAACCTTTGATAGTGAGCAATCTCACAACGTTGCTTATCAAATTGTAATTTTCGCTCCCAACGATTCAATTTTTGAAGAGTTTGAGTATAAGTAGTCCTACACCCTTGAAGTGCATCCTCTGCCTTGAGCCAATCATCTTGCTCGAAATCCTTATAAGAGATGCCAAATGCTATGATCTCATCGTAGCTCTCCTTTAAATTACCTTTATGATGGATGACATCATCCACCCCGAAATCATCTCCCTGAAGTAACTCTTCACACCCTGTTATATCAGCCTTAAATCTAACAACACACCTATTAAATATCTCCAAAGAAGGTCTCTTCTGAGTAGGAGCCATATTTTAATAAATTTTAGGAGAATATAATCAGCCCCGGAAAAACCCCAATTATACTTACGGCCGGGGAAAATTGAAAATAAGGCAATGTAGCAACTCCTCCACGGAACCCTTGGACGCCGAACGGGCGAAGGAATCCTCTAGTTCGCCTCCACGGAACCCTTGGACGCCGAACGGGCCGAAGGAATCCTCTAGATCGCCTCCACGGAACTCTTGGATGCTGAACGGGCCGAAGGAATCCTCTGGGCCGCCTCCACGGAACCCTTAGACGCTGAACGGGCCGAAGGAATCCTCCATGTAGCCTCCACAGAATCCTTGAACGTAACGGGCCGAAGGATCTCCCAGGTCACCTCCACGGAACCCTCAGACGCTGGATGGGCCGAAGGAATCCTCTAGGTCGCCTCCACGGAACTCTTGGATGCTGGATGGGCCGAAGGATCTTCTATGTCACCTTCGCGAAACCCTCAGAAGCTGGATGGGCCGAAGGAATCCTCTGTAATACGCTGATGGATGTTTTTCATGAGTGGGAGGATACTTTCCAAAAATCGATCCTCTGAATCCACGGCAAAATCCACGAAATTCTCCGGAATCCTAATGACAAATCCGGCTCGAAGGACCATGAATAATTTCCCAAGTGAAATTCTTTCCTTTTACGGCAAGGACGGGCCTTTAAATAAGTGGACTGTATTTATTCTTTATCCAGGATGGGAGACTAAGTCCTCCCAGCCTGGCCACGTGTATTCTTCTCAGTTTCCAAGAAAGAAGTAATAAGAAAAAGGTTACAAGAAAAAAAAAAAGAGAGAAGAACGCTGTCTAATGCTAAACATATAAACCGGCCCCGTATTGAGGGATCCAGAGGCTGATAAATATTCTCCATAT
>CP045893.1:14268414-14282193 GCA_013387185.1 Caligus rogercresseyi | reverse complement strand
ATAATATACATTCAGTCATGGGAAGCATGGAGCGCTCCTGATCATCCTTTAGTCAAACACAAAGACTGGATATGAATTTGCATTCCTCACGTCTGGATATATGTATGTACACGTCAAATATGAATACATTATTCATAAGAGAATACAACACACACACATATATATATATATATATATATAATATATATATATAAATGTACAAATAAAAAGGAATCTGACAGAAATATAATCATTTAAATAGAGGAAGGAAAAAAATATAATAATAATATCGATTCATTCAAATGAGTGTATGCTTTTCCTCAAGTGATTAGGATTATGAGTTTAAAACAGACAAATATGAAAGTGTTTTTGATTTGCTGTTAAACGAAGAGCGGCACGAGTAAATGTTTGGGATGTGAAGAGAGCGAAAAAAAAAATACTCCAAAAATGCTTTGAATTCTTAAATTAGAATAAATAAATAAATAAGGATCAATGGAATAACAGAAAGTCAACGAAACTTTCCTTTAAAGCGGGATATTTCTTTTATTTAACTTTCTATTTGGTTCACAAAAGAAAAAAATATTATAACTTGATCAATATCATAACAAAAGTAGGCATTATCGTCTCAATCAGATATTATAGGAATAATAATGTCCCTTTTGTTATATATTTGTCATTTTCTATTGTACAATCTGTGGAAAGAAAAAAATGATGTATTATTCTTCCTGAAAGTTCCCCCTAAATAAAGGTGAGGTTTTCTTGATTTACACTTAAGTCGGGGATCCCCACTTTATTTGGGTCTATATGCACATAGATAAATAGGTATATCATCTCATTATACACATCCATTTAAAAGGGTGCTAGATGGGGTGATAGTTATTTTTGTAGTTTCTTTTGTTAAAGGTTATCTTGATAAAAGCCTGTAGAAACATATTTAATAGAGGGACTGAATTATTCTTCGTTCATTCGCTGGATATAATGTTGATCCTAGACTTCTCAGGGATCCTTGTCCTACTTCAGTGAGGTCTGAGTGATTCCTTAGCGATCCCTGTTCTCCTTAAAAAGAGGACTAATATACCTCATAGATCCTTGTTCTCCTTAAAGAAAGAGCTGAGTGGTTCCTCATTTATTCTTGCTCTGATTCAGGATGGGACAAAGTGTTTCTTCGCTGATTCTCTCAGAGGGGACTGGAGGCTCTTTAGATCGATCCTTGATCCTATTCAGGTGAGGACTGAGTAACTCCTTACCTACTAATCATTGCTCTTATTCAGGATGGGACTAAGTGGTAGATTCTTGGAGGGAAAGAAAAAGGTACTTCTAAGCAACTTGATTGGTTTAATAATAATAAACAGTTTGCATTATGCTTCAACGTATGACTTCACTCCTGACTGCTGTTGAGAAGGGAAAATCGACAACTCAGAGAGAAAAAGTTCCTCCTTAAAAAGTACGAATATTTTCTTCTTCATGGGCTACTACATCCATGACGTCATCGGCGAATCCTTGAATGGACTCCTATTATTCTACCCATTAATATTAAATGAATAAAACATCTGCTCTTACTCAAGATAAACAAATATTTGCTAAATCACACACATATATATATATATACAGGCTTGTGAGCGATCAGGAAAAAAAATAGCGATCCGATCAAAAATAGCGATCAGAAATCTTTGCGATATAGCGATATAACGATCAGGGATTTTTCCGATCAGCGATCCGATCAATTTAATTGCGATCAACAAAAAAAATTTACCTATGTAATACTAATTGTAAGTAAAAATTAAATGTATGTACAGTCAAACCTTTATAAGTATTCATCTTTATATGGCAATGGAATGATTGTTTCCCATAGCCCAGGGAAAAAAACGAATTAATGAAAATATAAATGCAGTAGACTAAATAACACTGCTAGAAAATGGACAAAAAACAGAAAAAAGTTTGAGGTTTGTATTAATATAATGTGTGAAATAAACAGCAATGGAATCTGAGAACAAAACGTGTATGTTCTTTTTTTTTTTGGGGGGGGGGGGCGCAAAAAAAATTTATGTACCAAAGGGGGGCCCAGCAGAAAAAGTTGGGAACCACTGCCATAGCCTATGAGCTCCAAAATAACGACTTCTCCTGTAGGCGCCGTCTGTTATTAAGGACAAAAATATCAGAATGATAGTTTCTCATAGCTATGAGGTCCAACACTCTGGTTCCACAATTGACATATGTCTGCATATTTTAAGACAGGAGATGCCAGAATAAATGTTTCCCATAGCCTATGAGCTCCAAGACAATGATTTCTAGATAGTCGTCGTCTGTATATTTTAGGACAAAAAATATTCACGATAGCAGAAACTAGGGCTGTGCGGTTGGATTTTTTCTTACCGCGTCGGCAATCAAACAAATTCCCGGGGTTTTGCGATATACCGCTATATTTATACCCCCGCCACCGCCCAACACAAACACGACGCAGACAAGGTTAAAATATATGCATTATTTATTTATCTTCAATACAAAACAAGTGCAAATACTCATGGAACTTTAAAGTGATATTTTTTCCTTCAACATTTCTTAAATTTAACATTCAACAACTAGAAGAACTTCAACCTCTATTGCACTGAAAATGTTCACAATCACTACTATTATTTTATTTTATGGAAAATTGCACTCCCAACATCTAAGGTCGGGTTTGCTCCATCTTTGATCAAAGTTTGTTTGAAGTTTCTTTTGAAAACGGTGATAGGCCTACTGGTTATGACCGCGCCCGCCACCCCCCGCCCCCGCACCCCACCAAACATATAACATCCCCACATATACAGGCCAATGTTTCAAATTTTTTTTGCCGGTCATGACGGTGACGTGCCAGACCCGCGGTAGGCGTCACGTACCGCGGTATAGCGGTAATGCGGTTACCGTCCCAGCCCTAGCAGAAACTGTTTTTCCATTAGTATTAGTCTGTATTTGTGTTTTTTAAACAAATATTAGTTGTTGGGATTGATTTGGTCAATGTGACAGCTAGTTAGGTTTTGAGAAATGTAAGGTTTGTCTCAAAAATCCTTATTACAAACATTTTTTTCTTTTTTAGTTATTGTATACAAATGATCGGATCGCTATTTTTTAGTGATTTTCTTACGATCAAAAGATATAAAGATCAGGACCTTTTGCGATACTCCGATCAGTGATCAAATATCGCTATATCGCTATGATCGCCGATCAGAAAAAACTCGATCAACAAGCCTGTATATATATATCTATATATATATGATCATCTCTGGGACTAGCAGACGTTAAAAAAAGAAAACGAACTCGTGTATCAAATATCAAAATAATTATGTTTATTGAGGAGTTTGGGAAAACTACCATTTTATTATTATTATTATTATTCACCAAAAATATTCAATGATAAAATATAAAATCAACTTTTTTGTTATCCCTACAGATTATGAAACTGACTTAATGAAAAGTTATTGTAGAATATAATTAGGATTTTGTAAAGTTTAATAAATTTTTTTAAAGGTTTGATCACCGCTCTACAACGTCTATCAATGTTTTATTCTTATTAGATCTGGCATAATAATATCTTAAATATATATAACATGCTTAGACCTAAAATTATGTTGTCAAACCTATAGTGCTTATTTATAAAAAAACCTATTGTGATAGGTTTTATATTTTTTCACTCAGAGAAGAAGTGCCATTCCAATATCATAGTTATCATATTCTATTCTTTCATTTTTTTGCTATTAATTATAGTTTTTAGTGTTGTCCAATTGACTTTCGGTCATATTAGGTGGATTAAGTATACACTGTTACTAATGTAAACGCATATTTTTATTAGTTGCATTATATGTTTTGTATAATTTTTGTTAAATATCTTTCAAAATTTCTTATTATTTTAAATTTACTACGAAGGTATTAATATCGAACCAAATGGGCAAAACAAATAAATTATTCAATGAATTGATAACCAAAGAGCCACAGTTGTGACCTCCTTTTTTTCTAAGTATACTTTATACGTAAAAAAAGTATTTGCTCATCACAATTGGTCAAGACCATAGAGATTTAAAAATATAGAGAGGTATTCCCTCCAATTAGCAGAGAAACATCGTTCAGCTGTATTCGGGACACAAGACGTATTTCTCAGAAGAATCCATGGAGATTTAAAAATAGAGAGCTTATTCCCTCCAATTAGCAGAGAAACAACGTTCAGCTGTATTCTGGACCAATGCCGTATTTCTCTGAAGAATCTAATAAGCTCTTTATGTCTTTATATCTCTATGGTCAAAACCTATAGCTTCTTGTTTGATATTAAAAATATAAACTTTGTTTGCAGGATTCAAATTTCAAATTTGGGCGTGATTTTATTTTTATTATCATTGGTATAGAGCTGAGTGTAAAAAGAAGTCAGTATTCAATAAAATAACTATCTGCATAAAACGGAAAAAAGGAAGTAATTCAAAATGTATAAAGTACATATTAAAGTTTATGTGCGAAAATATATGTGCATAGCATCAATGCACTCTAGTTATTGAGAGAGACTGAACATAGACAAGTGCATTTCAATCCCGTTTGCAAAGATGCAAAGTAATCTGAGATTCAAATTTATTTCCTATAATGCAATATAATAATGCGCAAATTGCAATAACATAATACTTTTGGACCATACTCCTGTCCCCTCAGATCATTATGACTATATAAAAGTGAGAGTAATCTGATATTGCTAATCGATGAATTGCATCATCGAATCAAATAGCTGATTATATCATTTGACTGTAGATTGTATGGGCATTTTTTGGAGAACAATATTCTCTAATATATTTTCAAAAGAATGTTTACTTAGGATTGATTCGGATGTGTAACATAAAACATATGATCAACATGAAAGTATTGTCTTAAATAATGAAAGATATGTATATATATATATATATGTATATATATATATATATATATATATATATAGGTATATATATATATATATATATATATATATATATATATATGTATATACAATATATTATTAAATAGGACATAGACAATGCACTCAAATAATGATCATTACATACGTCTTTAAAAAAACAATGTTTGATATACATTATATAAACTTAATAACCTTTAACATCATTACTCTGCTTTATAAAATATATATCTGCATAATCATTTTTATGACCCTGCGGGAGAAATAACAGTCCTCGACATATATTTTAAACGTATCCGAAACCCTATTATTTTGTTTTATTGGACTCTAAACTTTAAATTTCATTGCTTTCAAATGTCAACACTCATAATGGCATTTTATTCCTTGGACCCAACCTATTCTACGCTTACCATTTATAAGAACAAAGACCCATTTTTGCTTTATGAGTAGGATTTTATATTTAAATAATAATATAACGTACTTTTGAGAAAAATGAACAAGCATTCACCAAAAAAAAATATTTTATTACTGAATTTTTTTGGGCGATTGGTAATTGTTGATTTTATGATATAAATAAAATGGCAATTGTGCAATCGTTTAGTTGCCTTAGTTTTCACTCTTATAACTCAAATATTTAGTGGATTGGAAAAGATTAGGTACGACCTGATAAATTACCGGGTGTTGAAACATTTCATAACTCTATAAACTTCTTCAGAAATAAATAAAAGTTTCTGTAGGGCCACGAATACTTCTCTAACTAAAGTATTTTAGATTTAAACATCTCCCGGTACATTGATGTATAGAAAAATAAACACACCATTCCCCCAAACAGAAATAATTCAAAACAAGCAAACCCTTTATGGAATGACTGTTACCTATGTTACATAATTTGTTAAATAAAAACTCATCCTTTATACTTTGAATTCAAAAACATGCAAGCACCTATACAATACCTTTTCTCTATCAACATGGTTTTACTGCGAAAAGTCGCACTTTTAATTTAGAACAAGTCCATACGTGATTACAAATTTAATTTGCTCTATATATAAATACAACATTCAACTGCAAAGCCATTCAAATATAATTAACTTTTGATTAGTTTCTTTTAGTAAGGATTACAAAAATAATGGCTAGCATATTCAATGTCGACAAATCAGAGAGCCAAATATATAAAAGAGCATCCCTGATGAGTGCTTTGACTCATATTATAACTTATACATCCACACAAGAGAAGGGTCCGCCTTTAATATATCATGTACATTTATCTGTATAGTAAAAAGCATATAAACTTTATTACACACTGTAATGAAATGGTTAAGTATGGTTAACATTAATCGTTCCTATTATTTTGTATTAAAATTCAATTTCAAATTAAACACATCTACATACACAAAAAAAACACAATAAAGGAGGGGAGGAAATAATTGAGAAAAAGCCTCTGAGATTGAGCCTCTCCTATGGCTAAAAAGAGGATCAGGTGGGAGAGGGAAAAAATATAAGTGCTATTATTTTGGGGTAGCATTATTCCCTTCTATTCCTCGAGTTTGAGA
This sequence comes from Caligus rogercresseyi, assembly GCA_013387185.1. Lineage (NCBI taxonomy): Eukaryota > Metazoa > Arthropoda > Copepoda > Siphonostomatoida > Caligidae > Caligus > Caligus rogercresseyi. The sequence goes on along the minus strand of CP045893.1, from coordinate 14,275,761 downwards.
GGGAGGGACTCTACATATATATATATATATATATATATATATATATAGTATTCCTTATATGCATACGGCACTGTATTAAACAGATGTGACAATAATGAAAGAAGAAAAAATCTCCTAATAGGAAGGGTTTTACATATATTTTTGTAGTTTCCCTCATAACTAAAAATATTTACATACGAATTCATGATAAGTTATTCTTCTCCCAAAACGCTTACTTCAATTACATATTAAAAGTGTTCAGAAACAAGGGGGGGGGGGGGGTCATTAATAAAGGTAGTGAATATTTCAATTTCAATGGCTTCCATTCGTTTGATAGAAGTGGAAATATATATTATTTTGATAACATATAAGAAGAAGCATCTTTGCTTCCATTTTCCCTCGAAAGGGTTGTTGTGCGCTAGAAAGCAAACTTCATAAATCAATTTACATACATATATATCCTATAAGTCGTTTTGTTCCGTATGCTTTCATATTCGTTATATACATATATATGACGGGAAGTATGTCTGCTATATGTATATTTTATATAAGTAATGCGATAGAACATTGAGCCTTGTTCATAAATTCAGTTATTTATCATAAAAACACACATACTGAGACATGGTTGAGTGTATCCACGGTAGCAATGGTGAGAGATGTATATTTATTATGATTATTTATGGGGAAGTAATGTAGTGACTCACATAGTTTTCATCTATGTAAAAAGAGTCCTATTTAAATATGTTAAGACGGGTCGGTTTTTGCTCGAGGGGGCTTGGAGAAGAAGGGTTTAGATCAGGGATGGGCAAACACTTTTTGACTTGCGGGCCACTATGAGTTGTAAAATTTGAAAAAGTGGCCACAGCAGTACAATCATTGTCCACTTTTCTTTGGTCCGCTGATTTTTTTACCGAAGGGCTCAAATGGCAATGAGAAAATTCAAGAGATAAATAAAGAGTAGGCGTGGCCACAATGTCAGCGCGCCATCTATTGGTGAAACGCGGTATTGTATGGACAAGACGTAACGGATGAATTATGAAGCAATATTATTTTATGTACTGGACAAGCTCGGCTGGCCGGATTAAATTGTCTAACGGGCCGTATACGGCCCGCAGGCCTTAGTTTGCCCATGTCTGATTTAGATCCTATGCTTCATCCCACTCTCATACATCTTAATTAGCTCTAGCTAAATTTATCTGTATAATAGAGATACAAGGTGTCATAGGATTTCGAACTATAAACTCGACAAATTTTGAAGCATGCCATTGAGACACATGATATATAAAATTATATTATTGTTGATGAGAATTATAAAAATATCTTGATGAACCCATAGTTGGGCATATGAGTATATATAACGCTTTTGTCTCTTAGCATTTTCAATAGAATGGATTATGAATAATATAAATATTTATTATTATTATTAAGTTTATTAAAATAATAATCAAGAGATCCTTAAAAACATGTGGTCGATGTGATATTAGAAATAAATATTTGAGGAAAATACGGCCTACGAATTAAAAGACCAAAATTGGAGTACAATTAGGTTCTACAAAACATCTCGTAGATCTATACGCTGATGATATAACTTTAATGGTCGAAGGAAATTCCGAAAAACAAATTTCAAAACGGGTGGAAATTCTTCTAGCTTTAAAAAAAAATTCATAAGATGTCTGGAATGGAAATTAACTATGAAAAACTTCTATACTCCCCATAGGCTGCTGGACTCTTGCAGAACAAATCAACATTGGAAGATGCAGAATCGTAAAAACAGTGAAGATACTCGGGGTGGATACAACGGACCCTCGCTGGCCAATTTTCAAACTTTAAATAAACAAGCAATTAGATGGTGCCTAGGATGGAGAGGTCTAAGCCTACAAAAAAGGATAGACTGTTACAACACAAAACTTATTTCTCATATGGTTTATATGGAAACTGCTTCTCCTACAATTGGGAACTACTCACGAAGGAAGAGGAAATTGGTTGGAGGCTTTATTCTCCCGCCGGTACATTCCTGCCTTGAAATGACGCCGATCTCAACTGGGAGGTCGACTGGTGCTTATAATAATATAGTGCCCAAAATTTATAAAAATATTACAGAATTAGTATCAGTATGTAAAGGTGAATGGAAAGAACACTTGGCTTCTTCTGGGGTGTATATGACGCTTTTATTCGGAACGGACATCTTGAATAATGTAGTGCTCCATTTTCGAGAGATTGGGCCGCTGCACAGAGAATATTATGGAAACAGTCTCCAATATAAAATAATAACAGCAGTTTGGATATTATTCACCAAAACAGGGGCAAGGAACCTTTTTTTGAAAACCTATGTCAGCCTGAAGAATTAGAGAGTATAGCTCTTCGAGATAATATTTATTCATTGCATGATTTGAGCGATAACTCTTTTTTTAAAATTGGCCGTTTTTTATTCCCTCTCCAAAGAGAGGCTAGAAGACATATGCCTCTTTTGCCATGGTTTTTAAATTCCGTGATCAAAATTTTATTCACACTCTGCAAATTTGACAGCGGAAGAACATCTCAAGAGTTTGAAGTTACCGCAAGAATGGAAAACAAGAATTCTGCTATCCATGATGGGCATCAACGACGGAATTTTTTTTTTACAGCCCAATTACAAATATCGGCAAGTTTAATAACATTCTCATCACATTGCAAGGATTGCGGACGTATGTACAACAACATTAGCCATGCATTTAGGGACTGCCCAGCCTTGATATTATAAATAATTTTTTAGAAATGAATTGTAAATATCACTAATTTTAAAGCCGAATACCTAAGGGGATACATTCTCTTTGGCATTACAACGCATGGAAATAAATGTCAAGTGGAAGAACGTGCAATAAGCGCCGCATTGAGGAACTGCAAGGCATATACAGCTCTAAACTTTTCAGATAACTCGTTGACTGAAGAACATAAGCTGAGAGCTATCGTTATTGGAGCGGCAGCCAGATATTTGGCATTATCTTTGAGAATCCCCAATGTCAACAGCCAAGAATGGACCCCTGCAGCTGCAGTAATTAAATATGTACCACGCCTCTCGCCTATCTACGCCAAATCTCTCAGTTTATTGTACAAAATATTTAAGAAATTCAAGACTTCAAAGACAATTTAAATTTGTCTTATATATGTTTTCTTAATGTCTGTAAGATGATTGTAGTTGTTATTTTTTATGATTATGTTTTTTAGATGAATAATAAGTTTTGAAGTTTTAGGTCTTAAAAAGGAAATTAATTTTAAACTATAATGTTTATTTATGTTTTTATGAAACACAATTTTCCTTTTATTTTTCCTTTTATATATTACATATAGTGTACTTTTTTGTTCTATTTGTATATATAATTTGTTTTAATAAAGACCTTGTTGATGAGAAAAAAAAAAAAGGTCCGGGAATTAACAACTCAAGATAAAAAAGAAAAAAGATGGTGCGTTCGACAAAAGGCCCAAATATATATTCATTCTGTCTAATAACATCAACAACATAGAAAACCATTTATCTGTAATTGCACAAAATAAAATTATTTTTACCATTGTTTACTAAATTTGTATGAGAAATATATTTGTATAATACTTAATTGTATTCTTTCTTGGGTCACTTCTGCTCTATCTATTTTTGCTTGGACCATTTCTTGTCTAGGGTATATTTCCTCTGCTATTTCTTCTGGACACCGATCGATATACTTTTGGGTCTTAAAAAAAGTTTATAATAAAGAAATAGGAATTTATAGGTCTTACCATGGTTTCAACATTATAAAGTAATGCAACTTCTGTTTTAAAGAAGGGTCTAAACATCCGTAAAATGCCTGTTAATGTTATCTTCCATAAATATAATAAGTTTTAGTTACATCTATATCAAATATTTTTTATGTTGTACTTTTTTAAATATTGTATTATCGATTAAAAATAGTGAAATGCACAATTTTTCAATTAATCAATGGCTCCCAAGTTTTTTCTGGTAAAGGTCTTCTGAATATTTTAACTAAGAATATATGAAGTTATTAAATAAAGTGGTTACTCATATTTCCGAAATAAATATCATATATAAAACTATAATATTAGTATATAATAAAATAAAAAACATGTTAAGAGATAAAGATTACCCCATCACTCACTTCAGATTCAAATGAACCATACATCCATATAAATACGATGATACATTTTAATTGATACATATTTCGTTCATGTACAATGTGTTTCATCATAATGTAATTTTAAATGCGAAGTAGGAATACTTCAAAATAATTCAAATCGTATTGTGGACCCTTCCCTTTGTTCATAAAGAAGGGATTTTTATCAATATATAAGAATTTGTAATAATCTTCAACCTAAAAAATGTTTTCTGAACTTGAGAAATAAATGGATCGTTCTGGCAGTTTGGCAAAGCGGCTTCTCCTTCCACAGTACGCCGATAATTTATACTTTACTTCACGCCAGTGGAAGGGCGTCGTAATCTTACCAGGTGATCTAGTTTACAAGAGTTCTGATCATTTCAATGCGACTGGTTCCATTCACAAGAAAAAATAATGAAAACAAGATGAAAAAGAATAGACGCAATGATTAAAAATGTGAAGAGTTTCTTTGAAGAAACCTCGAGCCTGCTCACTCAGAAAAGCTTCTCAGCAAATTTCACCCAACAAAACAATGTTGTTGAGGATCGAAGGACGGAAAATCCCTGGCCAGTTCACCGTCCAGATCTAAACCCTTTGAACTTCCACTTCTTGACTGCAGCACAAAACTCGAGTTTAAATGGAAAAAACATATTATATTGAGTCTCTCATGCAATGTGTCCAAACCTTCGCTGAAGGATATAGCCAGAAGACGATCAAAAACGTTTCTCTTCGGGTCGGAGGGGGTCATTTCCAGCAACTTTTGTAAGACTTCAAACAATATAGGACAATAGATGTTTAGTGATCATAAGAAACAATTTTTTCCTTTAAATAATGTATTTATGAGGAAGCTTTACGTATTTTCAGTAATTCTTATGACAATAAAAATACTTTCTGATGAAACACACTGAATAAAAAGAGTTATGAATATTAATCAATGGATTAAATCCTTTCTATATGGGTCTTAAAAACATATTGTTGACAAAACATGGTAATGATTTATACAAACTTTGTTATATTATAACATAATATTTGTAAAATTAATGAGGGAATTTAAGTATTTTCAGTACTTCTTATTCGCAATAAAAAATACTTTTCTGATGAAACACACTGAATGATAAAAAATAAAAAGTTATGGATATTAATCAATGGATTAAACTCCTTTCTAATATGGGGTCTTAAAAACATATTTTGACAAAACAAGACAAACGATTATTCCAACACTTCTGTTATATTATAAAATAATATTTGTAAATTAATAAAAATATATGCTTATGCTAAAGATATATACGTAAATAAGTATTATTTTTGCATGAGGTATACAATACCGTAAAAAATGCCATCGACTGCAACAAAAAAATCCACCATAAGAGAAACAAGTATTTGTTTAAATAAGTTGCATTAAATTTGTGGAATAATTATTTAGAAGAGATACCTCATTTTGCATACCTTAAGTTATATATATATATATATATGTATATATATATAAATAATAAGAGTTTGGGGCATAACTAAATAGGTCAAGAACACTAATAACTAGAGGCATAATACACTCAGAGAGTGCAAACCTCGCCGTCACGGGGTCCTTATGAGCCTTCCGAGGCGGATTTTCACGACTGGGGCGGCATAGAGGGACGGGGGAGGGTTCCCCTCGACGGAAATTCCGAGAGGAAGACGCTCCCGGCACCCGATTTCACAGCACAGCGACATCTATTGGCATAGTAGGCTAACTTGAAATATTATTAGTATTTAGCTCATTTTGCATCTTAATTCTGCACTCAGAGATGCCAAAATTTAATCACTTGTTTCTTTTGGCATTTCCAACAACTCCGCAAAGTTTCATTCGAATCCGTTCCGTACTTTTTTGAGTTATCCTGCTGACAAACAAACCACAAACCAACACCAGTGAAAACAATACCTCCTTCGGCGGAGGTAATAACTCCTGAATTTGGAGATTCTTTCTAATGAATGAGGTCCATAATATAGTGGCTTTAAATTGATTGCTGTTTTTTTGCAATCGTACACCTTAGATTTAAAGATACGAACATTTGAGGATGCCAAATGTAAAATTCATTTGTCTACTTTAAAATACAAGAAGAAATTATATTTTTCTTAAAATATTTAAATACACAAAAGACCTTGATTTCTTCTATGGTTAAATTAAACTTTGAAATAACTCAAGGATAAATTTTTTTTTCACTTATATTATTTTCATTACTTTAATGGTGTCAAATGTCATATACTTAGAAAAACTGTCAACCCTGTTTAACTTCAAAGAAACTTTTTTAGTAATAAAAGAAAAGGTTAAAATCCTACGTTACAAAGTTTTTGTTCTTGTTGTTAATGTAAAGAGTACTTGACAGGTTCTGATAATATGTATTAAGCCTTGGTAGGCGTATGACGTTTTAAAATTGAAATTGTTTGACAATGGAAACTTGAATCAACTTTGCAAAACTTTTTACTATCAAAAGAAAAAAAAAAGAATTTACCTTGTTTGGAACTCGGGTTCCCTTACAATCTAAACAGCTTTAAATCAGGAATGGGGTGTTAGATCTACGTCACACCGCTAGAGTCTTACCATAAAAAGCTTTTCAAATAGTAGGCAAACCTCCTTCTTTAAAAGAATAAAGAATAAACTAAAACAAATTGAACTATATATGGTCTCTTTTATAAGATTAAAATGTCATCATGTTCTGTTGAACCTGGCTGCTACAATAAAGGCTGGATTTCATTTCTTTTATAGGGTGAATTGATGTAAAGAGAATCGCAAAAATTATTTTCGCTAAAAGATTTTCCATTCTCCAAACAAAAAATCTGTGGAAAAAATAAAGTTAAGAATAAAAATATTTGTGTGCATAATTGTATTGGGTGTTTAAGAAATGCCCTTTCTAAAAAGGGCCTGTTCTAAGAAGTGTCCAAATTTGAATTGAATATTGTTAATGGGGTTTCATAATTGTGATTTGTCTGTCCATACTTTAAACACACTTATGTTCGTGAAATACTACCAATAATATTTGTATCTATATATTATAAGTTCATTATATAAAAAGTATGTTAAAAATACATCAACATTTATTTTACATTTAAACATTGAACATAGAATTCAAATATTAGGAGATAATCAAGCTCTCTCTGGCAGCATAATTAAATATATATTGTCATTGACTCAAAAGTTTCCATCATTAACAAAAAAAGTATTCTAATGCATAATAATAGCTTTAATTATAGTTGATATTTTGATGATTAT
>CP045893.1:14220385-14268314 GCA_013387185.1 Caligus rogercresseyi | reverse complement strand
AACATACAGACGGACAGAGATTGGTGCATTAATATATAGATGATAACTCAATGGATGGGTATTACACGGTAGAAGTCCCTGGGGTAAATAATTCGGGGGCCAGTGGTCCAAGACCCATCCACCCATATCATAAAATATTACGTAATGTATTCATGTCTAGCAAATAGTATTAAAATACAATAAAAATAATAACTAATAGGACTTCCGTACGGACCTAATAGGGATGATCAAATCAAAGTTAAAATCAATGACAGATTCATCGGAAGACCCTTCAGATGTTAATTGAAATGAAAAAATAATCATTGAACTACCCATAGAAAACAGTGATCTTTAATGTCATCTTTACGCAGAAGACATGGCTTTATTCTTAGCTAGAAATGCTACGGTAATGCAATAATCCATAAATGAGTTCGTAAAGTTCTTTAAAATTATTTCAAAGCCAATCTGGGCTCTGTGTTATAATTACTAAAAACCGTTTCCATCTCTTCAATACCATCCTTCCTGAAACCGATGTTCCTGGGATTGAAATTCCAGAAGTCTTCCGCGTATCCTCCTCGCTCATAATGAAAAATAACGATCTTGGAAAGTGAAGAAAAACATCATAAATACCCACAAAACAGCAGCTTTTTGCCTGGCGAAATTCAAATTCAGATCAAGATAAATTATAGGAATAAAAAGATTATCTCGCAATAATAATTAGCATCTATCACATATTAATACTTCGCAAGATACACCTTACAGTTACTGATTGCAGCATTTATCGCTTTGCCTTCTCGTGATATTATCCAGATTACGGTTTACCACCAAAAAGTAGAAGGCCATTAAGGAGGTTGGGTCATTTTTTTTTTGATAAAATATTGATTAATAAGAAGACTTTAAAATAAATAACACCGGATAGTAAATAAAAGAACCGCTGCAGTCCAACAGAGATCGGAACTGTGACGTGAATACTTTACTATCATTCACACCCACCAAGAACGTATTATCACCTTATCCTTTGAGGAAGGAAGACCAGTAACTTTTTTATTTATCTAAAATTACCCTAATATCGGAGCATTACTTTGTTCTAGCCCTTAATTTAAAACACCATGGAGTAAGGGGTAGTTAATGGGAAGCAGATCGCTTCTAAGGGAACAATAATTTTTCCGTATTGAAGATGGAGTTTATCTTGAAATCATGAAATGTAAAAGTATATTAAAGAATGACAGTCGTTTCAAGTTTTTTCTGGACGGTTTGAAGGTTTGTAAAAAGGGCATCTAATGAGAGTTTGGGAAATAATGTGGACGGTCCTGCTAGAATCGAAGCAAGGTGTTCAATTCCAGACAAGTCTTTGTGCTGCCCCTTTTCTTTGATATCCGCTCTATAGAGAACATGAAGAATGTAAATACAGGAATTATTAATAAAGAATATCCACTCAATATCGGGTTTTAATAAAATGTCCTTAAGAAAGTTTAAATATATTTTTGGTAAAATGGTTTTAAACAAGGATAACTCTCCATCCTATTGAGTGCAAGGTCGTTTCAGCATCGGAAGATAACTCTGACCAAATTATGTTATCGGCCAATCTTCTACCTCTTCATCGCTTTTTCCCTAATTGAAGGGAGGGCAGTTGCAACGTATAACATTTGGGGAATTAATTGGGTGTTGTAGAGCATATTTTTTTACAATAACCCAGGTAGGTATTCTAAAACTTTTGTTTGTAGATGCAGTAAAACCCTTTAGATTTAGCCTCCTATGATTAGAAAACGGAAAAATATAATAAAATGTTCTTTTTGTAGAGGAAGACAACTGGGGTGTTAAAAGTGCATGATCCATTCTCGACTTTTTATCTCTCATCCTCCATGAATATTCTTGGTCAAAATCAATCTTTTTGACCTCATCTACAATACCTATTAACGTATGAATTTCATGAGTGTTTTTAGTCTCATTGAAAGTATACGATGAAGGTACATTTTAAAAGCTTTGAAAAAATAATTTGAATTGATTCTTGCTTAACATTCAAATAATGGCCTTAATAATTTTTAAATATGATATTGCCACTTTCCTCCATCTATAAAAATACCTTATCATTAAATTAAATCAGGGACCAATTATACGTATGTTGTCCATGATATCTACTTCCCCTTTCAGACCATGACAAAATGCTACAACCTTTGAATGAATATTTTTTCCGGAACGGAATACCAAATAACTTTTTTTAAATCAGAACTATAAATTCTTTTTGTTCAATATTTCGTTCATTCATTTTAGCTCTGCTGCGCTCCATTTTGAATTCCCATGAAGGGCCTCCTAAATTAGTATATTTATTTATACTATTCGTAATAAAGCTATATCTCTTCTTCTTCTTCGTTTTCACAAATGGGTCTCTTTTCCATTTAAATTAAATATGCGTAACTAACACATTAAATATAATGCGCCTCTTTCCAAAGCCCCCTCCATACTCATTCCCTTACATACAATTGAGCAAAAAAAAAGCAAAGAGACGTAATTCAATTGAGATAAATGAATCTTTTAATATATATATGTATATACACATATGTATATTTAGCTCAACAGCACTCGAACATTCAATATATATATATATACATATTTATACACATATATAAATACATAACTATGAGATTTTCTACGTCCTACTCAAGTAGTACTACTTAACAACATCCAACATCAAAGTTCAATTTAATATGTTAACTAGATGATGGAAGGAATAGGATGTTACTGTATGGACTTTATTGTCTGAGTATGTTTGTATACTTCAATTTCGGGGGCACTCAAAGAAGGTCTTCATAATGTAAAAATGATACACTATATTATTCTTGAGTTGTTTTTCTTTTATATGCATGGAGTCTAGCACATATCTTTTTAAACAGTTTTTCCTAACTGGGATATTGAAGCGCTTTTGTAGATTTAAGGACATACATTTTGGCAGCTTAGATAAGATCTTATTATTATTATTAATAATAGTACAGGAATGTTTTAGCAGAGCACTGTTTCAATTAAGGAAATTGTTCAATAATAAACTGGAAGTCAAGTTTCATATCATTTATTATGTTTCCCATTTATATGAACATAAAAATATGACATCGAGGACATGGAAAAATTTGATGATACAGCTAAATGTGGTAAATATAGACATAAAGATATTGTGTGAAAATCATGTAAAATTCTATCTGATAAATGGATTTTAATATCTTAATATCATTGTGAAAAAGGAAACAAAAAATATGCTGTCAGGAATTTAATATTGTTACAGCATTGTTATGATTGACCTTGAAAGATGTGTGAATCATCTAAAATGCTTCATTGTTCGATTTTAAATTTTAGGCACTCCTTAGCGAAATGAATGAAGCTGTTTGCTCACAACACCGTCAGAGAGGGCTTATCGTAAGGTACATTAATGGGTAATCCCATAAAGGTGGCGAAAAACCTTGTGAAAAGAAGCGCATCCCCACATGCAGTAGCTGGTTACCTCTTATCTTTCGGATATAAGCATAAACAAAATTTATGGCAGCGTGCTCCGGACGATGTTTAAATTCGGACATGATTAACTGTTTTCCATAAAGGAGGAGATGGACATATATAACAAAAAACATAAAAGGCATGATATCAGCCATTATTAATGCCAACCTACCACACATCAGTAGAGCCTCCATTAGTAGAGATATAAGAAAAAATACACTTTTTCTTCGGCATGACGAAGGTAAAAGATATACAAAAGCAAGTTGTTATGTCGACGGTTATTATGAAACTGAGAAGGAGTATTTAGTATCTGCTACAAGCGTACCAACATATTTTTTTCCTTTAAAATAAATTTAACCAACCAAATTTGAGACACGCAAGGACATTTTCCACTCTAGGTATGGTCCATTTGAAAACTGAAATTAGGTGTTTTATGAGCTACATGGAACGCTGAAGCCTCTCTCTTAAATGCATTATGCGCTTTTGTCGGCAATATCCCAGGCCTGTCCATAGAGTCTCCCATTTATTCAAGTGGAAAGCATATATAGTCAAACCTGTCTATAACAGTTACCTGTCTATATAGCAGTCACTCGGCCAAATCTCCCACCCGCATTTTTTCCATTGAACAAAAAATTAGTACAAATATCTTTTGTGACTAAGGGCCACCTATCTCTAACGTGTACTTTTTGGATTTCCTTGAATGGCCGCTATTGACAGTTTCTTTAAGATGGTATTTGAGCTCCGAAACATATTAGCCACCTCAATGCTATTTACACATCTGTGACCACTTACCTTAAAGAGTGAAAGGGGGTCACATCTCCTATAGAGTTCATTTTGTGATAGTTGTCTTTTTGTTGCTACTATTTGTCTCTATTGACCATTACACACAGCTAGCAGACTTGTTGACGTTCACAAAAATTGTCGTTCGTTTGTCGTTCCCCAAAAGTTATCGTTCATCGTTCGTTTTAAAATTGAATCGTTCGTCATTCTAGAAAAAGTGATGAAGGTTTTTTTAGAAAATCTGTCACATAAAAAAGAAAAAATATTTGTCTTTTTTTGGCGCCAAAAACGAATGACAAAGATAGGAATTTTTGTTGTCGTTCATCAAAAATTTTGTCGTTCGTATTTTATTTAAATATTTAGTAATAATTATTCAAAATTAGATAGACTTTTTATGTCTGATATGGGATTAAGTTCCAGGTAGGTGGGGACTTTGTAGGAGCTATCAAACCAACAAACTCTTCTTTAATGAACTTCAACACTTTTCTTATTACCTTAGTTTTATCAATCATGTAGATGGCGAAGTGAAAGTATCTAGTAAAATCACGCTTTCCCTTCCATTATTTCTGGAAGGATCTATAAGGAATCATCCACAAATAATTTGCCACTAATTGACTATGCATCTCATTTAAAAGTCTCTTCATCCACACGATACATGCATAAAAGTTTCATAGGGACTTTGTTGCACCAATTTGCTATGCATATATGATTAACGTGAATTATTATTTGAATGAAAACTCTGCATTTCTATATGCAAGCTACTTAGACAAACATTCGATAAAGTTTTGCATTAAAATTAAACTAATATTTCTTCTTGCGACATGGAAAGGAAACTTTTCTAATAAATGAGGATGAATTTGAGCAAGTTTCCAAGTAATACTGCAATACATGTATGTATATATTTTTAATAAAGGGATCGATAAATCCACTATCTTTCATGCGGAGGCCGTTGATTGTTTTATTGTGTCCCTATTCCTTCTTTTTCTATTGTAAAATGCACATTAAAAGACTTTTTATTAGATAGATACATACTGGGTGACCCAAAAAATGGGCCCCATATTCACTTATTGTAATATCTCCTTCATCTTTTTTATCAATTGTCTTTGATATATAAGATACAAGAGAACCAAAGACTTCAAGGACACCAAGACCCAATTAATAACTGAAACAAATAATAAATCGTGTTAATTTTTGACAGGTTCCTTTCAAAAAGTCCAATATACAGTTCGAACGTGAAAAAACTCGATCCAAAAGCAGAATTGAGATCTACGTTATATATTTTAAGAAATATGAGGCTGTGGAGAACCTCAACGCAGCCATTGAGAACCCTCCAAGCCACTCGAGACGTTCCAAAAAAGGCCCAAAAGGGGGCCAATATGAGGAGCTCACGTTTGAGCTATGAAGTACTTACTTTTACTAGCATTATACTACAAATTATCACTTCCCTCGCAGCTGTTTAGGAGTAAATGTTAAATACATAAAATAAGTATTTATATTTTTTGAAACAATAACTTTTTGAATTTTCAATTCCTTTATTGTTGGTGAATGTCCAAGTTGTTAAGGGCAATTTCCATTGATAAACCTGTTGTGTATAATCTACGGTGTTTCTTTTTGTTATATAAAACATTTCCTTCCAGTTTCTCTATTCTGAATGGAAAATATCGAATTTCTACAAACTGTTTTTTTTGATCTCTTTAGTCTCATATTATTATTAAAAAACAATATGGATGCCACTCTTGCAAACGTAACTTCATATCCGGAGTTAGGTCGTTCAAAAAAAAAATCCACTTAGAAATAGCCAGTAGCAATTGTATGGCACAATAATGAAGTTAATATGTATTACATATAAGTTCCAAACCCAGTGTTTTTTTGCTTGTTTCAAAACTTATTATATAACCGAAATTGAGGCAATAATGTTTTTCTTCATAATTGAACACAAGAAATTGACACTTTGAACATTAAGCCAAGGTAACGTTTCTTATTTTTTCTGATCCGTGTGAAATACCTGACCATATTTAAGGATAAAAATAACACATATTAAAACATAGATCTTAGTTCGTCTCTTATTATGGTAATTATAACTTTCTTTGTCAAAATGTTTCAAACTGGATTTCATTCATGTAAGTATAATTAAGCAAAGTGTTATAGTTTTTTTTGTACCAAGTACAACTATATTTCATGTAAACATTTAATCACATCGATAACAAATTAATTTATACACTTACAAATGGATCAAATATGTTATAAAATCGTCAATAATACTCATAAAATCATCCGGGAGGGGGGGGGGGGCAACTTTAGCAGATCGAAATTTGCATATGTAAAATTGTACTTTTGAAGTTATAAAATTTATTTTGTTTTGATGGGGATCCACATAGAAGAAAACAAACTCTCTCGGTTTCAATACTAAATTAAAATCCTAAAAATAGTCACCAAGTGCCTAAAACACGAGCAACATATGAGCACTCGATCAATAACTGTCTTGGCGTTTCCCTTGATTCCTTGCAAAGGAAACAAGTCTTTTCCTCCAAAGTCCTTCCATATAGGGCTCCCAAGGACAAAGTATTCGTCACAACTCTGTACTTCAACCATAATAGGGAGAAGTTCAGATCATATGAACGTAGGCCTTTGATAATTTCACAAACTGGAGCTCTCACTCCATATTCTTCATTCCTTCTCTCTACCTGTGTCAGGAAATACTTGTTCGACTTTTTATTCAATATAACTCCCCAAATAAAACTGTTACTTGATATTTTATGAAATTATAAAAACAATTCCTCGGTCCGACTTTCCTTGTACGAAAACAAACTTTGCTCTTTTCGGGAGTCCCCCTTTTACTTTAAGCAAAGTGTTATAATGGTTAAATCTAACTCTTGGATCAATAATTTTTTTTCTTAGTGATTGTATTAATTAACATTTTTTTACGATTCAGAGGGATTACCTAGATCTTTGCTTATAAATGAAACAACTCATTTTATCAGTGGTACTACTCTAAATTTATTTAAACAATCTTGATTATCGTGAACTACTTTACAAAATAAGTCACGTAATTTCAACTGTTGGGCCTATATGTTAAAAAGTACCAATTTTTGGATTACACCAAGCGTATTTGAAATATTATTATTAATATTTATGTGAAAATAAACCGATTTCGCAGTAAAAAAAACATTATACTTCATTTAATTTTTCTGATCTTTTTTTTAAAATTAATCACAGCTTAAGGAATTAATTTGGTTTCAATAACACAAAAGTGAGTAAAAAATAATAGTGAGTTTATATTTTTTTTCTTCTTCTTTGTTAGTTTAAATTGTATAATATATTGTAAAATATATCTGTGCAATGTTTTTGCATATTTTGTTCTCTGCAAGGCATTAAAAGTCTAAGATATGGAATCCTAGCAATAACATTGTTCATACTTTATTTATCAGTTAAGTCCTATTCTTTGCTACAATCACATAGTTCTTCACTCCTTGTTGCTAGTGAAGTGTGAGTGACTTAGGTATCGTTCGTCTGCGGCATTGAGAAAAAACCAACAAGGATGGATGAATGTACGAGTCCTTTTAGCTTGCAGTCTAGAGGACCCCACGTGTGGAGGGGCCCTTGGGTTGATGATAAAAAATGATGAAATTAATGAAACAACAATATTGATTTCTGATGAGCATAGGACTTTATAATATTTGATTAAAAAATAGTTTTACAAAATAAATATAGAACATATATAGTTTTTTGAAGTAATTTGTTCTGTAATATATGTTGGGTTTTATGTGGTGTCCGATGGAAGCGGTGAAGGAAAAAATGTTCGGATACAAATGCTTATAAGATAATAATGAAATAATGAAGAACCTTCATACGGTTTGGAGTGGAGTTCCGGCTAGATGAGGCAGATTTAGAAGCTAAATTATATATATATATATATATACGAAGTATGATAAAAAAGTATCCGACTTTTGGTTTTATTGGTCAAACGAACACAGCTATGGGGGCGGGACTTGCTGTGTGGTTGGGAGCATGACTACTGCGCATGCTCATTTTTTTCTACAGCTCCAATACAAGTCAGTCAGCGTCAGGCCATTCATGATTGAACAGGTGCAAGTGAGTGTCGTCGGATTTTATTTTCTTTAAAATGTCAGAAAAAGTCGAACAGCGTTATTGCATAAAATTTTGTTTTAATCTTGGTGATTCGCAAGTGGAAACAATTCGCAAAATTAAAAAAGTGTTTTGGAAATGAAGCGATGGGCACCACACAGATAAAGGAGTGGTACAACCGCTTCAGAGATGGCCGCTTGTCAGTTGAAAGTGAACCACGCTCAGGGAGGCCCTCAACATCGAAAAACGATGCCATCATTGATCAAGTAAGGAACCTGGTGATGCAGAACCGCCGAATCACGATCAGAGAACTTGTAGACGAGGTGAATATTAGTTTTGGTTCCATTCAATCAATTTTTGCTGTTCGACTTTTTCTGACATTTTAAAGAAAATAAAATCCGACGACACTCACTTGCACCTGTTCAATCATGAATGGCCTGACGCCGACTGACTTGTATTGGAGCTGTAGAAAAAAATGAGCATGCGCAGTAGTCATGCTCCCAACCACACAGCAAGTCCCGCCCCATAGCTGTGTTCGTTTGACCAATAAAACCAAAAGTCGGATACTTTTTGATCATACCTCGTATATATATATATATATATAGGGGCGGAGTGGCCACCGGGAGTACCGGGACTATTCCCGATGGGCCGCTGGCCTCAAGAAACATAAACGGCCGTTAACAGTCTCCTAATGGCATATTGGGACCTGCATAAGGTTGGTGAGGGCATAATTGTCCCGGTGGATAAATTCTTTGCACTCTGTTCCTGTATATATATATATATATATATATATATATATATATATATATATATATATATATATATATATATATATATATATATATATATATATATATATATATATATATATATACAGGGTCCCTGCGGTAAATTTGACACTTTCGAAAAATAAAAAACAAGCATGCATAAAATCTTCAATTTTTTATTGATTCAAAAAATTCCATGAATGGGTGGTCGGTATTGAGCTGGCTTCATTTCTACTCGAAGTAGGCGCCCCTCACCTCCACGACCTGCTCCAGCCGGGACCGGAGCCTGGCGCAGGCGGACCTGACCTGGTCCCTCGGCAACTTCTTGAAGCACCTGATGATCCTGGCCTTCAACTCGGCCATGGTGTTGCATGAGGTCCGGTTGGTATCTCGTTCAACCGCGCCCCATAGGTAGTAGTCGTGCAGGTTGCAGTCGGGGGAGTTAGGGGGCCAGTTGTTTGGGCTCGTGTAGTCGTCCAGGTTCTCGGCCAGCCACTTCTGGGTTTTGTGCGAGGTGTGGCAGGGCGCCGAGTCCTGCTGAAACACGTAGGGCCTCCCAGCGGCGACCTTCTTGATCCAGGGGGCCACCACATCCTTCATGAGTGCCACATACCCCTCCGAGTTCAGTTTCAGGCCCTTGGGGAAGAAGTGAGGCGGCATGACGTCACCGTTGGAGCAGATGATGCCGAACACCATGACTTGGTCTGGCCGACGATGGCCACCTCGTGGGGGTTCTTAACACACCACTTGTTGTTCTGGCTGTTGTGTTTTTGGTCCTGGGTGAAGTTCTTCTCATCAGAGAAGAACCAGAGAGTCTCGTTGTGGAAGGGATGCTTGAGCTTGTTCAGGAGCTTCTGGGCCTTGCTCAACCGGTTCTGCTGCGCCTTTTCGGTCAAGATCTGGCCCTTTCGGCACTTGTAGAAGTTGTAACGGAGGTCCTCCTTGATACACACTTGAATTGTGGTGTTCCCGACCCCAACTCCTCCGCCAGCTTGGTCGAGGACTTGCTGGGGTCCTCCGTGACAAGCTTCTGGAGCTTCTCCACGAACTCCGTGGTCCTGAGGGAGTCTGAACGCCTTTTCCCTTCTTTCTCTCTACCACCTTCTCGTATTCGTTATTGGACTCCTCCAGCTCCGATCTGATGGTCTTGACCGTGTTCCTCGCAACGCACGCCGTCTTCATAATGTCCTTGTCCTTGAATCCGGCGCGAATCATCATTACCGAGGTAGTGCGTTTCCAGGATTCGGGCGGGTTGAAATTGTTAGAATCCATTGTTGTCGTGTTCAGCTGTTCACAACTACTGAGGCTAAAGGTAGAAAGCCCAGCTGTTCCGATTGTAGCCACCTAGCGGCCGCTTGGGGCATAAACGTAAAGTGTCAAATTTACCGCGGGGACCCTGTATATATATATATATACATTTATATATTTATATTGATTACCTCGTATTTTTATTTAAAGAATAGGGAAAGTCTTTTTATTTATCTTCCTTGTTTTTCTTTGTTCTTTCAAATAATTCAATGCTCTGTTTATCATTCTGAATGCATAACGTATTAAAATATATTTTATATATCTCTTGAATGTAAGACATAAAAGAGAGAAAGAAACCAAGAACTTATATACATTTTCTAAGGGAGGGACATTTCTTTTTTGTCTCTTTGGATAAATGGTCTTAAAGCCTCAGCAATTTTTCTTCGTCAACCCGCTGTCTCATTCTTAGATGGATTACAGCTCTATGAACGTTTTATATTTGTACATAAAAAGTAAAGGCACATATATGAATAACCATATTTATGAAGGCAATTATGGTGAAAAATCATGGAGCAATCTTGCATCTTATTAAGCATACCTTACATGTGTATATAAAATTGCATGACGAAGTTAAAAAAACGTACCTCTTTATATGATAATCATTCATTTACTTGTTTTGCACGAGTTTTGATAAGCATACATTTGTGGTCATACATGAGTTGTTGTTTCTTAATGTTTATATTCATGTCAGTACATATGAAATCATACTTTTTCATACTATGTATCTTATTTAAAAAATAAACTAGTTGGTTATTTGAGGCTTCCAGACCTCCTGAGCGTCATTGGTAGGTTCTTTGATTATATTGTCGTAGAGAAAAAAGGAAGGAAATATGCATAAGTAGCTGAATTAAAGTATTCAAAGAATTATATATTTTGTGTCAATATTGCTCTGGGAGTCCTATAAGATCGAGATCTTACTTAGTTATTCAAAAATGCAAAAATATAGTGAGAGACAATGAGTTCCATGATTGATTTCGATTTCTTACCACATTTTAATCGGCTTAATAATATATTATTATATTTCCAATTTGTTCCTTCTATCGGCGCAAATCAATGCAGTTTATAATAATACACTTATTTTTTAAGTAGTTTATTTCTTGTAGGTCTTTTTTAAAAGTTTGTAAGATTTATGGTTTATTTTTGGTCGCTAGATTATACCTGAAATAAAATGCTTCATAATCAATGTTAATTATTTTTACCGATAATCGTAGAGAGAATCTTAAGTTCTTGAACAAAGAACTTTGTTGTATATTATAACACCCATATAGTAATACTCTTTAAGATTTAATAAGTCTCTCAATCTCAGCCAAGGGGTCTTGATGATAAAAAGGGTTGTTTTTTGGTAGTTTTATATAGCAATAAAAGGTAAAACAATAAAAACTCCCTCAGTTAATATAAACAATTGCAGATAATTTAGTAATCTTGGAACTATTGATCATCTATCCTTGTGCAGTCTTATTTTGGAACAAAAATAATCTCATTTTGTTGTAAAGTTATCTTTTTTTTTCTCATGCCACAATTAATTACATGATATTATATATATATATATATATATATATATATATATATATATATATATATACATGTGAATCCTATTACGTCTTTTGGATTTGAAAGTCGATCTTCCTCTTGGTAGAGATAGAGATCATCTTTTGAAAGTTTAAACAAAATCGAATAACGTTAAATGTCTCCTCGAAGGATCCAAAAATTACTTAGAACACTTATGTTGTGATTTTTTTGCCATTCAATCACCTCTCAAGTCTTGAACATAAATGATATATCTAAAGAATTGGGTGCAAAAAATTTATTTTCGAAAAGTAATACGTAAACATGCTAAATTTAAGAAAATAGCTTCTTTCTTTCAATGTTGTTTTATACAATTTATTTTTATTAAATCCCAGAAAACAGATATATTTCTTACGTTCTGATCCCTTTATTGACTGACTATCCGTCCGTATTCATCCAAAACTGATAAGTACTGTAATAAAAAGCCCACTATTGTTTACACTTAGTGGTTAACATGTTATAACTTAACTTAATTTACTATATATTATAAAAAGTACTGCAAACATTATTAAAGAGACAGGTATGAGATGATATACAGTTCAAATGCATCAAAACCTAAAGTTTTGAAAAAGATTAACAGCTTTTTCGGAACCTTTAAAGCATGTTGACAGTTGACTTTTTGTTATGTATTACACGAAAGAAAGGTACTAAGAAAACCATATTTACCCATCATTCACACAAACCAACCACCGGGATTATCAGTTATTTGTGTGCCAACAGTTTTTCAAACTAAAATAAACTCCCAAAATACACGAAGAACCCTTTGCCCAATTTTCCTTAATATGACTTTTGCTATTTATCTTTTTTGTTCTCAAAAAGAAGTTAGGGTTAAATGTTAACACCAAACATTGCTGCAGTAATAAATCCACGCTTTTCTTTCAAGGCATTTTGCAACAGCCGTCCATTTTTCCTTTTACTCTAATTGATGGCTCTTTGCATGAGCCTTTCGTTGTTACAATTTACATAGTTCTGACATAAAATATGCCGTATAATGAAGTCATTTTTAAAATAATGCAAGGAAATTTAACACGTTTTTGTTAAATAAAATAATGCATTGATATGTAAATTAAAATCTGTTCAGATGAAATGGCTTTGTAAAATATGTCCTAGGAAGAAATGACCCAATTTAGAAAAAGAAAATGATGACACCCGTGTAAAATGGCTCAAATATTTGGGTTGGCATGTATTTAATTGGAATATATCTAAGTATTGTATAAACACTTATTTTTTATTTACAACAATAAAATTATTGCTTGTATTTACCTTGTCCATTTGATTAAGAAATGATGTTTGTACAAATACTCTCTCACTCAGGTATTGTTCTGTGCGCTCATCAATTTCATTTTTTATATTAGTCCATTTTGACTTGGGCCATTTATTCCTAGGCCGTATGTTCCTCAGTCATTTCTTCCTAATATCGTTAATTAAACATTCGAGGTCGTATATATCACCAATAATGCATTCAGAGGAAAGTAACAATTTTTTAGATCTCCATTACGTAATTGGTTTCAAAAAAACATCTTAAAAGATAGATAGTTTATAGTGACTATTGTCCACACATAAACAAAAATAACTCTCTTCCAAGAAATTGATTTCTACAACCAACACAACATAAACTATTTTTAATTAGTTTCTGAAAATCACACAGATATGCGATACAAGTTATCGATTAATAGATTAATCGTTAGTTTTTTTCCTAATGGTTAAATCATTTTATTATGTTATAGTAAAATAAAATACAGAGTTAGTATAAAATAAAGTAAAAAAGTATATTACATAAAATACGATCTAATCTGGATTGTTACGTAAAAAACATCAATGAGCCTTAATGTTCAAAATTACTGTCCAGTTAAAAAAACGTATGTATATATATAAATCAACGATTGATAAAACTTATTAGTGTTTGATACAATAAGGTGATGCATTCTTAAAATACTCTTCATGTCGTTCCAATGAATTTTAACTGTTAGGATAATATTTAATGAGGTCTCTGGCCCATTTCCATGTTTACGCTCCCAAATCAGAAATTTTAACCTCAAATTTAAAATGGCGGACAACAGCACTAATGAAGATAATACATAATGTATTTTTCTAAAATGTATTTGTTTAATTGTTATATTTTGTGTAATTAGAAAATTTGATATTTTGTATTGCATATTCAATTACTTTGTGACTGGGGGGAGACTTCCTCTTGAAATTAAAGAGACCAAAGATAATACAAGCTTTTAAGATATTTGAGAAGAGTCTTAATTTTCAAATATGTCAAGTTTTAAGAAATGCTTAATCATTTTTAGAATGAGATAATCTACGGTTGCATGGAAAATATTGTTTAATTTAAAATCATAATTCAATCAAGGAAGTTGAAATTTGAGGATTTGTTCTCAAATTTATAGTCGTGCAGTAAATTTTGCACCATCGGAAATACTATTCGTTGATATTAGCATTCTTCTCTTCCAGGACGGAGGGAGACCCAACAACTTTGACATCTTTCTGGTATTGAGATCGTTCCATCATATCTTTTTCTATATAGTGCAAAATTTAAAAACCATGGCTTAGAAGGATTGAAACTCATAAAAGAATGTTCCAGTGTGAAAACGGAACTTTCCCAGTAAAAAGATCAGGATTAATAACCGTTTTCTCATGAACCACAGAATCTCCAAATCACGTTATAAGTTTGTTTTGTGATATAATAGAGATGGTTGTATCCGATTGATAAATTGGTTGGGATCTCCATAAAATCATCTGAATTGATGCTATAAAGGATCCAAATATTTCCAAATCTGAAATTGTTAAAATGGTGGCCATGTGAATTCAATGATATAATTCAGCTCTTTTTATGATAATCGGTTGGAAAAATATCCTTCAAGAAACAAAAGCCTTCTCCATGTGAAAAAGTGAGGTCAACCAAGACTCTTCTTCTTCAATTGTATATTCGGCAAGTGTAGGAATCGAAATTGCCCATTAAATTTCTCCCATTGTTAAAGGATACAGCAAATTCTATGTACTTTCTCACTAACGTTATTGTAAGGCCATGTAACGCAGATTTAAGCAGAAAAGGAGCAATGGGACAACCCTGTCTGCAATCCTTTAGAGTAAAATGGGGCACTATTTACCCCATCTAACATTAAATTGAAGAACCATGTTTAAAAAACTGTTGGGGAAGAAGATTTGAATAGACTTTAAAACATGATCATGCCTAATTAAATTGAAGGCTTTTCTAAAATCAATAGCTATCAAAGCTCCTTATCGGTCCTTTTTATTTGAAGACTCGACAACAGTAAGAATATTTCTGGATATGTCTGTAATTTTTCTGTTCTTAGTAAAACCTTTCAATTTATTTTGTATTTAATTATTTAAAATAGGTTCAGTTTGTTTGGTTAAAGCGCCAGCTAAAATTATGTGTGCGACATTTAGAATGGTTATGCGCCTCCAATGATCAAAAGGACTACCGATCCCTATATGAAATTTAAACAATGCACCTATTTGAGAGGGTACTTGTCATTTTGCTATACTTCTCCATGTATTTCCCGCTACTTTATAGAGAAGGAACAATCTCATTTGAAACGAGTTTGAAAATGCGTCCAGAAATATAATCAGGACCAGAGGCTTTATTGTCTTATTTATTTGAAGGGATTTATTTTAAACATTATTTTTTAACAGATTTCTGAATATAATATTTTGAACCAAAAAACAATCACTTATAAAATGTGTTATACGATGTAGTAAAAAAGTATGCTTAATGAAATATCAAGTTTATAGTAAAATTTAGAAAATAAGAAAAAAAATAAAACGCAGAAAATTTAGTTGTTTGTTGGGGTGGAATGAAGTTTTCAAAATCAGTTAAAAGTATGTCTTATAGACAGGACTTCTATTCAGAGTAGGATCTATTTTTTAGTACTCATTATTTTGCAAAGTAGTCTTGAAGTAAAATAAATAATAATAATATTTTTTTTATAATTAACAATTCTGTTAATTAATTTTTAATTACTTATTTTGGTTTCTTTGCCTGAAAATATATATTCATTGTATTAAAACTATGGTCCGCCTGTTTTTTTTTCCTTCAAGATATAAAGATTATATATTGAAATAATGAACAATTAATAACCAAAAAATATTTAAGTCTAATATATGATAAATAAAACTTTGACACAATTGAAAATGATTCATTTTTAATCTACTTAAGTTATGATATATATATATATATATAACTTTTCTCTGCTCAAACAATGGACTAATATTGATATGTCAAATAATAAATTTATTGTTTCATTGACTTAACTATTAAAAACTGTCATAACTATACAATGGTTTAAATAATATAGTTTTCTATGATATATTGAAGGTCATGTGTGTTTTGTGCTTAGCTATTTTTGCTTGTACTACAAATTTTGCAAACAAAGTTGTGTTTGAAAAACGAGTATGCAAAGGTAATTAAAGCAGATCGAAAGAAGACTTGAAGTACAAAGTAGCAGACTTTTTAAATCAAAAGATATACTAGAGAGTAAAAAAATACCACCAAAATACCTAATTTTTCTTAAGAAAAGCAACGTATTTTGATTAAAAAACTGTAAAAATACATTTCCATTCTTACTTGTTTAATTCCTTTGGCCAACATCCTCATTTTATGGGGATTATATGTAAATAGAGATGTACATCATAGAGAGCTTATTTTATTCAATAACATACAATATTTTGACAACTGTCGCGTAAGTTTAACAAGGGACACTATACACCTGAAAAGTAAGCCACTATACACAAAGTTTTTTAAATAAATTCAATAATATATGTTTTCAAGCAAAAATGAAACAATTCATAATAAAATATTAAATAAGAGCAAATATTTAATGACGTCTCTACATTAATTATTTTTAATAGTGTTATTAAACACTTAAAATGACATCATTGGTTGCTTAATATTTTACTTCCATTACTGTACTCTTCAAGCTATGTGGTATTTATCAAATAATAATGA
Organism: Caligus rogercresseyi; assembly: GCA_013387185.1. Taxonomy (NCBI): domain Eukaryota; kingdom Metazoa; phylum Arthropoda; class Copepoda; order Siphonostomatoida; family Caligidae; genus Caligus; species Caligus rogercresseyi. The sequence continues at coordinate 14,251,376 of CP045893.1, read as the reverse complement.
GCAATCCCTTTAGATGTGTGACAGTGCTTTTAGGCACTGGCGAGTTAGAAATACTAGATCTAAAATCCAGATGAGTTGACAATGAAGATTAAATATAGTTAATGATTCAGTGATGTCATATCACTTCACAACAAGATTTTAGTGGATAAAAGCAACAAATATTTTTTCTACTTATTTTGTATGTCGTCATGTAAAAGGTATATGTTTATGTAAGCATTGGTTCTTATCGAAATTAATTTCAAAAACATATGTTTATGGAGACTTCCTTTCAAGGTGTTTAGTGTTCCTTGGTCCATTCTATACTAATTAATTTATGAAGGTTTTGTGACGTACGTTCTGTGTATGATTCGATTCCGATCTCAGGGTAAAGTTATCAAAACGGAAAAAATATATAAAACTAGAGGACTCAGAGAGTGCAAACCTCCGCCGATCCCACCAAATGAATCACTTGGTCTTTTTGTCATTTCCAACCCTCTACGCACTGTCCCTTTAACTCTACATACTGCTCCTTATTGTTTACACTCTAGAGGTACATGGAAAGAAAAATAAACTGACGTCATCAAAGAGGAGAGCACAGCACAGCGACATCTATTGGCAGAGTAGGTTAACTTGAAATATTTATTAGTATTTAGCTCATTTGCATCTTAAAGAAGCACTCAGAGATGCCAAAATTTAATCACTTGTTCCTTTTGGCATTTCCAACAACTCCACAAAGTTTCATCCGAATCTGTTCCGCACTTTTTTAGTTATCCTGCTGACAAACAAACCAACCAACCAACGCCAGTGAAAACAATGCCTCCTTCGGCGGAGGTAACTATGATACAGTCTTATAATCTGATGACGTCACGGGGTAAATAATTAGTTTCTTTTACAAATAATATGATAAATAAAATCGGTACTTGAAGCGTAAGATATATATATATATTCGGTCATATATATACATTTATATATCTATCTATTCGTATATATCTATTTGTATATCTATGTATCTATGTATTTGTATAAATATTTTTGTATTTTTCTATTTTTTAATATATTTTATATATATAATTCCATATTTTCGTAACAATTTAGCAATAAAAAGTTTTTAACAAATTACAATTAAATTGACTTTATAACTACCACGGGTAGAATGCATGGCTCTTTTGGCAAACATAAGTAAGATTTCATGAAAAATCACAGTCCAATTTTAGAGTATTAAGTCCTTCATATATATATATATATATATATATATCATATAAAATTTGGCATGTTCAATTCGTCAAACTCTTCTTAGTTCTTCATGGGGACAGACTAGGTTTATCTTAAAATAAGCTTTGTCAAGAAAAGCAATATTCTTCCCTGGCAACGTCACTGAGTTAAAGGCCTTTAGCTTAGTCTTTTGTATTTTCCATTTATAGTAACTCCTGTATATAATCATCTTACTTATACAAAAGCTAGTGTCATATTGACACCAAATATATATCGTTACACGTAAAAAATTGATTTGTTTGTATATATTTATCTTAATAAGCTCTCTATGTCTTTATATCTCAATGAGATTCTATTATTGATAACTACAACATAATTTTTGTTGGATGATACGTTTGAAAAAAATATATAACAAACATATAATTAATAAACGAGCATTGTTTCGACCATTTAGGGTTCGCCACAATTAGTGATGAGCTCTCTGAATCCAATAGTTTTTGCTGAAATCCCTTTTTGTGATCACCAGAAAGGTTTCACAATAGATTGGCAACTTCCTCTTTTTTCATCAGGAAATCACAAGAAACCCGAGGAAAAGATCGACACTTTCGATACTTTGAGTCACTAATTGACGGACTACATAAAAACAACCCCTGTAGTTAAGGTTTGTGCACAAACACATAAACAAAGCATTGCGTATCACACTCTCAAGAACTTATTATTTTATTAGAGACTTTGTTGATATAGAGATATTTTTTTTTTTTTTTGTACACAGGTACAACTTTATTCACAATTCATTCACATAAAAAAAAAACTCATAACAACTTATAAAACACTCGACATCCATGTCTTTATAATATTTATAAAATCACTGTGGAGGGGCACCCTGTTACATCTGAATTTATAAACATAAAACTGCATTTAGTTGTTAAAAAATTAATTTTTTCCTGATGTGGGCCAACATTAAAGAAGACAAATTCTCTAAAAGGTAATATCAGATTAAAATTAACATAAAACAAATTTACCAAATGCCCCAGAATTCTGACCATCTGTCCGCATTCCATTAAAAAGTGCCTCAATGTTTCCCTTGCATGCCCACAAAAGAAGCAAACCTTTCCTCTGTGTTCCTCCCATGAGTAGCACCCAAAGACAAAGTGTTGGTCACTATTCTGTACTTTAACCAAGAGAGGCCATTGCTTAATAAATTTGATTGAAGACCTTCTATTATCTGTTTCGTAGACGCCTCTACTCCATATTCCTCACGTCTTCTCTCAATCTGGCCAATAAAGAATTTATTTGCTCCCCTTTCGAGTAAGCTGTTCCGAATCTTACTGTTTTCCATCATGAAATAAAATTATAAAAACTGTTCCTTGGCCCAATTTCCCTTCTTCCAAAACTAACCTTGCGTAGATATTACTTATAAAAAAATATAAATAAACATTATAGTTTAAAATTAAATCTCTTATCTAAAATCTAGCAGCACTATATATAAATATTAATTATTTAAAAACTTTAAGGAAACCAAATTTTAATCAAAAATGCAGACATAATAAATAATGTCGCACATGATATATGAATAACAAAGATTGAATATAATTATTTATTTGTCTATTAACAAATCTAATGTATTGCCTCATAATCCGTTGCAGAAATTGGAGCTGTCCAGCGGAGCAAGACGGATTTACTACATAAAAACCAACTCTAGTTAGGCTAGTGCACAAACAAGTAAACAAAGCATTGAGTATCATGCTCTCAATAACTTATTGGTTCATTTTTCCGAGTCCATGTGCTCCCTCCACTCCGATCCATTATTATATATTTCATAAAGTTTAAGATATATGTCGATACAGGGATGGTGACTGAAATATATTTGTGACAGATGCGTTGACTTATTTTCTTATTCAACAGTTCATTTTTTTAAATGTACAAAGAAAAAAAAACTTAAGAAAGTAACGTGAAGTGACACATGAACAAATAAAAAGTTTTCTCAGGATCTGAACGATAAATTTTTTCTACACAAAGGACTAAGCATGATTTAAAAGAATAAATTATCAGATTAAATACAATAGTTTTTCTATTCTTTATACTGTTTGATATCGTCTTACGGTAGAGGAAAGCAAGGGACGGAACGTATTTTATTTATTTCGACGCCGAAGTCCCTTTAGTCCGTCGAAGAAAAGGGTATTGACACTTTTTATTAACAAAAAAATACATACAGTAAACCCTCGATATAACGAACTATATGGGGGGAGGGCAGGGTCCTTATATCCGAAAGTTCGTTAAAGGGGAGCTCTGGAGTGTAAGGTATATCTTGCAGGAGTGACGACGAACTGCCGCTGGACACATTTGGCAGATTAGTGGAGGAGGTCGAAGTCAAAGACACACTGCTGGTCTCAGACTCTATCCTAGATCTCTTCTCGGCTGGGGAGGGGACATCCTTGAAGAAGTCAGAGATCTTCGTCTGCGTCTTCCTCTGCTGCACCTCACGCATGAGTTCAAACCGCATGATCCGCAGCAGCTCATAATTCGGGTTCGGTAGCCTTAAATATAACGAACTTAGGTTCGTTATATTCGGGGCTTGTTCGGTCATGGACAAAAAGGTTCGTTAGCCTCAAATATAACGAACTTAGGTTCGTTATAACTGAGGCTTGTTCGGTCATGAACAAAAAAGGTTCGGTAGCCTCAGATATAACGAACTTAAGTTCGTTATATATGAGGCTTGTTCGGCCAGCTCCAGGAAGTTCGGTATCCTCAGATATAACGAACTTAAGTTCGTTATATCTGAGGCTTGTTCGGCCAGCTCCAGGAGGCTCGTTGTATCCGAAGATCGTTATACAGAGGGTCGTTATATCGAGGGCTTATTGTATATAGAAAAAGATGGATAAATGAGTAAACTATGAGATTTGCTCCTTGAACACTCATTTGGAAATCTATTTTACATTGCAAAGACACAAAACACTCATCTGAATAATATTTTTGTTTGAGTAAACATAATAATTTTCATTTTAGATATTCCAAATATGATTTATACTTCCATGCTCAAAAAATAATTTTGAAACTATAATGTTTATTAATGTATTTTTTAAACGCAATTCTACCCCCTTTTTATAATTGTAATTACCTCCGCCGAAGGAGGTATTGTTTTCACTGGCGTTGGTTTGTTAGTTTGTTGGTTTGTTTGTCAGCAGGATAACTCAAAAAGTACCGAACGGATTCGGATGAAACTTTGTGGAGTTGTTAGAAGTGCCAAAAAAACAAGTGATTAAATTTTGGCATCTCTGAGTGCAGAATTAAGATGCAAAATGAGCTAGATACTAATAAATATTTCAAATTAGCCTACTCTGCCAATAGATGTCGCTGTGCTGATAAATCGGGTGCCGGGAGCGTCTTCCTCTCGGAATTTCCGTCTAGGGGAACCCTCCCCCGTCCCTCTACGCCGCCCCAGTCGTGAAAAATCCGCCTCGGAATGCTCATAAGGACCCCGTGACGGCGGAGGTTTGCACTCTCTGAGTGTATATATGCCTCCAGTTTATGTAATACATTTTTAAATAAAGACAATCAAAAAATGATTCCTTCCTACAACATAAGTTGTTGTATTTAAAGGGAACCAGCATGAAACTGATGGATGGAGACAAAGAAAAACATTTTACAATGATGATGTAAAAGGCAGTCAGCTAATTTCCTTTTAATAAAAAGAAGCAATCTTCTTTCCTAGAAAAACATAAGAATTAAAGACCTTTTTTCTTATGATCCAATGCAGTGTCACCATAATTTATGTGACATTTTTGTAAACCTTTGATCTTCATTTTTTCCCCTGTTGTCGTAATTTATAATGCCTCAACGTGTGTGTGGGGGGCTGAAAGAAACAGAGTGAGTGTGTGTGTGTGTCATTATCATTTTTATGTTTCTGTATAATTTATGAGCAAATAGATCATGGTTTTTATTTTTATTTATCCCCCTCGCATACCTATAAAAATGTTCATAATTGTTACGGAATGATGTCTAAGCCTTCGTAATCCAAGGGTGGAAATATTGTTCCTTCAACTTAATTTATGAGGAAAAGTCTTTATTTCTTTTGCTCCATTTCTTAAGAGGAAAAAAAGGTTCATGGGTTACTACTGTCTTTATCAATATCTTTATTATATTATAATATATGTACAATAGATATAATAATATTCATAAATCTTAAAAAGAAAAAAATCTTGTTCAAATAGATATAGATAAACATATTAGGGGTCCAAGGATATTTAGGGGGACTTCTACTGGCGGATGCCAGATTAAGTCCTGGGGACTTGGGGATTGTCTAGAGACTAAACATATTAATAAATATATTATTTATCTGTTTTAAATTCATATCTGCATAGAAAAATAGAACAAGGATCTAGATCTTCTGAGACGTCAGCGTCGAAGGAGGAGCTATCAATGACGTCAGTGTCAGAGGAGGAGCTGTCAGTGACGTCAGCATGGTAGATGGTGCGATTACCTTATAGACATAAATGTATTTTTCCCTAGTTTTAAATACAATTAATAGTTAAATTGAGATCCCTCTAGATTTAAGTAAGTTTAAAAAATGTAAATGGTCTCAGGTGTTTTTCAAAAAATAAGTATTTTATATTGACATCATATTTGCATGATCAAGCGCCTAAAAGTGATAAAGTAATATTTTTCATATAAATATGCATATTTGCCATAAACTATCTTCTCATTAGCATACATAAATACAGTTCCTGTATAATTTCTCCATTAAGACTTTTTAGAGCTTATATGAATATTCTCGAGGAAAAATTCAGTTTATGCACGAAGGAAAACATTATAGTCCTTTGTAAAAAACAACTTAGTAAACGATTTCCATGTGTTTAGTCTAGGATGAATAAATTGATTTTTGTAATGGCTAAAAAATGTCTATTTTTCAATATGGATTGGCAAAGTATTTATCATTTAGGTTTCATACTAGAGCAAGGTACTTACATAACCCGTGGGTGAATTAAAACTATTACTTACTTGAACATTTTTGTTCGACTCCCGAGAAGGAAAGGTCAATTCTGGTCAAACTCATTGATAGTATCCTGGTTTCCATATATTAATTAGGTATAATGCTTATTTATATTCACTTGGATACAGCAATTCTATCGAACCAAATAGACAAAAATATATATATTTTTTCAAATATTTTGTATCTTTGGATGTATTCACAAACCAAGCACAATCGAATGGATGCGATATTTGCCTTTCCTAGTGACGATGTTACAATCACAGAACGTTGTATATCTTTGTCGAAAAATAATTGGATGTCTAGAAGGTGTAATGATTTAGGAAGAATTTAAATATTTATATTACAAAGTTTGGTTTATTAATATTTTTTTTCTATTCGATACTAAAGCGTTAATTATATGCATGAATGTGTGTAGCCATAGCTCAAGATGAGAATTGGTTGATAAATCATCACACCATTACAACATTTTGATGACATATACGTAGAAATATAGAAAACTTTTGTAGTATAGGGCGAAATATTAAGGAAACAACTATATCGATTTGTATTATTCATTAAATTAAGCAACGGCTCATAGTGAGAGACTTAATGAATGTTCCTATTGTTTCATCATGTTGCTTATTCTACGTCTAAGGGTCGGAATGACGTTTCATTTATCCATAGATATAATGAAACAAGCATTCATTATAACCCAGGGGGGGGGGGGGGCAAAACTCATGTAAACAAAGAGGGATATTTCCTAAAAAAAAAATTGTGACGTCATCACTTAGACGATTTGCCTGTATATCTAATACCTACACCATCTAAATAAATAATAATATGGTGGACTAATATCGATGAAGCCACACAACCTCGTTTATAATTTCATATAAAAAATAAGATTTTTATGACTCTGTGTAACTACATTCACATGATTTTCAGCAAAAAAATGAAATTGGTTTAATAATATGTTATTAGATTTTCAATTTTCAGGCCGAAATTCGGCCAATTTATTAACATCTGAAAAGGTTTGACTACTTATATTTTTCACTAGTCCATAAAAGTAGTAATCCTTTCTATCAAACGGACAGAAAGATAATGAGAGAAAAGAAAGAGAATATAGATATTTTTATGCCATAAATCATAACAAATCGATAATGTGACGTCATGTGTGACGTTTCAGTTTTTCTTTTCTAATCAGAGGAATGTAAACATTGCGTTCTGCGCATCTTGTATTATCTATTATCTTCGATTATAACCTATAGTGTGAGCAGTTACTTTATTGAGTTAATGTGAAAAGATGAAATTGCAAGAGGATTAAAAAATGACATGGATGTTGGCCCATGAGAGGAGGGACAATGTTAAAGGATTAAAATTGATGGTCACTCCTCAACAGCAAAACTAAAGGGAGTCCGTATAAATAATGCCTACAACCTTTGGATTATTCCCTTTCTAATTTCTCAGCAGTTACACCTTTTCCCTTTACTTATTCATTTGTAAGTTTGTAAAAACTACCTTTTTTATCTTTGGTTATATATATATATATATATATTAGGGATTCAAAAAGTTAATCGACTAACGATTAATAATCGACAAGATCTTAAACAATTAAAGTTTATTAGTTGCAATTAATCGACAGATCGCGCCCGTTTTTAATCCGTTCTTGTATTCAATATTCTCATAAGTTATTTCTTTGAAATAACTCCTCACGTTTGGACGTGGAAAAATACAAAGAGACGTCATTGGAATAAGATTTAGTATTGAAAGCATAGAGATTGATTAAAAGTCGACAAATTAGAAAAAACTTCTTTAGATAATTATAACCCAGTGACGTCAATTTTTTTCCTATAATAATAAAGATGCACTTACCCACCCCAAATCCACAAGATGTACTGGTTTCTTAATCGTGGCCCTGTTAACGATTTATTGATTAAAAGTCGACTAAATGAAATAACTAACGATTAATCTATTAATCGATAACTTGCATCCCTATATATATATATATATATATATATATATATATATATATATATATATATATATATATATATATATATATATAAAGTTACTTATTTTTTCTAGATTTTCGGATTTGAGAGGAGCCGGGATACCCCCTAGGATTTTATCTTGGTGCATAAAGATCATCTTTTGGAAGTTAGAGTTAAATTGAATAACGGAAAGAGTCTCCTCAATGGACCCAGAAGTTATTTTGTGAACTTATGTACTATTTTTTTCTATCCAAACCATCGCCCCTCAAATATAAATGCGATTTTAAAATAATTTGGTGCAAAATGTTCTCATAGATTTCAAATTAGTTTTTGCTTCTTAAATAGACGAGAAATTATAGCTTTGAAATAGTCCTTTTTGGGGTTTCCATAAAAATTCCTTTATCAAAACATTAATATCCCAACTTTCAAATCTGAAAAATATGAAAAAATTACCCTTATATATATATATATATATAGTAAATGAAGAAAAAAGTTATTAAAGAGCCATTCATAATAAATATTTATCCATCATATTTTTCTTGGGAGAAAAACTTTTTTAATAAAGCAGATTTTCTTGCTCTTTGTGCTTCATATTATGTTATGATTGTTGTTGTTATTTACATATTTATGCATGGTTGCGCCATGCCGTACGAGGTGCGTTCAAAAACTTTTTATCAGTCCTTTTTCAGGTCGACCAAGTATGCTACATTGTTTATTAAAAAATATTGTTAAAATTTGTTAAAAAGTATTAAAGAGTTTTACTTTGGGTAAATCAATCATTTGTTGAGTAATCAAGAGATAATTATTAGGATGTATATATCTTTTACTTAGTTTCTATATATTTTTATTCAATAAAATTAATATATATCTATTATGATAGGAACGATATAGCTTTTTTAATGACAAACATATTGTATATAGCAGTATTGACTCGTATTGTCATATTTTATTAACAAGCAATATACCTATATTTTTTAGCTAAACTAAGAGATCTAACAACAGTGTTATTAGGTTATGTTTTCTCGTGACCACGGAGATTATCTCTTAACCAAGTCTAGAATGCAATTAAATGAAGCAATAAAAACAAACCATTCCGACTTTATTATTTAATACTTTTATATTGATCTATATCTCTCCTGATTGACAGCAGCAAACAATTTTTTTGCCACGCATTAAAGTTATGTCTGCCACAATATTACGCGACTCACTAAGAATTTTTTTACCTACAAAAAAACAGTCGGATATTCTTTTGAAACGAAAAAATCCTGATTATATTTTATTATAACGTTTTTGTATATATTTATTTATATTCCATGTTTATACTTTATTAGTACTATATGTAAATATTTTATTTATTTTCTATGAATATATATATATAAGCTAAAGTGTATATGAACTCAAATAAAAATCATACTATGTAAGGGGTGCGATAGCCGTGTGTGTTAAGGCGTGTTCAACTCTCATTGTTGGGGGCGCAGGTTAGAATCCCGAGAGGGGATGGCCATTTTTGGTCTACCTCATCGATAAGATCCTAGATTTAATAAGCTAATTTAATCCTATAATGCTTATTTCGAATGCAATTCTGTCGAACAATATAGACAAAAAAAACATACTTACACAACAAATAAAGAAAAAATGCTTATTCATTATGAATGATATATATGGAATAAATTTAATTAAATATAGAATCAATGGGATCTCTGACTGATGAGAACAGTTATCAAGAGTGCAATTTGATATATATGAGAGAAGTTTAATATACCCAGTATATTATATAATCGAACCCATGTTTGAGGCTACAAAATAGCAAATTACAGAAGAAAAGAAGAAATCATAATAATATTGACAAATAATAAAGAAGAAAGGCTAGGAAATGCTCAAAAAGTCCGTGTTACTGCAGGGAATTTAAAAGCTACTCAGCTGGGCCTCTGACAAAGCCTTAGGCTTCATAAGGTTGTCAGGTTTTGGGCCGTTCAACGGTTCTGAGGCCAGGCGCTGAATTATATTGGATTAAATGCTACTAACTGCCTTACAAATGAGCTATTTGTCGTAGGGAATGAGCACCAGTCTAAAGAAGAGATGTGTGCTTTCAAAGCGTCAGAATCGACTGGAAACAAGTGTTGGTATAATAAATACCCAATAATAATAACTTTATGGTGGCCCTCATTAATTTTACTGATATCGAATGGGGAGACAAAAGAAAGAGTTTCATGAAAAATAATGGTGGCGGTTTATTTGGTAGCTAATCATATTTATCCCAAACAATACACAAAGTCATTGAGAGACATACACAATATTTATATCATAAAAATGTGTTTTAGCATTCCCTTTGAGCATTTCGTCTCATTAAACTGGGTGTTCATCGATAAAAAGATCAGTTTTAAGTACAGTAATATATTTAACAAAAAAATAAACCGCTAATAAAATATTCATTCAGAATAATAATAAAAAGACTTGTCTGAAATAAAGTGGTGTCCAATATATAAAAAAGAATGTTTAACATGTATAAACAGTCTCATTTCTTTATGACCGCACCTTGTACTGCTACATCCAATAGAATAAACATCATGCTAGGAACTTAGCAACTCACTGTTTTTATAATACATGAGAGACTATATATTTTTTATTAGGCTTCCAAGTATGTAAGGGATCCATCCATCATTAGAAGTAATACCATTAGTATGATGCTCTTTTTTAATTCGTTTTTTTCTACATCTCTTTGAGTCACCGTCTCATGTTGAAAAAGTATGCATACTACATATTTATTCAAATTAATATTACATGAGTGAGTAACATTTGTGGAAGTACATATTGAAGCATAGTATAGTATATATATATATATATATATATATATATATATATATATATATATATATATATATATATATATATATATATATATATATGTAAGTGATTTCTTGAAGGTATAATTTATCATGCCTTCAACAATCCAAATTTCAATTTCTAAAATATTGCTATAATTGTGATTTATTACGAAGAAAAAAACCATGTATGCCTTTTTATTTGCAAGTTCCTTAAATAATTTGAATATTTGGAGAGCTACTGTGATTTGGAAAATGGGATTCAGATTATTTAAGAAACTCTTAGAGAATTCATTCGAATAAAACCGCAAACATGTTTTTTTCTTTTTAATAAATCACAATTATAGTAAACGCAACTTCCACGAAAATGTATTTATTTTATATGATCAATATTAAATCTCGGTCATACTAAATTGATCTTGTCTTTATTTTCATCCCAGATATCGAAATTATAAAAACTGTTCTGAAATGCATTGACCTATACGAAAAATATATTACATATTAACTATAGTCAATAAACTTGAAACAAAAATTATATAGCCGCTTAAATAGAACACTAAAAAAGGATCAACTTTTTGAAATATAAACCCTATTGTATCTAATAGTACTGAAGATATTGAAATTATAAAAACGGATTTGAAATGTCACTGACATATTAGAAAAATAAATATTTATGACATTTGTGGTTATTCTTACTTTGCAAGAAGATAACTGAGCGTGAACCATAAAAAGGATGAAAATCCTGATTTTCAAAAAGGCCATAAAGTCCAAACCTTTGTTCGGACGATATTTTGAGTGGCATTTTTGGAATCTACGTAAAAAAATGGGACTCAATTAGGAATATCAGCTTGGGGGCAAACAAAGACCTTAATTTTGTTACATAGTGTTATATACATATATATTAGGGTTGTTCTTATTTTTCAAAAGTTTGAAATGTTAGCAACATTGTGGATTTTCTGTTTCTTGGTGATAAAAGAAGACGACATACAAAGTTTGAACAAAATCGGTCAACATTACGAGGTCGCGCAACGAGGTCAAAGTTTTAAAAATTTAGTAAAAATATAGTTTTTCGCAAATTTCTTCAAAATGGTGGACGTTACAGACTTCAATAATAATTATTAATTTAAAGGAAATCTAATTTACTACCAGACGTATGTTTGATGTTTTTTAATAAAACAAAGTTTTCAGTAAAAACAAAGCAAGAAAGGGAGTGTGTGTTGTTAGCTTATTTCATGGCTTTTTTGTATCAATTAACTTCACTCGCCTGTAGAAGATGACTTGTTCGCTTCAGAGTAAAATAGTACTTTTAAGTTTAGTAAAACTTTAGATGATAAATCCAAAAATGACCTTGGTTGCATTCTATCAATTCAGAATTCAGTACAATCTGAGTTTACATCATATGATTCAGAGCCTGTATTGACCTATAAGAAATCGATTATGAAAAAAATAAAAAATAATGTGTTTCTTAGATTTGCGTCAAGGTATCCTCTCAAAATTTTACTTTGTCTCTGACGCATTTATAATCCATTATATGCGTCATTTTGTACGCGAGATAGGCTTTTTTTAATGTACATATAACTCTCTACTTATTAAACTGACATGATTTAGTATACCAAAATATTAAAGCTGGTTAACCAAGCTTTCATTTGATATGTTTGGTGTTCTAAAAATCGCTATACTTTAAGAGATATAAGCAAATACGTACTCTCCCCCAAAAATTGATCTTTTGATATGAGAATATACGATTACCATCTGGTAACTGCTGTTAGTGTTACCTGGATAGAAAGAAAAAGAAGGGAGAGAGTATTTTGCCTCACTTCTCTCCCTTCTTTTCTCTTTCTATCCAGGTAACACTAACAGCAGTTACCAATGGTAATCGTATATTCTCATATCAAAAGATCAATTTTTGGGGGAGAGTACGTATTTGCTTATATCTCTTAAAGTATAGCGATTTTTAGAACACCAAACATATCAAATGAAAGCTTGGTTAACCAGCTTTAATATTTTGGTATACTAAATCATGTCAGTTTAATAAGTAGAGAGTTATATGTACATTAAAAAAAGCCTATCTCGCGTACAAAATGACGCATATAATGGATTATAAATGCGTCAGAGACAAAGTAAAATTTTGAGAGGATACCTTGACGCAAATCTAAGAAACACATTATCTTTATTTTTTTCATAATCGATTTCTTATAGGTCAATACAGGCTCTGAATCATATGATGTAAACTCAGATTGTACTGAATTCTGAATTGATAGAATGCAACCAAGGTCATTTTTGGATTTATCATCTAAAGTTTTACTAAACTTAAAGTACTATTTTACTCTGAAGCGAACAAGTCATCTTCTACAGGCGAGTGAAGTTAATTGATACAAAAAAGCTATGAAATAAGCTAACAATACACACTCCATTTTTTTCTTTGTTTTTACTGAAAACTTTGTTTTATTAAAAACATCAAACATACGTCTGGTAGTAAATTAGATTTCCTTTAAATTAATAATTATTATTGAAGTCTGTAACGTCCACCATTTTGAAGAAATTTGCGGAAAACTATATTTTTACTAAATTTTTAAAACTTTGACCTCGTTGCGCGACCTCGTAATGTTGACCGATTTTGTTCAAACTTTGTATGTCGTCTTCTTTTATCACCAAGAAACAGAAAATCCACAATGTTGCTAACATTTCAAACATTTGAAAAATAGAACAACCCTAATATATATGTATATATATACATATATATGTCTTTTCAAGATATGGTTCTTATAGAGGATTTTTCTTTCAAAAGTGCACGTATATATTTTGATTAATGAAACAATAATTTGAATAATATTCTCATAATAAATCTTTTTGTCTTATCAAATATTGTTAAGTATCTTGTAAAATATTAATGGTAGTACAAATTGAATTATGATTTTGTAAAACTATTAATATATTTATTTTCATTTATTATTGAATTTGCATACTAAAGCGATTGAGATTTATAGTAATATAAGCCTTCCAAAGCTTCTTCAAATACTAGTGAATATTTCTTGAGACTTATCAATTATGTAACGGGTGTTTATTTTAGATTGGAAAAACTTTAATTTAAAGAACAGGAATAACATAATTGCCCATGTATTTAATATCTTTACAAAGATAACATTATAACATTAAAAATATCATAATGATATCTTGCATATGACCTCCTTGACTTGCAAAAATGTACCTCAGTCTTTAAGCACGGTTTTCACAGAAAATGTAAATCTTGAATATTATTATTATATAACTGTTGAATAGTTTTGGGATAGTTCGTTTTTAGTAATAGAATTCACAGCTTATTTCTGAGCAATTATTTGAGCTTTTTGTATAACAAATGTTTATAAATGACCTAAGGTAGGATATCTTATAAGTCATGATAACTTCATAGCCATCAATTAAACCATAGTAGCTAAAATGAAGATTCATATATGTTAAGAAATATAAATAAAATATTTACCTCCGCCGAAGGAGGTATTGTTACCTCCGCCGAAGGAGGTATTGTTTTCAGTGGCGTTTGTTGGTTTGTTTATTTGTTTGTCAGCAGGATAACTCAAAAAGTACTGAACGGATTCGAATGAAACTTTGTGGAGTTGTTGGAAATGCCAAAAGAACAAGTGATTAAATTTTGGCATCTGTAAGTGCTTTTTTAATATGCAAAATGAGCAAAATACTACTACTAATAATAATGAAATGGGGTCTCTATTCAGGGAGTAGGAAAGAACAAACGCTAAAAAAATATTCATTGACGTATTATTGTTTATATATCAGCTCAGGACTATGTTAACCCAGTGACGTAGCTTAAACTTCTTCCGTCTTCCCATCTCTGAGTGCTTTTTTAATATGCAAAATGAGCTAACAGAGAGGAAACAATGATTAGAGATAGAAAATCGGGCGTGTGAAAGGGAGAATGTTTGAATAGGAATGTTGTGTGGATCGGCGGAGGTACACACTCTCTGAGTGTATATTTCTTTTATATTTTCTTTGCTCTCTCCTCACTCATTATTCACCAAACACACTTACTTATGTAGACATATATGATTGGATTGTAATTCTGTTAAGTGATTCATTAGGTGGGGATCGGCGGAGGTTTGCACTCTCTGAGTGTATATATGCCTCTAGTTTTCACTGGTGTTGGTTTGTTGTTTGTTTGTTGGTTTGTCAGCAGGATAACTCAAAAAGTACGGAACGGATTCGGATGAAACTTTGTGGAGTTGTTGGAAATGCCAAAAGGAACAAGTGATTAAATTTTGTTATCTTTGAGTGCAGAATTAAGATGCAAAACGAGCTAAATACTAATAAATATTTCAAGTTAGCCTACTCTGCCAATAGATGTCGCTGTGCTGATAAATCGGGTGCCGGGAGCGTCTTCCTCTCGGAATTTCTGTCGAGGGGAACCCTCCCCCGTCCCTCTACGCCGCCCCAGTCGTGAAAATCCGCCTCGGAAGGCTCATAAGGACCCCGTCACGGCGGAGGTTTGCACTCTCTGAGTGTATATATGCCTCTAGTTTTCATTATTATCACTTTATCATTAGATGTGGTAATTGGCTCAAAGTATTTTTTAAAGATTTATTATACTTAAAGATCGCATCACTAAAAAATAAAAAGTAGTCAATTCTTGGACAATTAGAGTAATCGAAATACAGTTACAAATCATTCATAAAGATTTGCCCATATGATGAATTGCTTCCTTGGAATAGTTTTTACATGGTCTAAATGTATTGTACTAATGATTTTATGTCCCCTGGGTCCTCAAGTCAGTCGACCTACATACATATTGTAGCGGTATTGAAATGACTGTAATGCACGAAGTACCACGAACAAAACTATTATCCGTATAACACTTTTTAGTAGGGATGCAAGTTATCGATTACTAGATTAATCGTTAGTTGCTTCATTTAGTCGACTTTTATCTTGTAGATTAAAGATAGGTAGTGCATCTTTATTTTTATGGAAAATCAAAGCTTTGAAAGTAATTACGTCATTAGGTTATAATTCTCTAAAGACTTTTTTTCTAATTTGTCGACTTTCATTTCAAAATCTTATTCCAATGACGTCTCTGAATATTTTATCTTGTACATTAAAGATAGGTAAGTGCATCTTTATTTTTATGGAAAATCAAAGCTTTGAAAGTAATTATGTCATTAGGTTATAATTCTCTAAGGACTTTTTTTAAATAATTTGTCGACTTTCATTTCAAAATCTTATTCTAATGACGTCTCTGAATATTTTTCCACATCAAAACGTGAGCCTATAAGAAGATTGAATACAAGAACGGATTAAAAACCCGATAAAGATATTGAAGTTTCTTTAACATACAGACAGAGGGCGCGATTAATTGTAACTAACAAACTTTAATCGTGTAAAAACTTGTCGATTACTAATCGTTAGTCGATTAACTTTTTACATTCCTACACGTAAATCTGGCTATGATTATGTCTCAAGAGCAACCAATAAAATGGTCTAGTATACTGAACGGATTTCCATTTGAAAATAACATTTAAACTTAATATGTATTTAAAGTCATATATATCACTCTAAAACCACTTTTATCATCATGACTAATTTTATGTGTTCAATCTGTGCTAAGTATTGCTCATTGTATATTTGAAGAATGAAATTTAACCCACAACTTTATTATAAATTTTTATGTAGATAAAACCAATATAAAAGTAAAAAGAATGTCATGTTGATCAATAATTTAGATTTGTATATAAGAGTTTTTGTGTTTGAAGTAACCTCAATAAGGGGCATATATGATGTATACCTTCCATAGGAATTTAAGGATTTAAGAAATGCAAAAAACTCACTAAATACTTGAATGTAAAAAATCCATCAAACATCAATGGGCTTCCAAGAGAAGATTTAAGATCCCTTTGAGGACAAGAAAGGTATTTAAATTTGATGCATCAATCAACATTATTTCTCCCTTTTTCAATGGCATACCCAAATCCATTCTTCATCTCAACAGATTGTGATTGAGTCACTCACAAATGTCAGGAGGGTTAAGAAGAGATCCCATTCAACAACACCCCTCTTCCTCCCTTCCCTTTTTATATACACACAATCATTGTCAATCTATGTTGTTGACATGTGTATCGAGAATAATAGCTCACTCAAATTCACTCATTGATTCTTTTCATAAAGCTGTTGAAGATCGAGTAAGTAAAGAAGAATGCGTCAATTCACAACACCTTTCAGAAGCGTCTTTGTGTTCCCTTTTGTCGTCTTCTTATTTTTACACTTCTATAAATTGAATTATTTTCATGTACATAGTTAAAAAGAAAAATGATTCAAGGGGGGGGGGGATAATTGGGTTAATAAATATGAATGTCTGGGAGACATATGCTTTTTTATGAAGTGGTTGAATGAGGATGAAAGCTTCCATGTTAAAATCGAGAGTTGTCTAAACTATGCGTCTTTTCTTTGCGTAAAATAGTTATGTTATTCTTTATTTTCGCTTGCGGAAAGCTCTTTATTTTTTTATCATCTTAATCCACTTTTTTCGTGTCTAAATAGACGATGCAAATATGACCTAGGACAGGGGTCGACAACACGCAGCTCTAGAGCCGCATGCGGCTCAGTAGAGCAACCCTAGTGGCTCCCTAGAGCTTGTCCAAAAATGTTAAAAATGAAAAAGATGGGGAGGAAAATATGTAGGGCCATAATGTAGTGACTGGAGTGATATAAGATACATTGATTTAACTTCTTTTATTAAAAAGTGTCCTCACTTTTTTCTGGAGTGACATAAAAACATTGATCGAACTGCTTAAAAAAACGTCCACACTTTTCGCACAGAAAATATATTTTTAAGTTTTCTTTAAAAAATAATATATATTGAACGGACGAACGCCAACAAAAAATACTTTTGTTCGTTTGTCCGTTCATTTATATTGTTTTTTAAAAGAAACTTAAACTCAAAGAGACTCAAAGCAAGCCACAAACACATACAATAAACAATACACACAAACATATACAATAAACACACACACACACAGTAAGATGCTCACAAAGTTTAACCTGAAGTCAATAAATATTTTTGTTTTAATGCATTTATGTCTCATTTATGCGACATCCATCCTCGCGTCAACCAAATCCCCGCTGCCACTCGTAAAATCTTACTCTGAACTCACTTCAAAACTTGAGAGACCTGCCGTATGAATAATATATAAGGGTTATTTTTTTTGCGGCTCCAGACACATTTATTATTATTTTTTTGTCCATTATGGCTTTTTCAACATTTTTGGTTGCCGACCCTGACCTAGGAAGAAATGACCCAAAAAAGAAAAGGAAAATGATGACTCATGGAATAAATGCCCCAAATGTATGGGTAAGCAAACATATGAGTAAGTATTAAAAAATTCCATTTTTCAAATGAATAAATTAAAGAATATCAGAAATATTTCATTTTAGCAATTATAGATAAATGATTTCCTTGTTGTTGTTATTATTTAACAGGACAAAGATTTATTTGGACCATTTTTCCATAAATCATCGTTTTCCTTTTCTATCGTGGGTCATTTTTTCCTAGTCCATTTTTTATTGGGCTATTTATTCCTAGGCCGTATTTTTCTTGGTCTATTTCTACCTAATATCGTTTTTCTTATATGTACAATATTTTTTTAATATGCCCATGAGGAAGATACATTTTGGTTTGTTAAAGATGATATTCGGATTCCTGAGTTTATGTTCAACAGTCACGAGTGAAGTTTTTTATTATACAATCAACTATTTTTTTAATTCTCCCTCCTTTTCTCTCCATCAATCACGCTTGAGAAAAGTGGCGCATCAAAAGCTTTTTTTCTTATTTTTTCTTATTACTTCTTGGCTTCCTTTAGTGTTTTATTTATCCGCTAGAGGCGTTGATGATGATACAGCTAAGTAAATAAAAAAGTAAGAATTTAGGAATATATCATGAAGAAGTACTGGCTCGACTAATCTTCAACTATATTATTTTATATATTATTTAAATCATTGTATTATAATTATTACTAAAATAACTCGTGAAAAAGAAGAAAACCTAGAAGACTCGTTCAGGACCGAAGGGATTCATTCCATGTAATTAAATTATCTATATTATTCGTGTGCTCTGTTTATCATTTATTTATTTTAGAATAAAACATCTCGTCAGAAATACATTATTCATCGACCGAGAGAATCTTTATTTAATCAAGTATCCTTGTGACGTAACACATGTTTAAATTTAATTCCTTTCTTAAAAGACATAAAAATAAATAATTTTCTGATTCTCCAAGGCTTAAATAACCGCCAGGAAATATATTTCTAAATTTGGGTCCCTGGAATGTCTGCCGAATGGACCGTTTAGGGAGGTGCCAATGAAAATCAAGTTTTGTTATAATTTAGTAGTCAACTGAGATTTGTAAAAAATATTATGCAAACGGGTATATCACATAAAAATATTTTATTAAAAGAATCATGTTTTCTCGAATATTAAACATGAATACATATAACGAAATAGTGGCTTGCTAAACAGGACCTATTCCTTAATTGCTGATATTACAATACAATTTCCATTAAACGAATATACACATATATACATAGATTTTATTGTCCTCAAGTTAAGAGGAAGTTATTTATACTCTATCTATTGGGGAAATGAGGAGACTTTCTTCAACAGACTTAATAAAAGTAATAAAAAAGGAAACTACCTAAAAGTAAAATAACAATTTAAGTCAATTTGTTTGTTCATTCATATTTCTCCTAAAAAACTATTAAGTTATTGAATTTACTCGAGACATTTGAGTTAAAAATGTAGGTTTAAGTCTTTATTTATTTACTTAAAAAACTTTCTTAATTAAAAAAGGGACCCCAGTTAGATATAGTTAAAGTTTCTATAAATAACCATGATAAAAACAGAAAGAACACTAAATGACTGCTAGTCCTTTGGGAAATTTTCTTTTATCATCATACACTACAATAAGGAAGAAAAAAAAGTTCATTGTTGTTTTGATTACAAACAAGCAAAGTAAAATGAATGATGAAATGACTCACTAGGTTTTTTTCCTTTTAATTATTCATTTTTTTTTCTAATTAACTCTCTGGATAATCAACTTCATCATCTAAGTGATTCCTGCTTCAAGAAGGAGACGAAATAGGGAAATAATACTTTGATGTTTTTCCACTTGGTTGTTTCTATATAATTGTGTAAGTTAATGAGTTTGTCGAATACAGAAAAAATACTTTTCCACTTCTTTTTGTATATGTGTAATCCGTTTCTGCGTTGATTTTTTCTCCTTAGGTCTTTCTTAAACCTCACTTTGATTAACGACAAGTAAGCAATCAAAGTTTCTATAATTACTCTTTTCATGTTCTTTTTCCATACTCTTTTGGTGTTATATTTGTTTTTGCATCGTGGTAATTAAGGTAAATATATATATATATATATATATATATATATATCAGGAAACGACTGGGTATCCAGTCCGGGTCCCGGCTGTTTTTGAACGTCCCGGCCCAAGGTCTAAAAATCACGGGCCGGGACTTTATTTTCGTTCGTTCGTCATTACAATTTTAAAAATATTTTCTAAAAAAAACGTCATCACTTTCTTTTAGAAAATGTTTCTTAAATTTTAGAAAATAGGAAAAAATATTTTCTAATATAACGTCGTCACTTTCAGAATGACAAAAGAACGACAATATATTAAAGTCCCGGTACGGTTTTGGCCCGGATTGGCCCTGCTTGGAAAATTTAAGCCCCGGCGAAAAAAAGTGTCTAGATCGTTTCTTGTTATATATATATATATATAGAGAGAGAGAGAGAGAGAAAGAAAGAGATAGAGAGAGAGAGAGAAAGAGAAAGATAATTAAATTCAAAAACACTTCTTTGCTTTTTGTGGCTTATGTATTATTTAAAGTCTGTTTGTTTGTAAGTATGTATGCTTATCCTTTATGCACGTTCAAACTACTGAATTGTTGTAATTGAAAATTAGCAAGGACCTTTCTTATGGCGTAAGGAGTGTCCTCCAGGAGCCTTGGACATTATTCGGTGATGTCACTGGAAGTAAAAAAAAGAGAACCAAATGCCTATTTGGCTAGGAAAAAGACATTCTAATAAACTTGTCTAATAAAATAAAATAGTACACCATTTCTTTAAAACGTGACATTATCGACATCAACAATGATGTTACAGGTAACACAAAGGCAAACACTTTAAAATTATTTGTTTGGTTATTTGGTTATCATTCATGGTAGCATCACTTTTTGTTGAAAATAGACATGAACCTTCTTTATGAACCAACAAGTGTCCTTATAAAGCGATTTTTTTAAATCAAGCTTTTTCATTTACAAGTACTTGTCTGTGTTTTACTGAATATCAAAAAGTGCCAGGATGAAACTCTTCCTAAAGTAAGACTTGATATAGAAAAACTATGTATATGTCAGACATATCTTGAATTTTCGATAGGAGTCCGAAGTTAGACTTCTGCACACCAAAAACGAATATAGTCTCTGACGATGTTGTTGTCGAAACAGTTGCTGATAAGCATACATACTCGAAAAAATGAACATGCAAATATTTATTAGTAATTTCCGGCTAATTTTGATACACATATATGCATTAAAAAAGTACTAATGAATGTCTTAATAGATAGGATGATACTAAATACCTGTCACGATTATGTCCGAACCAAGTCGAGTAGATTAGCTAGTTATATCATAAGACAACTCTCGAAACTATATGTCTAACTCTTATTTATTCATGATGCTTTTGTATATAGTTGTCGGTCTTTTAATTCAAGTTTAAGAAAAATACAATTGAAAATAAAGTAAGCCACATGAAGGAAGAAGAAAAAATGCTCAACGCTAGTTCGATACATTTCTAATTGATCATGACGCATAACATTCTTTGTTCATAAAAGCCATTTTTTAAATATATATGTTAAAAATAAACTCTAAAAACTTAAGGTATGTAGATTTAACAACTTTTCTTTTCAAAATACTCTTTCATCATTTAGGATTATATTGGGTTAAATACATAGGTACATCGCTCCATGTAATAAAGTTTAAATATTATTGATACTAGGAATATAACTTCTCTTCAAATTTGTAAATTTAGGAATTTATTTTGAAATTAAGAAGGCATGAAATTATTCATTATTATACATTGTATAAGTCAATAAAAGATTAAATATTTTCCTACTATCATTTAATGTTTTCTTTGCTCAGTAAATCAAATACTCACGGCAATGGAAGCCAAAAAGGGAGCGCATTAGCTCAATGCGTAAAGGCGATTTCAACTCTCAATGTTGAGGGCGCAGGTTCGTCTCCACACAAGAGGTGTAGGTGAATAAAGGTCCCCTAATTATAAAAAGGATCCTTGATTCAGTCGAGCAATTTGAACGTTTTAATACTCATTCATATCTAAACAGATACAGCCCAATTGCATGATATAGGAAAAAATAGTACTAATTTTTGATAATACATTAAGCTGATATTATTTACATGTCTGGGGGTTGTCCATTCCTCAACGAAGCCTAGTCTATAGATCATTAGAGTCCCCAAAAAGAATTGACCTCTCGATATTTGTTTATCTATGGAATTTTATTTATTATAAATTATAATTTAACTAATGACAGCTTTAATTATTCACAATATATGTTACTAAGTTTATTTATATATTTAAATAATATATATAACTTCATTCTTGCAGCTTATGAGAACTGCCTAAAAATATATATGTATACCTTCGTAGATCCATCTTGAAAGAAGGGGTAAAGAACTACTAGGTATCTATTGCAGGAGCGTATAGAAAATTATCTGATCGTTCAAGCATGTGTAAATGATGAGAGACCGAAACAATGGGCGAACATGTTGTACAATAATAATGTATACACACCATACTAATAGTAATTATGTACAAAACTTCCATATCTTTTCTCTTGGAATAGTTTCTCTCCTGTTTCTACAACAAGAATAATGATGTGCTGCTGTGGGATGATAAAGTCATTCATCCCCTCTCACTTAAACTGAATTTCCTCGCTTTGTTAGTGTGTGTGTGTGTGTCTACTAATTATTTATGTACAAACGCACATTGGAAGATATGCTGCTGCTATGATGTTCCTTCTGGGCTTTGCTACTTCCTTAGCGAAAAAAGAGATATAAACTTGACACGTCTGAGGCGTGAGTCTTCCTTGACTTGATTAATTGTTTCTCTCACGCAGCACACTTCTTTTCTTCTTTTTGAACATAAGTACTTAAATAAATTTAATTGAAGAAGAAGAAATTCTCACTCACATATACTGAACACAAAAAAAAAAGTTTATCATCTTCAAGTACGTGTTCTTCTTTATGTTTTATGAAAAAAATATAATTCATTTTCTTGTTAACTTGGCAAAAAAGACTGGAAGTATATCATAACTATATTTTATTAGTAAAGCTGTATTGAAATATATGTAAATGCAAATATATTTATATCAGACGTTCGCGAAAAATTGTCGTTTGTCGTTCGCCAAAAGTTATCGTTCGTTGTTCGTCAAAAACTTTGTCGTTCATCGTTCGCGAACGACAACAAATGAACGATAAATCAACAAGTATGTTATAAAGGGTTCTAGGAAGATTCGCCCCTGGTGAATTCGCCACCGGGTAGTTCGCCCCTGGAGTCTTTGCCACCTGGAGTGTACGCCACCTGGAAGCTTTGCCCCCACAAGTCCAGAATTACAATCCAATCATATATGTCTACATAAGTAGGTGTGTTTGGTGAATAATGAGTGAGGAGAGAGCCATCCTAAAAAACATCCATTGACGTCATACTAGTTATTCGTCAATTCAGAAATACGTCACTGAATGTTTAAACTCCTTTCTTTTCTCCATCATGCTCTTAATATTAATTAATTAATTAATTTTCAACTTTTTTTTAACGCTGAACGTCGAACGCAAAAAAAAGAGTTTTGCGTTCAGCATTCAATTTTTCCAAACATTTCTTGGTCTTTTTTCGGAAAAAACGTGATCACTTTTTTTGAAATTCTTAAAAAAAACGTCCCCACTACGCATTACTTTTTTGGAAATTCTTTTCTAAAAAACCGTCCTCACTACGCATTACTTTTTTTGGAAATTCTTTTCTATAAAAAATGTACTCACAACGCATTACTTTTTTGGGAAATTCTTTTCTAAATAAAAAAAACGTCATAACTTTTTCTGGAGATTCTTTTCTAAAAAAAAGTCGATATATATATATATATATATGGTGATCCAAAACTTTTCGGAACACCATAAAAATTAAATGCAGTTCACCATACTGAAAGGCTAGCCTGCTTAAGGTATGATTTCATTGAAATCTACTTCAATACATCAAAGTTTTAAAAACTCTCTCTCTCTAAATTAAAATTTTAGTCATCCTTGTATAACAGTGGACATTAACAAAATAGCAACAGTAATATCTCTATACAAAGGATACATACATAATCAAAAATATAAATATTACGATGATCTAATCGGGATATTCTTTTAATAATATATTTTTTTTCATCTAAAAATTTACCTTTTCAAGGTCCTTCAGGATGCCTATTCCACAATTTATGAGAGACCCCCAAAACTAATTTGGATGATTTTTCTTCTAAGACTGCAAGAAGATATTAATGCATTTACCTCAAATGCATTTTCATATATTACCAACATTGTGCTAAGCAGGCAGACATACTTTCTCTATCCATACGTATGTATGTTTTAATTAAAAAACACCAAATATTATGTTCAGGTTTTGATCCTGCCGGCTTTAGTAGAAAAACAATTAATTACCACTGGGGTAATATAATTCCATAATCTCTCATTATTTTTAGTCTCATTATCTACAGTAAAACCATTTCATTTCTAGGCTTGTATATCTATAAAAGGGTCCCGTCTTGGCTATCATAAGTCTGAAACCTATAAACAATCATAGGAAATGTAATTATTACATTTAATTTATGTTTTTAAATTTTATTTAAACTTCCCTCCTGATACCGGAACAAGTTCTAGTGAGGTGGAGACTATCAAAGAGCTAAACAAACATACATGATTATATTGTTATCATCAGTAATTCTCATTAGTTAGTTAGAAGTTTATTATAGTATCAAATATATATATATATTATAGGTATATATATATATATATAAACTAAAGTGATGAGCATGACCACACCACGGATTATAAGTGCTACAATAGTAATATGGAGTTACATTTTAATAGTGCAAGCACATAAACTAAATGTCTACTTATATCAATTACTTTTTGAAAAATCATTTCAATTTGTTTAAAAAAGAATCAATTTCGACTATTTTTATTGTCTTTGTGAACACCTCCTGTTAGTCCGATAGATCTAGTTAAAGGATTTTCGGCTTCTTTTATAATATTTTTTCGGTCTTTCTTGTCATATTTTCCTGTACCTAGGAAATTTTCATTATTTTCTCTGCGTTGCGCTCGTTTTTCATCTTTTGAAGAATATCTATGATTGTTTGTTTTCTGATTTTCATTTTCTTTATTATTATCAAGTTCGTTGTCTTCATCTTCCTTGTCGTCTTTTTCAACAGTTTCTTCTTTTTCTTCAACAATTGGAGCATCCTGGGTGTCTTGAAAGTGCAGTTTCCTTGCTGATGCAATGTAAAGAGTAAAATCAATTGTTTGGGGATCTTTAAAAGCTTGTGGGTCTACAGATAGATACAGAACTTTTCCAAGTCAAGTGAGATCGAATTTTGTATTCTCAACTTTTCCTTCAATGCAATGAATAATCAGTAATGCCCATAATATCCATAAAACAATACTTCTGACAGTCTTCAAATATGATGACATGTATTTAACAAAATTATTCACGGTAAAAAGCATATTCATTACAAGTACGAGTATATCCCTTCACTTTTTTGGTAGGTGTATTAACTTTGTATTTCAATAAGTATGTAAAAAACACTTTGCCAATCATTTTGGTTCTGATTAAAAACTTCTTCAGCTGAGCATTAATGAATCACCATTGACTATCTTATAGATATATCAGTCTCTTGTACAATGCATATGAACCAAATTAAATCACAAAGGTGTCCTGGAAGAAAATAAAAAAGTTTGAATATTGAGTTATTTGTTCAAGTTTAATGCCATTTACTTTACCCTTATTTTTGAGGAAAATGCATTGTATCAAGAAGGAACCTAAAAAACTTATAACCCTTCCAGGAATGGTTTATTAGGAAACTTATGCAAAAACAAAACAAAGAGTTTATTTTCAAGTTCAAAAATTGTAGCAATTCAATGTGTATTGATTGCTATACACTGAATTATATAGATGCATATTTGTATCATCGTCATGTCTTCCTTTTCCAACCATTTTTTCCGCATTCAAAGAATCCCAAAGAGCCCCAACCTCGTGCGTTAGACGAGAGATATTAAAGGACTGAAACTCCATAAAAATGTACATATCACCTTTATTTTAATATTGAAATATCTTGAATAGAGTAAAAAAGTCTTCAGGTTCCAATTTTAAGGAAAATAGATACACTTTTTTTGAGGACAGCCTTTCTTCTTAAGATATCGATGAGGGTCATTTATGTAAGTAGATGTCTAAGGATTATTACAAGCCTTTTGTTTATGAACGGAGGGACTCCGGACTTTATTCTCCATTCCATTACTACATTGTATTGGTATATATATATTAGGAAACAACCGGGACACCTTTTTTCACCGGTACCCGGGCAGGGCCAGGACTTAATGTATATTTTCGTTCCTTCGTCATTCTGAAGTGACGACGTTTTTTTAGAAAAGAATTTCCAAACAATAAGTACCAACGTTTTTTAAGAAAATAATTTTTCAAATTTTTTTTTGAGAAAAAGTGATGACATTTTTTTTTACAAAATAATATTTTGGAAATTCCTTTCTAAAAAAACGTCGTCACTTTATAAATGACAAACGAAAGAAAATATTTCAGTCCCGGCCGGTGTTTTTAGACACCGAGCCGGCCAGGCCGGGTACCCGGTCGTTTCCTGATATATATATATAATATAATATAATATATATAATATATATATAATGATATAATATATCATACAAGCGGATTCCATGTACCTCTATTATTCCTATTGTTATGATTATAATAGGTATTCAAACAGACAGAATGGCATAATGAAGCATTGCCAGTTTTCCACTAATGAACAACTATCCAATCCTCTAAAGAAATAATTACAATAAAGTGACTTCCTTTATTAAAAGAAAGAATAATATTAGCAACACGAAACATAATCTGTACCAACTAAGGTTACAACAAAACGAACAGATAAAATAAGAATCTTGCATGAGATCAAATTCTTCATGATTCCTTGAACATATAAAAACTATTAATAAATCATCTATAGAGAGTCTTCTATAGTCTTTCCTTCAATAGGCATTCGTGATATGGGACCCATTTCCCAGTTGTTTATTTCTAAAGCAACTTAGATCTCTGCAGAAGAAGAAATTTGGTGCGTTTTTTTATGTCATTGCTCGTCATCTTCTTTTTATATTTTTCCTTATGCTCAAGCAGTTCTTTATTAAATAAGTATAACTAATATATATTCAAGACTTTATGTAATAAAAAAACATCTTGGGGAAATACTGATTTATACGTGTCTCAATGAAAAAAACAATACTTTTCAAGTTTTCAAGAAATGGTCTGAACAATCGGGTTACTCAGAATCACTTCCAATGAAAAAAAACTCGGGATTAGTCTTTTTTAAAACTAACGGCATACATGTTCACTAATTTTCTCTCAGACCATTCTGTTCGCTAGGAAATATTTTTCTTTCACTTACTGGTAAAAAACGCTTTACCCTTGATAAGCTACTAGTCCTCTTTTACATACTTTAAAAACATTAAGTAGGGACTCGAGAAAAAGTACGTTTGTATGGTAAATTCTATGAATATATATATATTATATATTATATATATATGTAATAATACTGTTTAATTATTCATAGGAAGAAAGTTTCACAGAACTAAATATAAAATATTTAGTTGTTGTTAAAAATATCAAAAAAAAACTACTATTATAATAATTCGTTATAAAAGAAAGTGTTATCATAATTCCTTATGTGGAAGTGTTTTATATAAATATCCCTAAGCCCATTTTGTTATACCAAATTATAATATTTAACGATTTTTATATTACTCCAAAGAATCACGTTCTCAGTGTTGTATCAAAATATAATTCGTTATTTAGTTTAAGTTCTTTTAGTAGCTTCAATAATGGCCTATGTTCGCCTAACAAGAGTTAGTTGTTGTCATATTGGTCAATAACATAGACAAAATCCTTGGTTTGATTGAACATTTAAATTTTAAAATACTTATTTATATTCAAATTGATGCATTCAATTCAAATGTATAGAGAAAAATATCTTTTCAATAGACACAAAATTACATTCCTGATCAGGAATGTTGAAGTAAATTCAGTTTTGTATGAACAAAATCCTATATAATTTTATCGTTTGTCAGTATAAGACCAAACCAGAACACATATACTCCATCTTCCTTTATTTATCCAGGCTCCTTGATTTATTATCAAGAATGAGCTGAATGAGTAACTGATTATATATTTACAAATATATTTTTGCACTAAAAAGCATCTGATTCTCCACGCAGAAACCCCTTCGAGAGCGGAAATTGTAAAAAGCAAATAATAATATATATATATATCAGGGCTATTATACATCCAGTATTTATAGTGGTGCAATTAGATCTCATAAAACAAGCATGAGTCATTACGGGTATGGACGCATAATAACCTAGGACAAACGGCTAATAATAAAAGATTGTTCCTGGCCATAAAATAATAATGGTATGTTTAAGAATATGTTCATGTAAAGGACAATCACATAGTAGGGCTTTTATATGTCTAGGATTCACCCCAAGAGACTCCTCCCTCCTTTAAACCCAAAAAAGTAAATGAAGGAGAGGATTTACATTCATAACTAATATGAATAAACGAAAAGTATCCATGTTGTTGCATGGGGATCTTCGATAGAAACAGAGGACTACTATTACGACGCAACTCTTCTGTTTTTGTGTTTATATATATAGATATACAATATATATATATATAAAGATATATATATAGCTATATATTCTAGATTAATAGATATATATATATTATTTATAATATATACTATATATATATATAATATATATATATATATAATATTAGGGTTGTTCTTATTTTTCAAATGTTTGAAATGTTAGCCATGAGTGGATTTTCTGTTTCTTGGTGATAAAAGAAGACGACATACAAAGTTTGAAACAAAATCGGTCAACATTACGAGGTCGCGCAAAGAGGTAAGTTTTAAAAATTTAGTAAAAATATAGTTTCCCGCCAATTTCTTCAAAAATGGTGGGCGTTACAGACTTCAATAATAATATTAATTTAAAGGAAATCTAATTTACTACCAGACGTATGTTTGATGTTTTTTAATAAAACAAAGTTTTCAGTAAAAACAAAGCAAGAAAGGGAGTGAGTATGTAGCTTAGTTTCATAGCTCTTTTTGTATCAATTAACTTCACTCGCCTGTAGAAGATGACTTGTTCGCTTCAGAGTAAAATAGTACTTTTAAGTTTAGTAAAACTTTAGATGATAAATCCAAAAATGACCTTGGTTACATTCTATCAGTTCAGAATTCAGAACATCTGAGTTTACATCATATGATTCAGAGCCTGTATTGACCTATAAGAAATCGATTATGAAAAAAATAATAATAAATTGTTTCTTAGATTGCGTCAAGGTATCCTCTCAAAATTTTACTTTGTCTCTGACGCATCATAATCCATTATATGCGTCATTTTGTACGCAAAATAGGCTTTTTTTAATGTACATATAAATATCTATTATTAAACTCACATGATTTAGTATACCAAAATATTAAAGCTGGTTACCAAGCTTTCATTTGATATGTTTGGTGTTCTAAAAATCGCTATACTTTAAGAGATATAAGCAAATACGTACTGTCCCCCAAAAATTGTCTTTTGATATGAGAATATACGATTACCATCTGGTAATAGTTTAGTGTTACCTGGATAGAAAGAGAAAGAGAAGGGAGGGGGTATTTTTCCTCCCTTCTCTCACCTTTTTTTTTCTTGCTATCCAGGCAACACTAACTGGCGTTACCAAATGGTAATCGTATATTCTCATATCAAAAGATCAATTTTTGGGGGACGTACGTATTTGCTTATATCTCTTAAAGTATGGCGATTTTTAGAACACCAAACATATCAAATGAAAGCTTGGTTAACCAGCTTTAATATTTTGGTATACTAAATCATGTGAGTTTAATAAGTAGAGAGTTATATGTACCTTTAAAAAAGCCTAATTTGCGTACAAAATGACGCATATAATGGATTATGTATGCGTCAGAGACAAAGTAAAATTTTGAGAGGAATACCTTGACGCAAATCTAAGAAACAAATTATTATTTATTTTTTTCATAATCGTTTCTTATAGGTCAATACAGGCTCTGAATCCTATGATGTAAACTCAGATTGTACTGAATTCTGAACTGATAGAATGCAACCAAGGTCATTTTTGGATTTATCATCTAAATTTTACTAAACTTAAAAGTACTATTTTACTCTGAAGCGAACAAGTCATCTTCTACAGGCGAGTGAAGTTACATTGATACAAAAAAGCTATGAAATAAGCTAACAAAACAATACTCCACTCCCTTTCTTGCTTTGTTTTTACTGAAAACTTTGTTTTATTAAAAAACATAAACATACGTCTGGTAGTAAATTAGATTTCCTTTAAATTAATAATTATTATTGAAGTCTGTAACGTATAACCATTTTGAAGAAATTGGCGGGAAACTAATTTTTACTAAAATTTTTAAAACTTTGACCTCTTTGCGCGACCTCGTATGTTGACCGATTTGTTTCAAACTTTGTAGTCGTCTTCTTTTATCACCAAGAAACAGAAAATACCACTCAATGGCTAAAACATTTCAAACATTGAAAATATAGAACAACCCTAATATATATATATTATATATATATATATAATAATATATATAATC